>JAWMRA010000023.1:5528387-5984607 GCA_035584735.1 Pseudotriccus pelzelni | reverse complement strand
GCGAGGTCCTTAGAACGTAGGTGGATTGCCTTACAGGGCTAACGAGCTCCACCTGCCTGGGGAGTGTCCCTGGCTGGAATCGAACCCAGGCCTCAGCGGTGAAGGTCCTGCGATCTAACCACTAACCAGAGGAACATCTAATAAAGCTGTTGGTAGAGAAAATGTTTCAGAAAGAAATTGTCACCATGAAAATTCTTGGCAGCTTTGAAACAACTTCATCCCCCACCTGTCACTCTTGGCAGAGGATTTCACTTTTGTGTCAGGGCTGTACACATCCAAAGAACCCTGAGTTTAATGTAGATATAATGTGATATGAGAGAAATAGTTGACATCAAAATTCAGCTGGAACTGACATGAAAAAGAAAACATCAGGAGAGGACAAGGAAAACCTAAGGAGTGGCACAGTGAGAGCACTGAGGTGCAGTGAAAGGAATTGGTGCTATTAGTGTAGAGTAAGGTTTTGTGTTTAATTCCAGACATGGTCACAACCAGGCCATGGGAGGAAGAGTTTTCAGCTGATTTTGTGCTTTGTCTCCATTGATATCCCTTCGGGGCAATGCACTCGCTCAGGGACACCTGAGGGTCTTTGTCTTGTGCTCTGGCTGTAAGTCTTTGTCTTCTGCAAAGGGAAAGGAAACAGGTAGCACAGGTCATTTTCAGTGTGAGAAATGCTGGTGGATGCTTTCAGTGTGGTGGTTTTTTCTGGACACTTTTAAATGCTTTTAGTGTCTGTACTGATTTTGAAAAACAAAGAGAGAATGCCACTGCAGGGACCTTTGTGTTTTTCTTTCAGAAGCTTTGATAGGCTCTGCATTTTTTAAGGTAAATGATTCAGTGAAATTTTACTTTTTAGCTTTAGCTTGAGTAGTTTGTATCATTGAGCTACTTAATTTTTATTTTGCTCGGCTGGTTGTTCAAGCTGAAGATTCTGGTTTGACCAGGTGGGAAAAGGTGGGCTCCCTGGACTAGGGATTGACTAAAATGGTATGATGAGCAAAAGGACAGAGAGGGCTACCCTGAGAAGGTAAAAGGGGTGCTTCTCTGACGGCTTTGGCATTGAATCTCGACAGGATTAGTTTTGTAAATTAATATCTGAAGCTTTTGGATTTGGTAGAATTAGATTCTAAAGAAGGTTTCTCCTCTTTTGTTTGCTTCTAGTATTTGTATCCAGACTGCATCCCACAAGATTACACTTTATGCTTTTTTTAGTTATTCTTTTTTTGCAATGTATTTACCTTTATAGTGCTCTGAAATACATGCACATTTTCTGAGTGCTTACACCCCATCCTAAAGTAACGAGTGGGAATTTCGTTTTGGATTCATAGCTGTCACCAATGCTCTCTTACTGTTTTGTCCCTTTGGTTGTAAGTCTAGATTTGTGTTTCATTTGTTAACTTTAAATTTTAGATCACTGAGAGATGCTTATTCTGAATATTTACTGCTACTAACCGTTATTTTCAGAACATGGAGTTTCTGAAAGAATGCAATTAGAAACTAAGCCCAGGAATTTCTGAGACAGGTCAGGCACTTCTGGCCTCAACTGTCATTGACTGGAAGAAGAATAAAGCTCACGGTGCCTCAGCAAATCACTGAAGCATTCCCTTCCCTGATGTTATGATACAGGTCATATGGTCTGTTGAGAGACAATATGAATGTGCCTGGTGGATAAATGTTCTCTGGGTAAACTTGGATGTTACTGTTTCTTCTCACCGTGCCTTTTATGATCCGTATCTCTCAGACTGATGTCAATATGTAAAATATGAACTGCTTTGAAAAAACAGAAGTGTGTGTACATCTAACAACCATAGAAAGAATGTCTGAGAAGTGAACTGGATGCTGTGGTGAAGTTTCGAACATCAGCCAGCAAAAGAGCCTTGATGTGTTTGTTTTCATTCCTGTTTCATTGTTGGTGCTTGATTCAGAACTTTAGGGGAGTGTTTGAAGAAGGCAGTGTGGTTCTGTGATTTAAGGGGCTGGTGAACTGCCATGGCCTCTGTGCGTGGTGACTGAAGGTAACCTCACCTTGCCTAGATAGTCCAGATGCCTGTGAGGGAAAACAACAGCAATATGAGCGGGGAAGACGTACTTGAAAATAAATCCTGTGGGTTGGCACACCGTGGGGAGAGAATCCTGCCCAAGAGCCTGCTGGGCTGAGCTGTGTTCAGAGGGGCGAAAGGCAAGATGCAAAAGATCTTTAGGTCGTCGTTTTACTCTAATATCTAAGTCAATATGTTGCACAGATCCGCGGGTCAGGTGAACATAAACTGTGCTGTTGGAATTTATCCGGCCAGTAACTTAACCTCTGACTCACCCCAGCAATGGTACAGCATTACAAATGTCGTCTTCAAGCAAGGATGAACAAATTTCCTAAGCCATTGGGCACAAACAAAACCTTCAAAATCAGTCAAGAATACCTCCTTGTTCCACTGCTCCGTCACCCCTCATGCCCTGGAATGTATTTATTGCGGGTAATGCTAGGAAAATTCAATCTGTCCATTTGTGCTCAGAGTGAATCAAGGTGCCTTTCCTCGTTTTGTCCAGATCATGTTTAGTTCTGTGTCCTTTAAAAAGTTTCCAGACCACCAAGTGTGATGAATCTCAGCTTAAGCATGTGAATATCTGTGGTTTGACAAACGAACCTCTTCTGTTGATATAGGTCAGCAGAAGGGAACATACAGAAGGGAATGCAAAAACATGGTTTTCTTGACAGACCCAGCACTTTAGGAATTACCTAATCCAGGCCACAGGAATCCTGTGCATTACTAAGGGACTCGAAAAGAATGTGTCCTTTCACCTGTGATTTTGTTTTACCTTCATGCTCTCCCAAAAACACCAGCCATGCAGAGCTCCCACTAACAGTGGGGAAGGAGCTTGGTACTTCCAGAAACAAATAAAGCCTAAGTATGTAAGTTGGAAATGGATCTTGTGTGTGTAAGAGAATTCCTATTGCTAAATTTCCTTTCTCTGGATTTCCCTCTGGTTGTAATTTAAAAAGGGAGCGGGCCTGAGTAATAATGGTAGGAAGAAGACAACTCAAGGATCCAGTATGAATTTTGTCTTGTAGCTGGAAGATCCCATGTGGGTTATGGGGATATGGACACTGAAACATGGGACTGCTTGCTGGGGTTTGATCTCTCAGTCTCCTTGGAAATTATGATCTTGAAATTATGATGGCCTAGAAAGACTTGAAGTATTTATTTTCCCAAGGCCCGTGAACTGCCAACACAGGGAGTACTTTTACTGTAAAAAATACTGTGTATTTAAAGAGAATTCCTTGTTTTTGAGGATAAATGTGACCTTGATTAAATTATTTCTATTTTTAATCAACTCTAAGGTTTCTGGAACTTCCAAAGCTCTCAGCAGCTGTTTCTCAGATGTTTGCTGGCCTCTTGGCCTCACAGATTTCCCCATCTCCTTGGGAGGACAGAGGACTCTGAACATCCTAAGCAGCCAGAGATAACATTTTGTGGCCAAGAAAGACTAAGTGGTGCGCTGAGCTCAGGAAAGTGCTCTGTAAATGGTCTCCAGAGCTTCCCCACAGAGGTTGTGTGTTAGAGAACCCTGTTTAAGAGCAGTTCAGCTTTAGTAGTTGTACACTGATCCCCAAACACTGGATCTTCTTTCTCTGCCAATCTTTCTTTTGTGCATTATGTTTCCTTTGAGAGCAGAACACAGACAGAATCTCTTGGGCTCTCGCTTTGCTCTTTAATCCATCACCACAAACCAGAAATCCTTGGGGTTTAAGCAGCTTCACCATTTATTTACACAGGTCTGCAGCAGCTTTTTGTTTTCTTTGTCGTTTCATCTGTGGTTTTCCCCCCCACAGTGTTTTGGGTGGTTCTGTGTTCTGTAGGAAATTCTGAGAGGCTGTTGAGCTGCCTTCCTCTGCGTTCACCTCGTCATGGTGCAGTACATCACCAGCATCCTGCTCTCAAGGCCATGGTATCTTTTCTGGCCAGCAACCACACCAACAGCTACTGAGCTGCTTCTGCAGCCTTTCCTGCAAATTGGAGTTTCCAAATGGAGTCCCTCAGCTCAGCTAAGATGCCCACAGATCCATTTGAGGTGTTTATGTGATGTTCGCGGAAGTTTTTGGAGCTCTGTCCCCTACCTCTGTCTTATTTGTCTAAAATCAGAAGATGAGTTCAAAGGCTAAGAAGAGAGAAAAGGGGGTGATTTCATACACCACTTGAGTAGCAAAGCAGCCTAGAAATGCAGCTCTCTATAGTCAGAGGTAAGATGTCAGTAAATATCCTATTGAATGTCTCGTGTTCCATTACTCACTGGTACAGCAGTGAAATAAGTAATTTTTCGAGCCAGATTACCAGCATTTGGTGAGGATAGAAACCTTAGTACTGATTAAGTATCATTATCCACATGGTTAACTAAAATTGTACCATCCAGACATTGTGATGGAAGGCAAAACCCAACAATGCCAGTGAAATTTGAGTCAAGACCATGTTCCAGTGTTAATAATTGGCCAAGGCACTGGGTTTTACTGTACTAACCAAATATTGTCATTCATTGTATGTCAGATACCCATTGAAAATACATGGGCTACAGTCCAAATACCTGTGGAGATTAACAAGTTGAAGTTTAGTTCAGGGCACTCCTGAACAGTCAGGTATTAAAAATGAGAAATACTTGTTGGTACAAAACGTCCTCAGACTTTGTGAGTGCAGATGTCCTTTCAGGAGTTGTTGTGGGTAGTCTGCGAGTAACCAAACCATGATGTGGGTCTGAGGCACCACTTTCCTTTTCCTAGTAGATATGAGACTCTTTAATTGGAGATTTAGTTATGGAATTTTCTTCATATGAGCAGAATTCCATAGTTTATTATAGTGAAATGCCTGAAATAGCCAAAAAAAAAATCAGCCTATAAAGGAGGATCAGGGAGTTTAAAGCCAAGATATTAGAATTGCTTGGTGTTCTGTGGGCATTGGGTTGTAATGGCCTTTTAACCACTGGGAATCAGACTTGCAAATGCTGTGTGCTTGCAGAGGTAGAGTTGTTCCATTTTTGGTTTATTTACAATTAATTGTATCCGTGCCAGATAACTGTGACAGGTACCTGAATGGGCCTAGAAATCTTTTTCTTAAAGGTATCTGGTACTTTGCTGCTCTTGAGCTTTATCACAGACAGTCGGGCTTTAAGTAAATCTGTCAATGTTATTTCCTCCATTGGTGATCTTATTTCTGACTTCAAGCACTACTATTTAATTCTGTCAAAAGTGTTTCCGTAATTAAATTTATAGTGCAGCTTAATAACAGTTCAGAGAGCATAAAGCTCCCAATGTGATTTAGTTCTATTTGAAAATGGATACCCAGGCTACAGTTTAGATCAGAGACAGTAAAATTGGATAGTATTTTGTGACCCTAAAGCTTTTTTCTGCTCAATAACACCTTAACATTCCATTTTATTGGGATGGAAAAGATTTTTGTACAGGTGTGCTTTGAAGTATTTTAATACATTAAGAAAAATCACAACAAAACAGAAATGTTGGTATTTCTGTGTATTAAGAGCTGTTCTGCTCTCCAAGCTCCTGTTAACTCAAGTGTGAACTGCTTGAATGAGATGTTTGTAGGATCAGGCTGCTTCCAGGCATCTAGGTGGAAGATATTCTGGTTTCGTACTTGATGCAGCATGTTGGATTAATAGGAAGTTATTAGTACCTTGTCTCTCTCCTTGTATTTTTCCATGAGAGTAATCAGAAGATAAAAGAAGATTATTGCTTAACAAAGAACTGATGAATTTCTTCTTCTGTGACAGTGAAGAAATTACAACCTTAGGCAATCCTATTGACCAAAAAGTATTTTTCAAGTTTTAGAAACTGAAGTATCATGAATATGGGCACAGTGCAGATGCCCAGGTGCCCCAGCTTGGATAAACTTTCTGATCAAGGATACAGGTGTACCTTTGGATGAAAGAACGCAGCGTTGAGCGTTGCTCCCTTTTCAGCATGAGCTTTACCCCAGTGTATCCTTTAGTGCCTGTGCTTGGACTACCAGAAGACCTTTGATTACCAGTGCCTATAAAGAGCAGATGGTATCTTCTGCATCTGTTTTTATATGAGAAGGTATTGTGTATAGATTGAGACCGTGCATATTCTAAATCAACTGTGTCTGTAAACTCCATTTCAGCGTTACCTGCGCTTTGAAGAACTTCAGATATTTAATATGTCTGCAGACATCCCATAAATTCTTATTCACCCCACCTGCCTCCACGTGCTAAGTTCCTGCTGTTGCAAGTAGAGCTTTGATGAATATTTAGATTGCACTGTAAAGTTCTTTGTTTCAAAGATATGGATTTTCCTCATGGAAAAAGCTTTGTTTCTGTTCAGAAACACAAGGAGAAAAGGTTCTTTTACATCCGCCGTTCACCAGTGTTGCAAATGGGGTGGGAATGAATAGTTATCCCTAGAAGTGTACAGAGCAGCAAATATGGGTTCCTATTACCTCAAAAGCTTGGTCAAAAACCCCAAATGTAGTATATACTTAAAATTTTTGGTACTAAAGCCATCTCTTTCCCTAGTTGTGAAATGATTGCCATAATCATCTTCTTGATGGATATTGTTCTGTGTTTGTTACATGCTTGTTAATCTTACGACCTTCCCTCCCCCCCTCTCCTCCACCTTTCCAACCATCTATCAGAAGTCCCAGTTATGTTACAGGAACCTGGCTGGGATTTCTTTGTTTTCCCTCTCCAGGAATCAGCTATTTAATCCGAGGTAGAGTTTTACATGTGCAGCTGTCTGAAATTGCAGCGCCCTTTGCTGAAAGGGGATATTTACTGCCTCAGTAATACCATCTAGAAGTCCTGCTTCATAGCATTCCATCAGCAGGAGCAAGGTGGAAACACGAGTAAAAGGCTGAGGTCTGAGGCTTTCATTATTGCTTTTGAGTGTTGTTACTGTCCTCGTAAAGCTACAGATAAGCCAGTGCTCTTGGGAGAACTGTGTGCCCGTTATCTGGCCAGAAGGTTTATAGAGCTTTAGATTTATCAGTTATCATCTTCCTTGTCTTTCATCACAAATGACCTCTTTGTGGAGCTCTCTAGTAGACAGCTGTTCTATCAAAGTTGACTTTAGAAGGTTTCCCCTAGAACTTCCTGGAAGACCTCATAATTTAATGGTTTAATTTTATCTTGAAGCATTTGTGTTCCATGAGAAAATCTCTGGTATGGGTGTACATACATCCCTCTAAGAGCAGAGCTGAGGTCTTGCAGCTACTGAAGATATTTCTGTTACAGTGTGAGGATCTGACTTTTTACCTTCCTGGTGGAGGACTCAATAAGAAACCTGGATCCTGTACATGCTGCTTTAGGCTTCAAAGCCAAATTGGAGATCTGCAGACATAATATGAATGTTCTCTGTGTTACTGGGGAGTAAGACCCACAGGTGAGATGTATTGTTAGAGAAAATGCTTATACAGCAGTTGTTTTCCCTTCAGGGAATTTATGCTTTTGAATGCAACAGTAATTGTTAAAGGGAAGAGGTTGTGTTCTCAGGTGGACTTCATGTGTGTTATCTTTGCACATCTGAGCTGGCACATTATGTTTGAGTCCTTTAGCCACTGCTGTAATATGAATAATCCAGGGAAACATGATCAAAAGCAAAGCCTCACTGTTTTACTGACTGTCCTCTCAGCAAAAGGTCATCTTTGAGCTGCTGACCTTCTAGTCCAATGGACAAGATGAAGGGCTACCATTTTTTCCAGATGTCAGTTCCAGAAAGATTGAGTGCTTTGCCTGAGGTTATGCTCTGAACTTCCTATGCAGTTGGGGCATTCTCCTCATTGCCGCAGCAGTTTCAGAAATGAGAGACTGTCCTGCTGCCTCACTTAGGGGTTTTTGTTGTGAACTAGCACCTGAACACACACGTGGCATTTTGCAGGGCACCGAGGGCTGAAACTGTCACACTGTCTGACTCTGCCAATGATCTACTCCAAAATTCAGTGTATGTGTATGGGGCCTTCTCTGCTGTTCACTTTTGAGCCCCAGAATAACGTAGTCCTGTAGCTCAAGCTCCTGCAGCACAGCATGCCTCAGACTCTTAGGGCTGTACTTGTTTCCCACAATTTTCTGCGTGTTTGTCTCTAAACGAACCATGAAATGATTCAGTGCCCGCATGTGGTTTTAATAACAAGCGTATGTGGGCAAATGAGAAAATACAGAATGTTCAACTGGAAGTTTCCAGCACATGCCATGGGTTAAAATCTAAGTAGGTTTGTAGTGCAGTGATTGTCAGAGTTGGTTAATTAATTTTGAGTTGTATGACATTTTAGATGATAGTTTTCTCTCTAACCTTGTAGCAACTGTTGAGTAGTCGAAGACTATACTTAATCAAGGGCAGATTTGGAGCAGTAAGCTCCAGCTTGATCTTCACTGGGTTCTGATTGTTTTTCTGGGAAATTTGTGTGGTGGTGTTGATTTTTTGGCTTTTTTGTTTTGCTGCTGTTATTGATGTTTGTTGGGGAGGGGGTTGGCTTTTTGAGAGACACAGAGAGAAAGAAAGTGCAGCAAGTAACTTGCTGATGATGTTTAGCTGAGAGTTATGTCAAAGGCTTATACGTCCATCTCTTGAAAACTAGAACTGCTGTTGGTTGGTTCTGGCTATAGGTGGTCTTTTCAGGGTCCAGAGCAATCCTTCCCTTTGCCACTGATCCTCAGCTTTTCAAAATGCTTCCAAAACAACTTTGTGTCTTTCATTATTATTTTGTTAGCAGTAAATTCTTAGATTTTCGAATCTGGTTTTGTGTTCCCTTCTCCCTGTTCATCTCTGATGTTTCCCCTTTTCCATGCTTACTGAAGGGACATTGGGATATCCCACTACCCTGAGATCAGCAAAAGTTTGTTCTGTCAGATGAGAGAATCTCTCAGACTGTTCTGACTCTGTGTTTTCTTTTGCTTCCAAACTTGAAGGGTTAATGTTGATTTAGACTTAACCAGCTTTTTCTAACAATCTGACTTACCCTTGCTGATGAAATACACAGTGAGAATTGCCTTTGGCAGTCTTTGATGTCCTTGTGCAGGAAAGGGAGGAAGAGTGCTGGAAGAGCCACAGGAAGGTAAAATGATAAATAAAGACAAGTACTTGAAAATTTGCTGCAAAGGAGAAAAGAAAAATCTGTTCCTTTGCCTGTGATGAGGAGGTGAAGAAGTAATGACTTAAATTGCTCTGGGGAACTATCCAACAAAGCAGCACCTGAGCTGATCATCTGTGCAGTCCATCCATCAGGAGAGGCTGCTAAAATAAGTTAGACAGACATGGTGGGAACAGGCTCTGCCCTTGGTCAGTGGTCTTTGGATCTCATTTTCTCCATAAAACTGTAATTCCCATAAAAGGCAGGTGTAGTTGTAAGAGAAGGCAAACAAGAAATGCAGGGGAACAGAGCAATTCCTGTGACAGCAGTGCTGTGTAGAGGTGTTGTGTTGAGGAAGAGATTTGAGTAAAACAGATGGAGAAAGACTATACAATTTGTTAAACTCTGTGTTTCTCCACTTGTGTTATTGGAAGAGTTGTTTTGCTGTAGAGATTTTTTTTAAGTATCTAAATGATGCGTCAAGGTCACTGTGAGTGTAGAGGTACCTGAACTTGGTGCATGGATATGTATATCAGCTGTGTTGGGCTGCATTGGTTTCTTCTCACTGTCACATTTGGGTACCAAACTTGCTTGCAAAGAGGCGTTATGTGAGCACAGATCTGCTGGCAGCTGTGGACAGTGTAGAAGTCTGAAATGACAACAAGGAAACTGCAGTAAAATTTTCTATAAATCCTGCCACCTTTATGTGACTGACTGACATAAAACTTACACAAAGTATTTTTGGCCCAGAATTTTGAAACCAGCTGTATGTCATCCAGGCATATAAGCTGGAGAAGGCCAAGTGGTGTGTGTTTTGGGGTACAGAAGATTTCAGGAGGACGCTGAAGGTGAGGGAAGGGCAGTTCCCCACGGCTGTTCTTGCTTTCTGCCTCACTGTGGAAGTGGAGCCAACCCCAGGGCAGTTTATGGGACTCCTCACAAAGCAAGGGCTGTAGCATTGAAGCAAATATTTGCATGTTCCAGAGGGGAAATGCACTTCTCTGAGGCACAAACATCCCAAGGTGCTGCAGATGATAACACCTGTATGCAGTTATTTTATCTCTGGGCTCATCGGGCCTTAGGAGCAGAGCCATATCTTAAAGGAGCTGTCACAGCAATCCTTGTTTGCCTCCAAGGTGTCTCCTGAAGTGCTCCTGCAGGTAATTAATCACCTAATAAAATACACCCTTTGACAGGAGGTGGAATTTGGAAATTAATTTGCACCCCTTAAATGAGGCTTCTAAAACTATAATTATCGCGAAAGAAAGACATGAGCTGTGTCAGGTGTGTAAATGATTTATTTATCAAGAATAAACTGTCACCAAAGTGGCACTTGGCTTGCAGCATCTGTGCTGCCTTTCTTTAAGGTGAATTAAGCAATGATTTTTGCCTTCTTTCCCATATTTGCAGGTCCTGGGGCAAATCTTCAGTTGTTTGTGAAGTGTTTGGTACAAAAGTGACTTGCAGCAATATTATAGTTGCCTTTTTGGTGTTTTTTCTTTAATGTGTGATCACTTCTTGCTGCCCCATCATTCTCTGCCTGATGCCTTATTCCCCCAAGAGCCTCTGGCCTTCCCAGAGGACACCCCAGACCTTGTGCAGCCCAGCTGGCCATTTGGATTTCTCATTATCTCTCCAAATGGCGGATTTTGTGAACTGGATATTGGTAGCATCAGGAAATAGAAAGGGGAGGAAGTTTTAGCTAGTTGGCTGGACTGCATATGGAATAAGTTACCTGGAATAAGAGGAAATCCAAGATATTTGATTCTCCCCCTCTCTCTCCTTTTTAATGATACAGGTTTAAAGATGCCCGAGAGATCTATTTTGGTAGGTTGTGAGAGGGCAAGTTTTTTTTTAAAAAATCCAGAGAAATGTAAGAATAGTAACATTTTAAAAGCAAATAATTGACAAAAATATTTGCCTTCAGAAATACCCTTTCAATAACATGTTACCTGAGCATCTGAAGACTTATTTTAGCTGCATGGGTGAAGGGTACATGAGGTTCATTGCAGCCTTCCCTACAAAATTGCCACTAAAAACTGTTCTAGTTGCTACAGCTGAAATGTATTTGTTGCTGACAGTAGTTTGTTGGTTTCAAACTGCCTGTGAATTGCTGATATAGTATGTGTAGTCTGTGGACATGAAAGAAAATTCATTATTTAATTTTAATCTTACATTATTGGTGCACTGAAAGCCCAAGTGATTTCTGTTCATTTGTGTCAGGTTGACTTCTGTAACACACAGCTCCTGGGAAGGGCCATGCCTGATTATTTCCCTCATACTTGTCTGCCTAAAGTTAAGTTGACTTAAAAAAAGGGATGAGGGTGCTCAGCACCACTGGCTTGATTCAAAAGTTCTGCACACAGTGAGATTTTTCAAGTTAAAGCCCCTTGAGAAAAAAACCAGTAAGAGTGAAATCATTTACAGTGACCTTTTTATTTACATTTTAGTAATATCATCTCTTACACCAGAAGTGACTTCTGCTGCAAAGCATCACAAAGACAAACCAAAATAGGGTGCCATTCAAAAAAAAAACACTCCATGTGATGTGATTAGATTGGCAAGGCCATGTTTTAGTTGTGAGAACTGACAGATTGCAAACAACTTGTGTGAGGAAAAGACCCACTTGTGATGCTGACTCTTCACTTTGGAGTATAGGTTGGAATAACGCTATGCAAAATCCTTTCAATACAAACTAACACTTTTCTTCTCTAAATTTTACCAGAAAGTATTTTTACTGTATTGCAGAAATTTTTGGAAACCAAGTGGCAAAAATTAAATGCTCAGGAATGCAGCTGAAGGGGCAGTCCAACTACCCTGAGCATGTCCTGGTTTGCTTGAAATATGGTTGCCCTTTCCAGGCACTCAATTCATCTTGAGGCCAATTTTAACAGTGCACGGTGCAGAAATGGCTGTTATGACATGCCCTGAACCAGCTCTGGTTCAGCTTGTGTAAATTCTACATGTGGGGTGCTTTTGGAGCTGACAGGTGGAATTTTATTGTGATTGTATTTAACTATTCCACCACAGTAAAGGCTTTTGGCATTTATCTTACTGAGTTGCTGCGAAGTAAAGGCACGAGTTCCTTTTTTTTTTTTTTTTTTTTTCAATCAGCATGTCTTGTAAAGACTCTTGCCTAGGGTAGGATCTTCGCAGTGTTCAGCTGTGCTTTCCAAATGGGTATTTTCCAGCTGGTCTGTGGGCACAGACCATTATGTGAGGATCTTTTCTGGGATGACCACTGCTGGGCACTCTGTGGTGGTGGTGAAAGCAGCTCATCCTTGGTTTAAGCCTGAGTGAAATCAGCCAAGAACGTGTCTGTTCCTTAGGCTGGAGCAGTTCTGTGATGAGCCAGACCAGTGCTTGGGAGGGACAGGGACAGTAATGTGTAGTGGGGTTGTGGTAAACGCTTGGGAGCAGGATGGAAGTGGTAAGAACTGCTCTATCCCCACGGCTGCAGCTGTAACGGAAGTGCAACCAGACCGTAGACGTAGAGCTCGTTCTGTCTCAGATTCTCTAAGCCTACTGGAAATTTGCAGCATATCAGGCTGTTTTCACCACGTCCATCGGCATTTCAGAAAGAATTTGAGAACCTCCTTTCTACCCCAAATTACTCCCAGGCCTACGACAGTGATAGTGGAAGTTCCTGCCCATGGCAGGGTTTGGAAGGAGATGATTGTTAAGGTCACTTCCAATCCAAACCATTCTATGATTCCATGACTTCCAGACAAACTCAGGTCATTTATTGGCATCAGATCAGCTGAGCTTTGAAAGCTATATGTGAGAACACAGAATCAGCACACTGTTCTGCATGTTTCTTAACTCTTTTCATGATCCCAAATCCCTCTACCAACATTTGGTGGTGATACTATTTAAAGAAAGGTGTTAATGGAATTATATCCTTTGGTTGAAGGCCACAGTTGATTTTTGCTCTTGTATGAGTTCTGCAGATTTTGGTTGTTTTGTCTGAAGTGGTCTATGAGCACTTGCTAATAGAGATAAAAATTGCATTTCCATTCTGGAACAAATCAGAGAATCCCAGGGAAGATAAATGAAAAATGTAATTAAAATGCCTTGAGGCCGAAACATTATGGGAGTTGTAATGTATAGCTTGCTAATCTCATTAGAAGAAAACTGGTTTAAGTCACCTGGTTGTATTATCTGCTGCTAATACCACACTGTTCCTTTTCAGCCCAAAAGGCTCTGAACATTATTCTGTAAAAGGCACTTGTTTTGAGATCAGCTTATCCTTTGTATTAGGCAGTAGCACTGCTTTCCTTCCTTTTCTCTTTGGTCCTTAATTTGCTTGATTCTTCTTTACTGCCTGTCTGTTGTCCAGTTTCTTGAGTCCAAGTGGCAGTGCAACCTCTGGGGCACCACGTCTTTGCTCAGGATCAGTATTGTTTCTGCAGATGCTGCCTCATAGTTTTGTTGAACTAATTTGGACAGAGACATCCCAGTCAGGGTGAAAGGAGCGTTGTCTGTGCTCTATGGGGGCTGTGAGTATCACCCAGAATAAGTCATCCAAACACTGAAGGAACAGAAACAGTTCTGTAGATCTACCTAGGGGCAGGTTTCTCCAGCAGTTACTAATGTGCTGTCCATGGAGAAGGTAAAATTTCAGGAGATTCCTCATGGTTAGGGAATGCCTGGCTATTTCCCGAACTATCATTTTTGTGTTTGATTTCCTTTCCTCTCAAGTAGCGCCTGTTAGCATGAAAATTATTTTATTGCTGACTGTTTCCCAGCTGGAACACAACTGGGAAGACTATGGTTCAAATCATGTGTATGTAAATCCCATTGACTGCTTTGTATCACAGACAAAATCCTGGCAACACAACTTGAGCCGTTGCACGGTGAGTTTTATGAAGGTACCTGTGACAGCAGGGAATTGGCAATTCTGCCACTTGGCTGCGATGGGCGTTTGACATGGCTGCAAAACCAGCGAGGAAAAGAAATCATCTCGGTGGAACCTTCTGGATGCAAAATGGCCTTTAAATGAATTAAAGCTGTGAGAGCAGCATTTCCCATCCCCGCTCCCTTCTGGAGCCCATGCTGCAGTGGGCGTGGAATTTGGCTTTCTCCTTTTGGTGTCAATGTTTTCCACAGAAGTAGGTTTCTTAAAGGGGCCATCAGTGCAACAGATGCTGTGCTCAGACCTGCTGCGTGAGAGAGGAGCGTGCTGGAAACGGTGGGATCTGATCCCATTGTGGGGCCCTGGCAGTTACACCCATTGCTTGGATTTTTCTGTTGCTGGTTGTGATTCTAAAGTCTCTTGGTGGAGCTGCAGTTGTGTTCTTACCTTGTCTTGTCCTCTGTTGGGTGTTTTGAGATCACTCTGAGTTCTCCACTGTATATCTAAAATAACCCACAGGAAAGATTAGACTCTATTAGTTGGCTTTTCTCTCCATCCACCATGTTGTTTGCAGCCCAAATTTAGCAGAATGCTTTCCTTAGGCCTCAGCTCAACAGAACACTTTGGCCCAGCGCCAGCTCTGGAAGATCTTTTAGATTAATGGGAAGTTGGGGGTGTAAAGAAGAGTATGGAGTTTAAGAACTTGTTTGTGTTTGGTCTGTAACGTTTTTAAAGCACAGCCTTGCTCGTGTTCAGCAACAGTGAAACCTGTGGTCATGGTTTAACCTCAGCTGGTAACTCAGCCCCCCCAGCCACTCACTCCCTCCCTGCCCTGGTGGGACGGGGAGAGAACTGGAAAGGTAGCAGTGACAAAACTTGTGAGCTGAGATACAGACAGTTTAAGTAGCAGTGACAAAACTTGTGAGCTGAGATACAGACAGTTTAACAGGTACAGCAACAGCTGAGCACTCAAGCGAAACAAGGAACTCCGTCCCCCTTTCCCATGGGCAGGCGGTGGTTCAGCCATCCCCAGGCTTCATCACGTGTAGCAGTGACCCGGGAAGACAAACACCATCGCTGCAAACGTTCCCTTTCCTTCTTCTCCCCCAGCTTTACGTGCTGAGCATGATGCCACACGGTCTGGAATGTCCCTTGGGTCATCTGGGCTCAGCTGTCCCTGCTGTGTGTCCCCCAGCTCTTTGAGCACCCCCAGCTCCCCTCGCTGGCGGGGCGGGGTGAGGAGCAGGAAAGGCTTTGGCTCTGTGTGAGCCCTGCCCAGCAATAGCTAAAACATCCCTGACTTTTCAGCACGGTTTCCAGCACAAATCCAAAACACAGCCCTGTAATAGCTGCTGTGAAGAAAATTAGCTCTAGCATAGCTAAGCATGTGCTTAAGTGCTTTGCCAAGCATGGAGGGGATGATTTATACTGGTAAAGTGGAAACTCGGTAGTGTCTATTTTGCTGATCACAGCTTTGAGCAGAATTTCGTAGAACAAGCATGAACTGCTGTCATGCTCTGTAGTTCAGTTCCCTCAGTCCCTGCAGATATCCTGAAGCTATAGCTGGGCTGTGTGAACAGTCAGGCAGGACAAGCAAATGAAGAAAATAAGGGTTTGTGTGTGTGTCTGGGGTGTTCCAGTTGTTTAACTGTCTTGCCCACCAAAGCACCCTTGTTCCTCTTGACCATATTCCCATGCTTTGGTAGTCTGGCACACTTTCCTCATGTCCAAGCTGGGTAACTGAGTGTGAGAAATCATTTTGGTTTATCTTTATGGTTTAACATTGTGGTTATGAGAGATCCTCAAGGCAGGCAGAAATGAGGTGGCCATATAAAGACATGCAAAGGAATTCAAAGGCTTATGCTGAAAAACATCTTCTCCATAAGCGAATTAAAAGAAATCATTGAGTCATGGCTTTTATTTCCACAGTTCTCATAGCGGTGCTGCTGTTGTGCAGGCAGGGTTTTAGGCTCCTTTGAGGAAGCTGCAAGAGGTTCTTGAAAGCAAGAACCCTGCTCTCTGCACGCTGTATTTGCACAGGCAGCCAGCCTCACTAAAGTTTTTTCCCAGCTTGCTGACAGGCAGGAAGCTGGGGGCTGCAGGCAGCGAGACAGCTTTCCCAGGGGCTTGATTGCCGTGGACAAGTCTGCAAGTCCACACCTGGGAGGGCAGCAAGTCCCAGGTGGCCCTGCAGTGTCCGACCCGACATTGTACAGCTGCTACCTTTGGGTGGGGGTGGAAGAAATGCTCCATTAGGAGCAGAGTAACTCTCCAGCTGCATAGGCAGGGAGGTCTGCTGGGTCCAGGGAGCTTCCTGTTTAAATAGTTACAGAGTCTGCAGAATTGGTTAAACTGTCAGAAAAGAATTATAGAGGGTGGAAAAAAAAAAGAAATAAGGGAACCATCCTTCCTGTATCTGTACATGCACTGTCTAACTGCTCATTTGGGTTCGACCAAATGTTTGCTGAGATTTTTCAGTTCACTCTAATGAGTTTTAGATTAGGTCTTTTGTAATGTAAAATCAGATTAAAGTTTGTGGAACTGTAGCTGCAATTCAGGAAAGCTTTAATATGTAAAAGCTAGGAGAGGTCATTGTTGGAAGCTAGTAGGTCGTTTCACTTCTGCAAGACCATGTCTTGTGTTTGGGCAAAAGCAATGGAACAGATTATTAAAAAAATAAAAAAGACTGATGAGGGAAGGAAAATAGTCTGATCTTACTTCAGACACACAGGATAGTCAGACTATTCACTACAGGACGTAAGAATATATTTAACTGCTTCCCCTTAAAGAGGTGGGAAATCAGATGTGTGTTTTAGTGCTTTGCAGATCCATGTTCTATTCAGCTGATGCCAATGGAGATCACACATGGCAGAGTCTTCTGAGGAGTCTGTGAAGATCAGTCCTTTACTAATTTGCCGTTTAGGCTGCAGTGTGACAGACTGCCCACCCTGAGCACTGTTCCATTGGCTCCCACTGGGAGGAGCACCTTGCAGGACAAGGCTGTTCTTTTGCCTGTGACATGCACTGCAGGTATGGTTCTTTGAAAACACCTGAAAACAGCAGCCACAGAAAGAAGCTTAACAAAGCCTCATTTTGCCAGATAGTCCCGGAATTCTGAATGTGTATACCTGCATAAGATAAGTAAAATAGCTTTACATGAGCAGTGTTTCCTAAATGTGACATTAGTCTGCATTCTTTCTCTCTGCCACATGATGGAGATAATGATGTAAGATATATAAGCAGTGCTGCACAGGGCTCACACTTCAGGGAACTTGGTTTATAGTAGTTCTATTAATGTTGGCTTTGCACTAGCATTGGTGGAGGGATTTTCTCAATAGTATCTGTGGGGTGTTTTATTTAAAGCAATGTTTGCTTGCATGTTCTTTTTGGTTTTGGTTTGGTTTGTTGGGGTTTTTTCCCTCCACAAAGGCGAATAAGCAGGAATGCCTTTACCAAATAACCAGGGGTAGTGATGCAGCAAAACACTGAAGTCTGTATTTGGTAAAACATTCAAAAGAACTTGCTTAGCCTGCATTAACTGTATTGGGACTTTAGGATGTACTTAAATGCTCACAGTCTGGGCTCAGATATGGCCAAGAGTTGGGCTGTTCTTTAGGCTGTCCTTTCTTCTGTACCAGTAGGGAATTTGCAGAAGTTCACGCTTACCAAGTTAAAAAGAGCACATCCTAGATCATGCTCTCACCATGACTCTGGGTCTGTGCATCCTGGGGAGGCTGTGGGAGAATCCAGATTACTTGATCCATGTGTTGTACACTACAACTCTTGCATCTGCCCTCTCCTCTTTTCTTCATCCTGAGCATCAGTCCCAATCCAGAAGCTGTCGATATCACATGTGCAAAATTCCCAGCAATTTATGACCTTTGGATCAGGCCCATATGCAAACACAGAGATGGATTTTCTCCTGGAAATTTTTTTAGTGATACTCAGAAAACTTCTGGCAAGAGATGTATTTAATTTTGATGGTGAGAGTTGCTGTGTTGTACTTGTAATCATAATGTAGTAACAAGACATTTGTAACAAAACTACTATAGGCTGAGATACATCCAGAAAGGGAAAAACCCATGTTCCTTCCCAGTCTGTTAATTTTTTTTCTGTGGCTGTTACACTGAGGACAAAAGTTCCTTTGCTGATGTCAGTGCAATTACAGCTGCACTGTTGTCAAGTTTCTTAGATTGAATATTTGCTGGATGAAGCAATACTCCTCCCCATAGATCCACCTGCCTTGTGAATCAAACATGCTGTCCTTTATCCAAATCCTGTGTTCAGTTCTCATCCTCACACTACAAGAAGGAGACTGGGGTCTGGAGCACGTCCCGAGAAGGGAATGGAGCTGGAGAAGGGTCTGGAGCAGAATTCTGATGAGGAGCAGCTGAGGGGGCTCAGCCTGGAGAAAAGGACGCTCAGAGGGGACCTCGTGGCTCTCTACAGCTCCCTGAAAGGAGGGTGTAGCAAGGTTGGGGTCAGTCTCTTCTCCCATGTGACAAGCGACAGGGCAAGAAGAAATGGCCTCAAGCTGCACTAGGGGAGGTTTAGATTGGATACTAGGAAAAATTTCTTCTCCAAAAGAGTTGTCAAGCATTGAGCAGGCTGCTCAGGGCAGTGGTGGAGTCACCATCCCTGCAGTTACTTAAATGCTGTGTGCACTCAGGGACATGGTTTAGTGGTGGGCTTGGCAGTGCTGGGTTAATGGCTGAACTTGATAACCTTAGAGGTCTTTTCCAACCTAAACGATTCTATGATTTTGTGATTCAGTGCTGCTTATTTAATTCTTTGTGCTTAGGTCATTTTATCTCCTGCAAAATTCTCATTTGAGGAACTGTTCAACTCTATGATGCTGCAAATCCATCAGTCCAGTGTCGGCCTGTGAATATTTTTTTCCTTGATTAGAGTTTGTGTTTAGAGGCTTTTCCTTGGTAGGTGCCTTTCATAAGGCATTTTTGCAATTATATTGACGTTTAAAGTGTTACATATATGTAAACTATCCCTTTAAATGCTCTCAAAGTTCAGAGAAGTGATGTTCTGCCGGGACAGCAGCACATAACTCTGTGTCTGTGTGTGTGTGTGCACCCACGGGCTGATGTAATAACTTCTCCAAATGTTAAGAGTTTCTCCTCAGAAGACTTTTTCCAGAAATGCTGCTCCCCATGCTCTTGGGTTCTGCGCTTATGTTTTTTTCATGAGAACAAAGATTAGTCCTTCATGGTCCTAAACTCAATGCATGTGCATGACTTAAAGGCATTACCTACCAATAAATAGGAGATTAGCTGCGGCTTGTGTGTTTCCTGATCAGTTCAGCTTTTTTCAGATGGCTCGTTGTTATCCCGTTTCCTTTAACGATGGGACACTTTAATGAGTTTGCCATCTGACATACATCTGCTTCCTGTTAAACAATACCTTCATTCTTCTAGAGCTGCTAAACTCATCTTTTATCCTACAAGATTTTTATCTGCGCCTTGAAAGCAGCAAGTACAAATCAGTGTCAGCACATTCGTTTACTTGCTAAGGACTTTTTTTTTTTTAATATGTTGTTGGGAATGAATAGCAAAGCAAGCATCTCCTTTAGTGCTTATTTGTTGGAAAATGGGAGAACATGAATATTATTTGCTTAATTAGGGGCTGGTCACTCCAGCCTGTGTTTGAAATCCAATAATATTGACTTCTGTGGCTGGTATTATACAGTCTCTAAGGATTATTCTCTTCTCCCAGGAAAGTAACGGGCTGGTTCCAAAAGGGGGTGGGGGTGGAATTTGAGGCTGTTAATGTTGTTTCTTTGAGGAAAGAGTCTTCAACAGCTCAATGATGGTCTGTCTCACTCGTGTGCAAAGTTAGGGCTCTGTGATCATCAGGCTCTCTTAAATCAATCCAGCCTGCATTGAGTTTGTGCATCTGCCTCAGTGCCTCTCTTTTTCTCATGTTTTGAGAACACACAGCCATGCCCGGATCTCTGACTGTGTCTTTCCCCTTCGCTGCTCAACATTGCCCCTCCAGAAAAACTTTTTTTTCCTTCTTTTCTCTTTCAAGCACAAAAACATTTTATAGTAGAGGGAAAACCAGATAGAATTTTCCTTGTATTTACCTTTTCTACGTAATATCCCTTATATGTTGCTTTTATGAGTGTGTGGTGCTGTTTAAAACAAAGTCCTGTTGGATGTGAAGTTCTGCCACACCGGTCCAAAGCACATCTGTGAGAATGGCTTGCAACCAAATTAAGCAACCCTGTGGGGCACATAATGTTTTGTCTCAGAGAGGAATTTAGTTCCAAACATTCACATATGCCATGGGACAAGTGGAAAATCTTTGGGGTTAGAGCTGGGGAATGAGAGGAAGCAAGGTGCAAATATTTATTTAAGGCTTAGTGGATGCCTGCACTAGAATAATGAGTATAATTCAGGAATTTTGTATTTCTTACCATTTATATCTTGCAGTGGTCTCCCAGCTCACACAGGGTTAATGTTATTTGCTTGAACATGAGGGAATTGCCGATTACCTCAGATGGCTGCTGATGCATGATCTGAAACCTTTGTTTTAATTATACTCTTGGCATTGTGGAGATCAATGTTTCTACCACCCTTTGCCTCTGGCAGTGCTGCACAGCCACGTGTTCAACACCAAAGAGCTGTGGAAAGTTGTTTGGTGCAAATGCAACTTGGTATTTTTCCCTGTGATGGCCCAGCCAGGGGTTTCACCTTTCTTTGGCTTCGTGCAGTCTTATAGGAAGGTGCCGTGTGTGAACTTGGTTTTCCACTGTTTTTCTTAAGGAACGAAGCCAAGAGATCTTCCCTGGTCATTGCTATGCTAATATTGTCATACTTGCCTGGAAAGGTTTGTTTCTAGTGGCATTAGTGTTTATTAACAAAGCTTTTCATCATTCCTTTAACATGTGACCTTGTTTGTTCTTTCCCCACGCTCCCACCTTCCGTCTCTCAGAGCTGCAGGAACATGGCTGATGGCTTTGACAGTCTTTCATTCATGTTAAGATTACAAATTACCTTCACTGAGTTCCTTGTGGAGTCTGCAATTTATCAAGGAGGATCTGGGAGACAGTATTAATTGAAGCTTTGCAAGAAAATAAGTCTACTCTGTCAGCTTTGGGGTATCCCATCGATGATGGGTCTTCTACACCTTCACCTTCTGTCAGTGCTGTGGAAAGCTACACGTCTTCATGAGGGTGGCTATTGCTGTGGCCTCTGATATGTCCAGGGGAGAGGCGTACCTCATTTCATGCTGTCTTTTCAAATCCCATCCTGGGGAAAGTATATTTATAGCTGGAACATCAGTTTATCGTAATCCAGATGTATTGGGCAAGTGTGTGAAGAATTTTAGGACAAGACACTGAAACAAATTTACTGTGATTATTAACGGAAATATTTAACTCCAGTGGGCTGACAGGATTGTTTTATTCTGCTGTAACTCAAACCTGTTAACCCCCCTCCCTATCTTTTATAAAGAAGATGGTTTAAAAAGAAGGGAGAATGTAAAAGGGACTTGGGCAAAGGGAAGGTTGTTCTCCTGAAATTAGCTGTTTATGTATCCATGAAAAACAGTGCATTTTTTAATGATAGTCAAAAGTGGATTGTTAGACTTTTCTCTGTAATTACAGTAGAGAAAGCACAGTTTGGCACCCCAGCTCAGGCACTGTGTACAGTACCCCTCAAACTCCTCAAAAAGACTTGGACAGTGATGGCACCCCTGTCCTTGTCACAGCAAGTGCTGGTGGCAGGTCAGGTGTGAGTTTGAGAGCTACCTCATGAGCAATATGTCCTCCCTGAAGTGAACAGATATTCTTGCTGTTGGCCTTTGTGATACTCATACTCTCAAAATCCTCTTCGTGACTGTTTTGCTCTCCTCCCATCTCTGTTGATGTAGGGAACAGTGGAGGGATGGGCGAGAGCAGATTCTGGGATGGAGGTGCAGTTTCAGGGATGTTGAGAAAGCTCTTACAAGATGAGCCTGTTCCTCCTCTGGCTGTTTGTGCCAATCTCTCCTTCAGGATTTACTCAACGTTTGTAAAAACAGATAAGTCTTCTGGAGAGCAGAGCCTGCTGAACTGGAGACAGGGAAAACCTGAATAAACAAACATGTGCCACAGATTAGTAAGAACATCTGTACGTTTTATATTGTTTTGAGAACACATACCACAGTTTTTCATTTCTTAGGCTTTTTTAGTTTCTCTCTTTGTTTCTGTCTCTTTCTTTTCTTCTTCTTTTTAAATATATTGCTAATAAAGGTTGGAGGTAGAAAGCACAGCTGGACTCTGCATGACATGCCACTGTTTAATTTCTAGCTTGGAGGATGAGAAGAAGAGTAGTTTTATTGTATCCTAGAAGAGAATAAAGCCACATGCAAATTCCAGCCATGGACATCTGTTTCCTCTTTGTGCGAAAGAATTCTCATATTTGGAAGGGAATCCCAGTTGTGAAGGGGCTGATGAGGTTTTTGGTGGTTTTTTTTTTGGTTCTCCCCCCCACTTCTTTACCACTCCTTCAGCATTCTGTCCTTACTCCCTGGCTGCTGTTTTCCTGGGACAATGTCAGCTTGCAATTTAGCATCAGATATCAAATGGGTGAATTTTGATTTACTTTAAAATGTTGTGTTGTACCTACAAAGAGTATTACTAAGTTCCTCCTTAAATTTCTTTCATTTGATCAAACAATATTTGGTTGGACAACTTTTGCTCTGTCATAATGCTTCAGTACTTGCAGGTTGGTATTTTTCTTTAGAAGTGAGATATGTGTATCTGTCACTCTGGCCGTGAAATGCAACTATTTCTAAAAGAAACTTATTAAAAATAATCTTTTGAAATCATCTTGTATGAGGGGAATTAAGTAGATCTGTAGAAATAAGGATCTGCAAAGTTCATTACCTTAAGTTAGGCATCAGGTGCTAAGGACTACAGGAACCAGAGTAAATGATAATTTCACTAACCTATAAAACATTTTAGAATAATGATTTGCAGCTGTCTGGGGGCTTTAAACTTGTCCTTTTTTTTTGGTGTGTGTGTGTGTAAGAGTTGACTCTGTTGAACAAACAGCACAGTTATATAACATTAGGCCAGACATGAGAACTGGTACTCTCTGTCTATTTTATATTAATGTCGAATGAGGGGTTGGTGGAGCTTGCCAGGGTTTCATATTTGCTGGCAGCAAGTTACCCACATGTGTGGACCACATTTTTATTGTTGCCTTAGCCTATTCCAGGCATAAATATTGCTGCCTAGCAGGGTGTGATCCTGTTCATTGCTGAAGAGCTTTTCTTTCAAGAAGCAAAATATGGAAAGGATTGAAATGCTCCCAGTGTCCTAATTAAGACTCTGAGATTTTGTCACGTCTGTCGTGGTGGAGGAAGAAAGGGCAATAAGCCATCTAAGGGCTACCCTTGCAGAGCTGTTTCTTTTTGCATGTATTAATCCTACTTTTGGGTGTGGGCTGTTACTCTGGTCTCTTAGGGAAACAAGGCTTATGCAAGCAGGGTGTATGCACACATGAACACACAGCTGCCCTTCCACATCTTGACCACGGAAATGTGGCGGAAGGGCAGAGGCTGCAAAGATAAATAGAAGTTCCTATAAGTTTCTTGAAAATATGTCTGAGGGGAGAACAAAGGTGATTAAGAGGTTTGAGGGAAGGCTTGTAATAGGAACTCTCAACAGTGGCTGTGGAACAGATCTCAAGAAGAAATGTGATGGAAGTCCCTGCCACGGGAATATTGCTGAAATGTGGCTTGGAAATGATTTGGCCTCAGAGAATCTGATGGCAAAACCAAAATCTGCAGGAAGCCACATTCCCTTTCATTCCAGTACCCATTAAATTACTTGTGTGGGTTTTGTTCTTAAGTCAGGTTGTTGTCAAACAGGCTCCAATGGGCAATGGTAAGAAATGTAGGGCATCTCATTAGGCCCATCTTAGTGCAGCGAAGGTGCTGCTGCTCTGCTTGTTGTTTGTGGTTCTTGGGTTTTGCAAGTTTTCAAACTCTGTTGTAAAGTGTGACTTAAGAATGTTTAGGCCTTTATCCTGCAGCCATCCTGGAGAGGGGGGATTCCAGTGGCTGTGCAGGTCCCACTGCCATACTTCCAGAGTCTTCCCAGGTGTTTTGGACTCTGCGCATCTCATGTGGCGTGCGGGGAAAAGTGAAACTGATAATCCCCACCCAGCTCTGACCCTGCTGAGCAGGACATGGAAAGCAAACACCACTAATGCCCAAAATCAAACAGCAGCCGTGAACAAATTTCCTCTTTTATTGAAATGCTTCTAGCTTGGAGATAAAAAGGGGGTTACGTCAAAAGCTTCCCTTGTTGTCTTATTAACAGCTGTGTAATTTTGCCACTCATTTACAAGCATTAAAAAGCAAAGCTTGGAGACTGTATTTGAAAGCTTGTTTGGTGTACATCTGGATGCAGAGCATTTCCTTTTCTCTCTTTTAACAGATTTGAAGCAAATGTATTGGCTATTGTTTCTTTTTTTTCCCTATTTTTTTGGCCTACATAATATCAGATTATGTTGCTTTTCATTTTACGCTGCAAAGGAATGATGCCACATAGCTCCAGTTCCACAATGATGCAGTAGCATGGTGTATATATATCTTCTCATAAATATATTACCACACATTATTGTCAAAGAGCTGGACTTTTTTGTCCAGTATTGAAAATGAAATTTAATTGCTACACTAGAGTTTCAAGACCCTGATAAATAAGAGCCATGCCTGACCTTTACTGTGGGGCACTGAGATGCCACCAGGGATATTGCTCATTGTCCAAGATGACAAACTTCCTCTGAGATTTCAGTTTGTCAGCTCAATGTACAGCAGTGACATTGATTTCTTCTCACTGCCATTTCCTGCCTGAATAGATAACAAATTTTCTGTGGCAGGTGTCTGTCAAGTTTAGTTTTGCCTGGCAGATTAACTTAATAGACTCATTTATTAATCATTAGTTGCAACACAGTGAAGCAGACAATACTCTTTAACTCCTGGGGTGTTGAATAGATGTACCATTTCAGATTCCTTTGTGTACCTTAAATTTGGATTTAATAAGCCATTCATATCTTTACTGATTGTTTTTAACCTGACATTACTCAGAGCAAAGATATCGGCATTAGTTAAGCACAATATATTTTGAGTATCTACTCCTTTTCATGGGAAAAGGTGAATTAGTACTTGCTGAGACTAATAATTTGATGCAGGAATTGCAAAATCAGCCTAAATGAGGGTGAAAACTAACCCAACATGCATCATGTGTGGGGGAGAAAGATAAAACAGAAGAAAACAGATACTTGGAAGAGGGTTTGAACCTGGGGTTGACCGGCTGTCAAAGAGGAGGAGGTAACTGCAGAAGCTTTAGGAAGGGGCAAAGCAGACCTGCAGATCCAGCTGAAGGGCAATTCTAGGACAAGGTAGTGTTTTCCTAGGGATTCCTTTCTCTGAGAGATCTGGAAATAGCTGCTCCACCTGGAGGTAGCAAAGTTAGGGTTGGTACCAGGGATGGGTGAGGGACAGGACATCTCAGAGTGGTGAAGGACAAGAAAGAATTTGCTGGAGAATTTTGAGGAGGAAGGAACTGTAAGAGAAGCCATAACCTTGTAAAATGATGTCTCCTGCTGCAAAGAATCACTGTGTTCATTGTGAAAACTGACTCAATTACACGTTATCCCTGCACAGCCCCCAGAGCTGATGGAGACATATATATATGCTTCTTTTCCCCATGTGTTAAGAGGGTCATGAAGTGTTTATCAGAGCAAAATCTGTAAAGGACCTCGAACTGCACAGGTCCTTCTGCTGGGGACACATAACAGCAGGAATGAGCCTAGACAGAGATACAGGCTGTGGCTGTACAGAAGCACCTCATGTTCCTTCCAGACAATGAGAAGAGAACCACCAAGTTGCTCCCTTGGGTTTTAGTTGGGTTGTGGTGGCTCTTCACAACCTGCTTTTAATTCTCAAGGGAGCTTGCTCATGGGAAATCACCAGGAGACATTCAGGGAAGTTTCTGCAGCTGATGCCCAACTGCAAAACCCTGGTTGGAGCACAACTGCATTCAGCTCAGCATCTGTGAGAGTGTGCATTGCTGACGATGTTTTTTTGCCAGGCTGTGTTGCTGGCCTTGGGAACGTGTTTCTTGAACCATCCTTATGGCTTTCTTGGCTGAGTGTCAAACCAAGAATGTCCCTGCACTAGATCACACTGCTTATTGCTCTTCTAGGCCACCCTGGTAACAATACATTAACCTCTCAGCAGGGAATGTGATAAACAAAGTAAAACTGCTTTAGTGAAACCAGTCATTTAATGGCAGCGTACATAAAGTGTCCGTAAAGATTTGTAAGTGTAATAAGCTGCAGTTCACTGGGGGAACAATAACTGTTCCTAATTTAGCCAGTTGAGGAACATGCCAACCCAATTTGCCTTTGTAACATTATGTTGTTCTTTTTTTTTTTTTTTTTTCTTTTCCCACCTCTCCAGATTCCTTTCTCTCTGGTACAGTTTCCCCTCTGGGAGTCCTTAAAGGTAAGTCCTCTTTAGTGATGGAAATATAAGTTACACGTTTTGCAAATGCTTTCCATGGTAACTTATCTAATTTGATTATTGCAATTAGGGGCATGTCCAGGAATCAGTAAGTATGTGCCAACCTACGTGTGCATGTGAAGATCATTTGCCTGAATATCTGAAACATAGCAGGGTATATCTAACCACTGCTTTGTGGCATGCAGGTTAAATTTTGCTCCCAACATGCCCGAAATCTCATCTTTGGCTCTAACTTTTTTTACTGCTTAAAAACGGTGGGAACTGTCTTGTGCTGTGTGATTTTTTTAATTTTCTTTTTAATTTTCATTTTTGGCTCTTTAAAGTAAGAGGAAACTGTGAATGATACAGACAAAGCTGTTTGAGACAGAATTTTGTAGACATGGAGAGACTCATGGAGAGCCATTTTGATTGGCTGCCTATACTTTATTTAGAGGTTGTTTTAAAAAGGTGTCAATGGATGATGTTTTAATAGTTGTCATGGGTTTGCAAAGGCAATAGTGCAGTTGTTTGGAATGATGTGCTGTTCTCCCTCCAGCTGGCTGCTTTGTTTATCATGGTCAGAGTCAGGGTCTAGATTTTTGAGCAGAGTTGGGATTTGAAGACATGAGATTGCTCCTTCCCTCTTTGAACTAACCATAGAAGATGAAGGAAAGGGGTTTTTTTCAGATGCTTTGAGATCCTGGGTTGGAAGCACAGAGAATTATTGGAGGTCATTAAAAGCATTGCAGCAAAATATAATATTAAAAGAGAGGAGCTGGGGAGGGAAACTTTCTTCTTGTTAAGGGTGCTGGACTTCAGAGCAAGCTCGGCACTGAGACCCAAACTTGGTGCTGATATGCTGTGTTGGGACAATAGTTTTTCCTCCCCCTCTGTGTCTCTAGCTTGGGGTGGGGGGAACAAGCAGTTCACAGTGTGAATGTTTGCATGTAGAGGCTCCAGTATAAAAGTGAGTCCACAGGCAGGAGGAGTGTGAAATACATCAAGAGCCTTCACAGAACTGGGCTGTCTCACAGAGGATCCTGTAGGTGCTTTGTGAACTTGGCTTGCTGTGGTGTCTGGGTATCATCCCATTGCACAGGGCAGCTTGAGCTGCCTTATTAGGAATCTGTTTCCCTGCCAGTGTCTAGGAATGGCTTTCTGTAAACTCTTCAGCAGCTACACTGGCCTGACCTGCTCATAGTTAGTGCAGCAGCCGTGTTTGGGAACAAGAGGTGGCAGAGCTTGAAGAGGAAAAGTGCAGTGTTCTTGCCAAAACCACATAAACCAGCACCATTGTGTAGCTGGTTTCAGAAAGTAAAGTTGTTTTAATTAATATCCACGTAGCTGTGACAATAAAATGTGTTGTTTACATTACATGCTTTAAAGAAGACAGTTTGAATTTAGCCAGCTACAGGAGTGAGTCACTTAGGATGAGGCATCATGTTTAATCTAAAGAGGTCAGTGCAGATCTGAAGAGAAACAAAACCGTGGCAGTTTGTTCCACAAACCTGTTGCAATGTATTCTTCTACTGGGGAACCAAGAGTAGAAAACTGCAAAAATCAGTCTGGCACGCTCCAGACACTTTGGCTCAGCAGAGGGAGAGAGCTCAGGGTTTGTCATGGTCAAAGCCAGGCAGTGAAAGCAGAACGCGTTTTGTTTATCTGAGCGAAGCTCTTAAAAAATTGTCAGTACAACAAATGACAAAAACCATTATGGTCCCATCAACAGGCTGGATGTGGCCAGAGGCATCAATGAGAGTGTGGCTCAGGGAAGGGCTTCTCACGGGTGCACGAAGGGAGCGTGAAGAGACGGTAATTATGAAGGACTAGGAATGCAAAGGGTGAGAGAAAAATGGCACGAAGCCTGAACAGAAAAGAGTCATTGCGATGATGCCTGAGGGACCATTCTGCGCTGTATTAATGGGATTACTTGAGAAAGTAACTGCAGGAGCAGTTGTGAATGATGCGTGTCTCACAGATCAGAACAGAACAAGTGCCGTGGCTGTGTCATTTTTAAATGTACAAAGTTGCATAAGCTGGTGGAAGATAGATTCAGTCTCACAGTTCCCTGAACAAGCTAATCACCATAAAAATGAGGAAAAATATCTTCCTACTCTGAAAGGACAGTAAGTGAGGCACACGGAAGAGAACAGTTTCCTTTTCCTTCAGATATGTGCTGGCTGCAACCAGCAGGAGGGTGTTAAGCTTAAAGAAGCCTAATAGAGGCTTGTCATAGGTAGCTAATGGGGTGTTTCTATATCCCATTTTCTCTAACTTCGTTCCTCCAGGCTGCTCTAGTTATTCCTTATGCTTCCAGCGTGCTTTAGCTACATAATTTACATGCACAGTTTTCTCCTGTCTGTGAATGTGGGCCAGCTGTCCTGCCTGAGAGTAAACTTACATATCATGCACTAAACTAAGTCTGAAGAAGAGAGAGCATTGTGTAGATCACTGAACTATAAGGTTACGTTTGCTGTGGGTGCTGGCAAAGAGGGTATTGCAGTGATTAGCAAGAAACAGATACTGCTTCAAATACAAATTACTTCAAATACAAAATACTTCAAATTACTGCGAATGACTCGGGTGAACATAGACTTTAGCAACAGTTAATAGACTCCTTTTTTAGTTCACAACGACTCAAGAAACAACAGTAAAGAAATTATGGTGCTTTTATTTAAAAAAAAAACCAACCCACCTCTTTTATTTTTGGATGTAGGTAGATCCACTGCTATAATTTGTGCTTATTGCCATTTTTCTTCCCAATTCTCCATTTTTCTGTATTTTATTTGAAGTATAAATTACCGATGTAATTTAACCAAACCAAAAGGGAGAAGGGAACTGCTATGCTGTATGAGATTTCAGGACAGACATTGTAATTCTCTGCTGGGGTGAGCTAGTGTAGTGCTTCTCTGTCCTTTCAGTCCAAGCCTTATAGCTAAAACAATTCTGAGTTTTTGTTAGAGTTCAGGGCAAGAAGGAGTCTTTCAAATCTCATTCACTTTCTGCTACACCAGCTCTCAGAGGAGCGCCATGGTTGAATACCACTGTGACAGTTTGATCAGGTTTAGGTTCTTTTATGTGGGGCTAATGCTTCTGATCCCATCTCAAAACCAGCTGGCCATGAAGAAAGGCAACAGAGCATAGATGTAGCGTGCTTCCCAAATGCCAGCCAAACACAGTGCCTCCCATATTAGTTCAGGTTTTGGAATAACGTTTTAAGATACAGTCCCCTTGTATGCTGCCCTGGAATTTCCAGGGTGCCTCTGTAACTTGCTTTGGAAATCCTATATGTGTGTTCTTCATTGTGGGAATTTCACATTGCGGGCTGTGTATTTGGCATGAAATTGTTGTGGGTTACGCAGAAGTCTAGTGCAGCTCTTGCTTTCACCCTGCTGCCAGAGCTGTGTAGTCTCTGCTCAGATGATCCTTCTTTCTGTTTTGTCCTGGTCAGGCATTTTATTCAGCACTTGTAATCAAAATATCTGAGTTCCTACCAGCAGCATATGAGTGATTTATCATTTACTTCATGTTTTAATCCATAATTCTTCTCTTTTAGACCTAACCGAGAAAAGATAACTTTAATTTCTGCTGTGGGGATATTACAGAAATACAGGGCATCAGGTTTTGGGGTTTTTTTCAATAAAACAGAGTTTTAAAACCATACAGAAAATCAAGAGCCTCTGGTTAGGTTTTGAGTTCAGAAACATCTTGTCAAAAATGCCTGTTTCTTATGGCTCACTGGAAGTAGTCAGCTCTCTCAAAGAACAGTGCTGTGTGTAAGATAAACCCGTCTCAGGTGAAACAAGGCTCAGTTCTCTTGGGTTTTATATTTCTGCATGTTGGCTGCGCTTCAGAGCCAGCCTCTGAGAGTTACTCAGATGCAGCTGTACGTGGAGAATGGTCTCTTTATAGACCCAATGTATTGTGTGTCTGGAAAAAAGGCTTTGGTAGCTGGTGAGGAGGGAAGGAGCGGGCAGGACTGGAGGACATAGGTCTCAAATGAGTAGGCTTGAAAAACAAGGGGTTTTTTGTTTGTTTAGTTGGTGGGGTTTTTTTAAAGGAAAACAAACCTACTGTCCTGGGAACCCTTTGTCTTTTTTATTAGACATGTCTGATTCTAAGAGGAGACACTTGGATGTTCCTAAGACTGTGTAACATCAGGGTCAGCCAGTCCTGCCCCTGCACATCCTCTCTGAGAGGGCTGGCACAGGCTGTGCTGCTCCACTGGCCCAGGAGCTGCTAAGAAAGTTAAAAATCTTGAAGTGACCATGCTCAGGGTAAGGTCTGGCTCTTCTGGCACTCAGTGGGGCCAGGGTTTCCCTCTTTGTCTTGGTGCTGAGCAAAACTTAAAGCTCTTGGACTTTCTGCAGCTCTAGTGAGCCCACAGGTTTTTTGTCACTGCCTTTAGCAATAAGATAATTTTCTCAAATCTGTAGGTCTCACAAATGAACAGGTGTTTTACAAAAAGAGGTATTTTGTTGGACTTCAGAGGCAATAGCTGGAGACAGGGAGCTGAGATGCATGAGCAGGTCTCCCTTGTGGGTCGCTGTGCTGTAAGATGCTGAAAAAGCAGAGGAAGCAATGCTTTTGGTGGCTTCTGGAGAAGAGGGTGAATGCACGTGGGCACATTTCGACCCTGTGAAATAAGTGGGCCATTGTAATAAAGAGGACGGGGAGAGTCCAGCTGTTCCCCTGTGAGGCTGAGCAGGAAAATTGGTTGGGTCAGAAGGGAAGTTCCTTGGCTTGGTTCTAAACTGGTTTCTGCCCACACAATGGAGAGCAGGTTTGGGATTGGATTTGGGTCCTCTGTTATCTGTTCAGGTTCATTTGTCACCCTAGGCACGAGGCACTTTTATTGAGGGGAAATCTTCTGGTGAACTGACCCATAGGTCTACGTGAGGGCACTGATGTATGTATTCATTTGCTTGGTGGTCTTGGTTCCCCCCTTCAGAGAGCTCAACTTCTGGGGCCTGGCGTAGGCAGTACAAGCTGTGGACAAACTGGTTTGAGGGTGGGCTCAGCCTCACCCTTAGTGGTCAGTGCAGATATATTTTGAGACATATCTTGAATCTTGCTGTTCAAAGGCTGCTTGGTGGCTTTCTGTGGAGAGTAAAGACTCTAATGTTTCTTGGAGCTCATTGCACCTGATTTTTAAAGTTAATAAGAATGAAAAGTTTACAGAATACTTATGCCCAGGCAGCTGGGGTTCTCAGCAGTAATATATGTGTTTATAACTCCACCACTGAAACAGTAAACCACATGCTATTTCCCTCCTAAAATTTACAGTCAGATCTGTTGCTGTTTAACAGGGCAAGTAGAAAATAGAGGAATGTAGCCAAGCTGGGCCTTAAATGGCTCTTTCCCTGCTCTATGGGTAGGTGACCATTTTCCTTTTTTCCTGGAGAAGCAGTCTAGCATTTCTTTTCTCTGTGCTCAGCTGCATATAAGTCAGGAGTAAATGAAACCCAGGCCCAGCTTTAAACCCATTTCCTTGCAGGCAGCGCAGTAAGTGTTCTACCATACCTTGCTCCCTCTTTGAGTAAGGGTTGGACTGATTTAGGGATTAAGTCCTAGTGGTTAAATAACCCTAATGTGTCTGCCATTTGCTTAGGTGCTGTTACCAGGAAAACGTATTTCCACAGGGCGTTCGGAGGCGTGATGTAACGTGCAGCGTGTGCATGCCATTAGCATAACGGCTGCATTTTTTCTCACAAAGGAACAATGTACCCAACAGCTGTTCAGCAAACAGCCCTGTCTTTATTAGTGGCACAATAAGTGTCATTCAGGCAGTCTTGAGGCGCAGTCGGAGGAATGCTGCACACCATCTGCACCAGAGGGAAGGAAACAAATGCAACCCTCGCTCGCAGCACTGCAGTTTGGGAGAATCAGATGGTCTTGGGTCATCAGTGCAGCATTTAAAATGGCCCAAGGAAAGCAGTCAATAGATACAGAGCCAGATTGTGACGCTCTTGGTCGTGCCTAGGCCACAAGTGGTTCTCTAGAAGTCGCTGAGCTTGCCAGTGACATATGGAGATGTTTGGTAGAACATCGAAGTAATCAGGGGCTCGCCATTTGATTTGGGTACTTGCTTCTTGCTGAAGAACCTTAAAAGACTCATGTAATTCTTCCTTGTAAGGTATTCACACAAGCCTATGAAGCACAGATTTATTAGCAGGTAGTAGCAGCGCAGATGCTCCAGGAAAACTGTCCGAACTTTGAAGTGATTTTTCAGAAGTGTGTTTTCCTCCCCAGACACGCACATGGCCCTTTGTGCCATGGAAACGGAGTGTGGCTGTTCTGCCTTGCCATGGAAACGCTGTTTTGAAGACATTTTCTTTAACCAGGCTTTTAGCACATCCATTTTGATTTACATCCAAATGGGTCACAGACATCAATGCAGCACTATATGGGCAGAGAAGGGGAATGAAATGCTTTTAACATGAAAAATATGCTCTTGCATGTGGGCCAACTTTTGTTCTCTTTCAATTTATCTAGGATTTGGGTGGGTTTAATTCTAGGACCAAATTCAGTACTGGCATAAGTGAGCACAACTCCATTAGTGCAAATGGAGTCTCAACATTTATGTCAACAGTGAACTTAGATCATTGAATTTTCCCCATGTTTGGGCTTGCATGTTTCCTGCAAGATAATATACACATGTACTTGCACATATGCTGCACATATGCACATAAAAATTCACTGGGGAGGACGTTTGGCTCTGTGCTCCATGTTTGACTTTATGTATAGAAACTGCAGTCAGCCTATGAGTTTTTTTGCTTCTCCTGTAGCTAATGTGCCATGCATCTGTAAGGGTCAGCCATGCAAGATGCCACGTTGCAAGTAAAATCCCTAGGAGCAAAGGCAAACATGAAAACAGCTTCTCTCCCCTCGGCTTGCAGGACTGCACGTGCACACAGATCCATGTGATTAGGTTGTACAGATTTTTCTCGCCCCCTGTTCTCGTGGAGTTGAACACTGTCTTGCACAGGGGGATGTGTAGAAATACTAGAGATGCTTATCACTGGAGGGAATTGTAATATTTACTCAGCTGCAGGCCTCAAGTTTAGTGCGTGCCATAAGATCTGCTTGCCTCTTCGTGCCTGAAGAGTAGCAAGGCCAAGGCAGAGATGTCTCATTCTTGGTGCTGCTTCTTGCAGCATTTGGGGTGTTGGGCTGGTCACCAGGTTTGAGAGGTGTGAGTATTGCGTTTTCCTCTGGATTACCATTGCTTAGGTGTCCTGAATATAGACCAAGACCTGGCTGCATTGGGAGCATAAAGCTGACAGCTGATTTCTGCTCCTGACTTCTACCATAAACGTATGGCAAAGGTGGCAGGCACACACAGGTAAGGAGTTGTGTGCACTAGTCGAAGGTTATTGGCCATCTGGAGGCCACACGTCCACAGCACATGAGGAGTTCACATTTGTGGGCACCATATACTTTCCCCCTTTATTTAAAGGCAGCAGTAATATTTTCCTTTTTTGCTTCTATTCAGGTTGGAAGGCCTTAGGTATATCCTGAGAGTGACATTTCCACTGTCTCCTCTGCCCAACAAAATGGGGTGTCCTCATGTTCTCGGTATCAGAAGAGCTAAATAACATTTGTGGTGAGAATTAGAGGACACTGGCCCGTAGAACAGTGTGAAATGGGATCTCTAGGAAGAAAAGTAAGGCTCTGCCCACGTATAAAACTTGACCCTTCTCTGTGAACATTATCCCTGTGAATAATTGGAAATCTGCATTCAGGCTTCCTGCTGTGTCCCATCCCCTGAGGCCACACCCGCTGTATTGCTTTACATGGTGCAGCAAAGCACAGCGAGATTTACATATATATCACATAAAAGTGTTTACAAAAAAAATTAGCATGTGATTGAGCTGGGAAGCTGCAGAGGGCCCCAACTGTACGAGTTTCCATGTGCTTCAGCCAGAAGATTTATTTCCAATTTGTTATTCATAAGGGAAGAGCAAGAGATTGGGATGGGGTCCTTTGAAGTGGAAAACAAAGTCTTCTATTCAGCCTTCAGCTTAATAGAATACACATGACACAGGCTTGGCATGGCGGCTGCTTTCATGTAATGTGCTCCTTGTCATTTTGCTTTCCTAGGCTGGGAATGCTAGTGGGAATGGGTATTGCCCTGGAAAAGTCAGGTTATCCCCTGCAGCCTTCTGCAGGAGGAGCACAGTGTGAGCAGGTAGGAGGCTTTTGGTGATGGTGGTGGAGAACCCAGGCTGAGCCAACCATTGCAGTCGTGTTGCTCATAATTCCCAGGTTGTGTTTCATACTGCAAGAGCACGTGTAACGAGAGTGGTGTCATTGCAGGGCTTCTGCAGGCATTGCATGGGTACTTCTGCCCTTTTCGGAGCTGCTGAGCTGTGGCCTGTGGGCTTTGAGCCTGCCTCTGACACCAGTCCTCTGCCTGACCTGAGCTCTCGCTGTTATCCCCCCGAGTGGAAGGCTCTTCTGAATCTGTGCAGCATCTAGGATGGCAGAGCGTGATCTGGGCCCTGTATCGCTGCAAGTAACCAGCCATTCCATTCAAAGTCAGTGCTCAGGGATATTTGAATATGGATCCTGAATTTCTTTCCAGGAACAAGGCCCTGGTTTTACAGTCATCCACAAGCATGCTATTAGCTTCTGTGCTTTGCCCTGTCTCAGTGGTGGTAAAACCTGCTCAGTGCAGCACGAAGGCAAGTGTTTTCAAAGAACTTACAGTCCTGACTTACCACAAAGCCCTGTCAATCAGTTGGCCCATGGGCTATGAGAGAAAGCATGTGTGACCTTCAGCACGTCATCTTGGCCCACAGCATTGTGTGGTTAGAAAGAATTTGGACCAGAGTCCTGCTGGTCCTCTTGGCCCTGAGACACTTGCTCCTCTTGGCTTCCTCCGGGATGATGTCCTCGTGCCCCGCTTCTCTCTTGCTCTTCTGCATGTTCAGGTTTGGAGCTCTGGGTGAATCACTGAAACTGGAGATGGAAAGAAATGCATGAAGTCATCTCATCCTGCCCTTGCCAACACAGGATTATTCCCCACAGTACAATCTTGAGTGCCTTCTCCAATCTATTTTTGAATGACTCAAAGGAGAGGGCTTTCCTCTCCTCCCTGGAGAGGCTGGCTCTGCGGTTCAGTAGACCTCACTCTTGGGGAATTTTCTTCCTGTTCTGCAGCCTCAATTCTCCTTTTCCCTAATTTAATTGAACTGTTCCTGGCTCCACCCTTTTAAACAATTTTCCGTATTGCATGATCGTTGCAAATACCTGTTGTCAATTTGCAGGCATAAGGGATGGGAATTCATCACCGTTTGCCTTGCTCGGCAAAGGCTCTTTGTGCAGAGCTGCACTGGGAAGCCAGGCTTTAGCAGAAACTAGATTTCACTGCTACAAGCCAAGAAATAAGAATGACCTTTTCCTTCTCCTTTGGACAATGATATTAACATAAAACCCCATCATGATTGTGAATAAGCTGGGCTTCTGGCAGAGCCATGAATATCTGTATTAATGGGCTGATTTTTCTCTTAGTCCTCCAGCAGCTCTTCCATGGTGCTTTTCTTTCATGGCAGATGTAGCTGCTATAAGTTCTTGGATTTAGCTGTAGAGGTACAGACATTTGGAGAACGTTTAATGAAAAAATACAGTAATGCTGTTTTTTATCAAGTGGCTCCAGCATTTAAGTTTCAAAAACCCTGATTGTCAGTTGGAGGTGGTTTTTTTTTTAAGCACCTGAAGTGTTTTGAAAAGGGGTGTTGACGGTGGGATTTATGCTGTTGCTACACCCAGACACTTTGGAAGGTAGTGCCGTTTGTCTTAGGGAGCACTGTGTCCTTCATCCACCAGGACTGAGCTGGGGGAGAACTGTGTGTCCAAAAGTCTGTAAGTTATTCCAGAAAAGCATATTATGGTTTTGAAGAATTATGAATCCCTATTTATTTATTTATGAGACAAAAATGAGTCTCTGCTGTGGGTGACAGCAGAATACCATCCCATACTAAAAACACCAGGAAAAGAATGGCTAGCATTAAAGAGGCTGGAATCCCTTCAGTGCTTTCGCACAGCAGAGCTGCAGCTATTTAGCTATGGCAGGGTACCAAACAACATTGTGGCTGGCCATTGTTGCTTGAACAGTTTGATTTTTAAAACATTCAACTGAAATATAACCACCAGCCAAGTTGGAACAAGCGAGTCACGAGGACAGCGTGTTAAATGAAGAGTCAGCAAACAAGGGAAGAGTTCTCCTGCTCCAGTGGAAAGTTGCTGTACTGAAGACCAGGAGCCCCAGAGCAATATCTCTGAGCCTAGCACAGCTACCAATTGCTTTTAAGAAGATTTTATAGTGTAGAAGTAATATGACTTTAAAAAGAAGGGGAAGGCCGCAGCTATAAAATAAAATTCCTGATTTCTCTGTGGTAGGCTTCAGAAGGGCCATGGATCCCATCCCGTTTTGCTCAGCGCTGATCCTCACATCATAAACCAGAAACCTCTCCTCCGCAGAGCTTCCAGTGCTAAGTGTTTCAGGAGATGGGGATGGGGGGCTGGAGCAGAGTGGAGGAGGAGAGAGCACAGTGCCCATGGCTGCCACAGTGCAACCATCCCAGCTGGCCTTTGCTGCTGACGCTGCTCAGGCTGCTGAGACGGGGTGAGGTGACTCCTGAGAGGTTTTTAGGAGGTTCCTGTTGGTGCTTTTGAACGTGCATGTCGACACGGTGCTGTGAGCTGAGGGGTGGCAGCAGGGTGTGTGGGAGCCGAGGAGAGGAGGGAATGGGGTCCCTAACGATGCCAAGTGAAAAACAGAGACTCACCTGCTTTGGGATATAAGGGGAGTGATAAGAGTAACTCCTGAACGATGGGGTTTTGGGGGGAAAGTGACGGGAAGGGTTGCTTTAAGAAATGTAGGGGAGCAAACAGGACTTAGATCTCGTGATTTTAGGGATTGTTCATTTTGAGTAGGAGCCTTGGTACATCTGAGCTGAGCTGATACCGGTTCTTGCATGCCTCCCCCCCCCCCCTCAGTGTTTTGGTTTTCGTTGTTTTATGTGCCAAAAAGAAAATAAATTCACAAAATATTTGCAAAGTTGCATGGCCACAGGCTTAAATACATACATATGAATTCCCTGAAAGCAATTTGCTTCAAGCCCTCAGTTCCAGACATCTCTCTCACTCCATCTGCTCGTTCAAGTACACAAGTTCCTTGGGAAAAATCACTTATTACATCACTGAAAAATGCCACAAAAATAGCTTTTCACTTAAGTTCCCATCCTCGGAGTTAACTCACATGGGGATCAGATAGATTCAAACATTTAATAACTTTTTATTTTCCTTTCTCTTTAAACACAGGATCTCTGGTCATGGAAGCAGGGTCACGTGGTGGATTCTTGGCAGTCAGCAGTCTGTGGAGCTTTTGCAGGTGCAAAGGATTATATGTTATACTGGGAAAGACTAAAGAAGAAAGGGAAAAATGTGCAAATCTATTAAGTGTAGCAGAACAACATTCCTTTGTAATTCAAGTTTGTTTAGAAGAAAACGGACCAGTTGTTGTTTGGAAATATGAAAGTCAGCAAAGGAAAGAGAGGAATGAAAAAAAAAAGACTCAGCCAGGGTGTCTGTTTGAAAGACAACCAATTTGTTTTTGACAAATTTCTGTTATTTAAAAACCAGGGGCCTGTCAGTCAGGCTTTGTGATTATTTCAAAGTTGATCTGGAAAATCCTCATCCAGGAGAAACTTTGCTTGGGTGGGGGTTTGTGCAGCTGTCCGCTCCCAGCGCTTCCCCAGGGGCTGAAGTGATTGCAGTGAGAGGCCGTGATTCACCATTCATGTGACAGCTCTGACAGCCATGTAGATTAACTGGAGGCAGGAGAGCAGAGGAGAGCACTGCTCAGCCCCGAGGCAAGAGCCTTCCACAGCAAAAAAATCCCCAGAGGACAAAACATCTGGGCAATCTCCAGACACTAGAACAAGAGTGGCAGAGTACAATGCTGCACTATTTATTACCAAACGAGCCAGAAGTTAATTGAATTCTTCAGTAGGCTTCTTGCTTGATTTTTAGCCTACTGTACTTGTTTCAAGAAAAAAAAAACCAAACCCAAACAAAAAACAAGAGAGGAAAAAAAAAAATCAATTAATGACTCATCAGTATAGCTGACAAGTTTGAGGGAGGAGAGACTCAACTGTCTTAATAGAAAAAACAGATTAGTAGTTAAGAGATGGATAGCCAGAGCTTTTCCCCATGGAGCTAAAATACATTTTCAGATTCCAAACCAGTAACAGAATATGTGGAAAAAAAATAAATCCTGTTTAAAGAGAAATTATAGCATTTCTTGAAATAGAGATTATCGAAAGCAAAGCTTGTTCTTTCATAACTTAAATTCAGAGCCATTGCACTGTATGTAATTTTTTAAAAAATAAGTTGTGTTGTGGGAAATGAAGTATTAATAGCAGCAGAATTCCTGCAGAGACTGAGGCTTCGTTTTGAAGGGCACTGAAACTGCACAGCTGAGGGAAGGGACTGTGGCTGTAGCTGCACAGTTTAGTAGATTGGGTGTGTGAGCAGTAAGGGAATGGTTTAGGTAGAACTGATTCCATTTTGGGGCAGAGGGAATATTTTAGATGACCTCTCGTGGTCTAGCCCAGCTGTAATTTCTGTGTTTATGTGATGGGAAGGGAGTTTTATTCTGCTTAAAATCCCGCTGCTGGATTCTACACTGACTTCATCAATCAGTGCAAACAAAATCAGAGCGGTTAAAGCAGATCATTCATTTTTGTTTTGAAACAAATCAAGCTACCAGACTAAAAATGTTTAAAATGCAATCTGTACGTCTGCAGGTGTGATGGGGATCATTAATTTACCTCTGTTGATTTCTTTACAGTCAGATTGATACAAAAAACTGTGTTCAGGCATGTTCAGAGAGCTGGAAGGTTATCTGATTTACCCAAGGCCTTGCAGAGTAATTTCCTGGAGTCCAATTTGGTGCCTCAGTTGGAAATCTAGCCCAGTGCCTCCAATTCCTTCTTTGAGTGTCTTGATTCTGACCAGCTGTGCTTGGACTTGCTACTATTTAATGGGTGTTCAGCAGTGTCTGCTGCTTTCCTTGCAGAAATATTGCAGAGGGAGCTTTCAGAGGCACGCTGGGGAGATGTAAGGCTTGGTGTTGGAGGAGACACCGAGTCCCGGAGCAGCACAGAGACTCCCAGGTCCGTGGTGGTGGTAGAAGGGACAGTTCAACCTACCTGCCTTCATAGGCTCTATTCCCTGAGCACAAATCTTTGCAAAGCTGGAGTCCTGTTGTGTAGGTCATGTTGTGATCAGTGATCATCAGCATTCTCTGGGTCATCCTTCCAGCTTCACTTCCTCCATCCTGGTTTTCCTTCTTCTGCGCTTTAGTTCCCTATTCTTTCCTTTTCACCAGCAGTACTCTAAACTTCCTTTCTCATGTGTCCTTTGAGGACCTGCTTCAAAACTCACAAGGTTCAGCTCTTTTTGGATCAGAATCTTCCCCTCTGTCTCCATTGCCTCCCTTTGCAGACATGTAACATGCAGGCCCTCCTTATTGATCTGTTCTGGTACTGCATCCATTCTATTTCACTGAAAATCTTTGGCCTTTTTGCTGAGGGGAGGCAGTGGAAAAATAATTTCCTGCTTTCTGAAGAATGGATTGCACAGTTAAAAATTGTTAACTACCTACACATAACGTCAAACAAGCGAAGAGAAAACAGACCAAACCCTTTATCCTTTTCTTTCCACCCCAAAACAAAAGAAATCAAAACCTCGCCAGTACCCTGTGAATAAAACAAGATGTATTTGTGCATCCAAATGATTTAAAATCTTCATGTTATAAACCTTAAAAGAAGAATGTTACCCAAAAAATAACCTTTACACAAAGAGATGCTGTCAAATGCCACCATGGTAGTAGTGGGATGGTGAAATCACACAGACACACTTTTCTTCTCTGTTCTTTGCTTGAATTCAATACTTTCTAAAAATATGTTAGAGGTCCTGAGGGGCAGGGTAATAAGCTGAAACAAACTGAAAGAAAAGTCCTATTTAGCTTCCCTTTATGGCACACACACGTGTCTGTGTGCACTGGTTAGTTCCTAGATGAGTTCTAACTATTTGGTGAAGACAGAACCAAGAGCAACAGTCTCGAATTCCATCCCCAGTGCGTGTGAAATGGCAGCAGTTCCAGGCAAAGTGCTGTGAGAGGAGTGCTGGTGCTGCTTGTGTTGAGCACACATGTGTAAGATGTGTGTATGTGATCCATGGGGGTTTTATAAAAATGTAACAGGCATGAGCAGAGATACCAGAGATGTGGAATCTACTCTGGCTCATCTGTTAATAATTTAATCCCTTGAGATCTTTTGTGGCTTTGTCATCATTCTGGTGCCTCAACTAGAGATGTTTGAAGCAGTGAGGGAGTGGGAGGAGGTGGAATCTGAGCAGCCAGTGGGGAAGAACCCAAGGGTAGACTTACATATTTTAAGCCTCAGGTTGTGTTTGAACCAAACCTGTTGAGCTGTTTGGACACCAGCCCAGATTTGGGCACAGGGTGGAGACAGAGGAGGGAAGCATGTCCCCATGCTGTGGGCAGGCCTGGCATCACTGTGGTTGTGCTCCATGCTCGAGTCTTCTCTGGCCTTGGGCTGCCTGGCTGGACCACCCTGGGTCTGCAGTGTACCAGGGCAGGCTGTCCCAGAGGAGCTTCTGGGTGAGTCTTGTGTGTCCTCCAGGGAAGTGGGACAGTGGCAAGGAAACCCTGCCATCGGGTATTAGCTCTCAGGAAGGCAAAGTGCTGCCCTGCAGGTCTCCAGCTTGTCAAAGAACCTAAATGTCCATTTGATGCGATTGAAAATTGCCTCTGTTAAGATGCCTTCTTTCTCTCTATCTAAAAAAAGTGTGGCTTCACATTAATAATTAATGCTCTGTGGTGTGACAAAGTCACTGAGGATAGAGGTGCAAGTCCAGTGAGACATAAGGCACTAATGAGAGCTTTTTGCACATTAACAGGGAGGATTTGCCATCACTTTTGTTTTGATCTAATCGGCTCTGACAAGATTACACACTGTGTCTAAAAGCCTCTTTAACTCTATAGCTCTGAATAAATTTTTGAGTAGTTCTCAAGATTTCCCTGCAGAGTCTGCTTGGACTGGGCTCCTACCCCCGAATTAGTTAAATCTCTGAGGAAGCAGTGCTTTGTCTTGGTATTTCTGCTGAAATCCAAAGAGGTTCTTGGGGTCACTTTGCTATACCATTGGCAGGTGTTGTTCCCACACTGATAAAGGACCAGAATAAACTTCCTCTTAAAAAAATTTAACATAATATCAATAAAATAGAAGTTCAAATAAGAACCTATTGATTGAAGAGTTCTGAAAAAGACCATTTGTGAAGCTGGAAGTCAGTCAGTGTAAGAGGATGCTGTGAGGTTTAGGTTGGACCTGAGCCACCAAGTTTTTCAACCCAGATTTGGGATTCCATCCTGAATCAGTCCTGGGTAACCTTCAGATGACAGCACAGCAAATAATAGTGAATATTACGGTGGATTTCTTTGTTATTCCTAAGGCGGGCTGATTCCAACAAGGACACAAGTCAAGTGCAAGTTCTTGTATCTAGAAACAAAGTTGAGCTACTGAACTGGGCTGATATTGCAGAAGAGAGAGCAGGGGTCTGATCAGATAACAGGAACACAGAATCAGGAGAAACCTCTCTGAAGGCCAGAAGGGTTCCCTGGACTCTTTAGAATAGGTGACTGAAGGAGAACTTGTCTTCCTCCCTTCATAGGATCTCATTTGAGGATTATGTCAAACTACCTGTGAAACATTTTCCTGTAGCAGCAAATTCTACAGGCAGCCACCGTACTGCAAGGACCCAGGGCTGGGTATTGTTCTCGGGTGAAGTATTTCACTCTGTTCTGATACTTTTATTTGTGCACGACAGCTAAAAAGGGTAGAAAATACCAGCAGGAACCATGGGGAATATCTTTAATCTTCAAGACCTTTTATTCTCGTTGCCAAATAAAGGTAGACCATTCTCTGCAGGTGTCTGTCACTAGCACTTCCATCAAGAACTGGGAAAGTGTGAGTAGCAGAGGGATTTTCTGTTTAACACCCTGAGCTCGGCTGATGTGTGAATATACAGTGACCATTGTAACTTCTTGGGAGACAGGTGATGAATTTCCCACTACTGAGTGAAGGTTTATTTTCCCAGTAGAGGAATTTGTCACTCTGCTAGAGGTATTAATGAGCCAAGAGCCTTCTCCCATGTGAAAATCCATGTTTATGCCTACCTGCTGAGCCCAAGTCTTTCTAGGGCAAGGGAGAAAGGAGCCTTGTCCAGGAGGGAGTTGGCGAGTGAGTCTGAACATAAACTGCCTGCAAAGGTGCCCTTTTCTCCATCAGCTCTGCAGAGAGGTTGGAATGATTAGAAGTGTGAGGCTGGATGTGTCTGGGCCTTTCTTGCCCATTTGATACTGTGATGGTTTTCCTGATTGCTGACTAGTTGAGCAGACTTCAACCTTATATGGCAGCTCTTGGAGAATTCAGTGACAGCAGGAGTAGAATGACTAAATAAATAAGAAATGATTTAAAGATCTGTTGGGCCCCCAATGTGTATTAGTGCAGTGCACAGCCCTCTTATTTTGAATGAGTAGACTCTGGCTGTACTGGTTTGTATCTGTTGCATTAGTCTGATGATTGGAAACAGTCATGTTTTAATTTCCTTCACCTGGCTGGAGTAGGTGGGACTGAGCAGTACCTCACTGATGGTGTGGCCTGTTCCTGGATAGCTGTGCACTAACGTTGAAGAAGTCATTCTAAAATCACCTTGGACATTTAGGGTTAAGGCTGGAGCAAATTCATTTTGTCAGACTCACTGCCTTCAATAAAAAGCAGTTCCCAGCAAATGCTAGCTTTAATCTTGTGTTTTTGTCAAGCATATACAAACTTGCTTTTAATTTAGCCGCTATCCTGCTGCTTGTTGTGCTTATGAAGCATTTTATTGTTGCTGTTGTCATTCTGAATTGATTGGTAAATCAATACTGGATACTTCCCAGTGATGGAAAAAGAAACATTGAAAATTTAATAACACAAGAGTAGGAAAGATCCAGATGTTAGCTGGGGAAAAATGAAAACCCATCAGCCTTGATTAAACTTTTCAGATAAGAATTTGGGAACATCGTGTCGGGATAAATTGTGTTTGTTCTAATCACTCTATCACCCAAGATTGAAGCTGCTGCCAATAAGAAACTCTTAGGAAGAAATGCATAAAAAAAATTTAAGGGATCTGATAAGAGAAATAAGTTTGTCTGACTAATGTGTTACCATCAACACTGTAGCTGGGTGATGCTTTGAGATTTTTTTGCTTGTTGCAGGTCTGACAGCCATGCGTTCACTGTTTAATTTTATCTTGTTCTGTGGGCAAGGGAAGGGCTTCTACATCCAGACTTGTAAAGCCAGTATTTTCCATGAAGATTATTTTTACCGTTCTAAAAATACACCGCTGTCATGAGTACCAAAGTTTCTATCCAGGCTGTTCCCTCAAAGCCTTTGGGTCACTTACTCAAAAACTGGCTCACAGTAAAAAGGATTTCTGGACTGGAATTTAGTTTAACTTGCTCATGGTTTCTGCTTTGCCTTCTTGAATGCAACCCATTTTTCTGCTTCTCAGTGAGGTACCACTGCTGGAAAGGTTCCGGCAGAGTGAACCACATGGGCCGATCCTGCCGGAGCGGAAGCTGCTCCTAAACCAGGCATTTTGGGCTCTGCACTAACTCAGCTTCCCTGCTGTTCTTGTTTGGGATCCAGGGCACTGCACATGTGCCTTACTGCATCTCCTGAACTGTCATGGGACATTCCTTAATTAGCTGTAAGAAGTCAAGGAGGGTGCCAGCTGGCCCAGCCTCCCCTGTCATAAAACAGGGGTTTAATATGTTCAAGCTAAGGTGATGGAGAGAGAGAGATGCAGGTAAGAACATGAGCCAGCAGGGAAAATGGATTTTTTCATTACTTTACACATTTTGGAAGAAATGCTTTTTCCCCTCTCCCATCCCAAGAAAAGAGAAGTCAATTTTTTGACATTCCTTAAAACTTGGAACAGAAAATAGATTATTTTTAGCTTATTCCCTGGGTACTGTGTAGGCTCCAGTCTTTGGAGTCACTTTGTTCCCTGCTGTAGCAGATACAGGATTTATGCAAGCTCCTGCATTTCAGAAGTTTCCTTCACTTTGGCTCTTCCTCAGCATGAATTACTTACTTGAAAGATTGTGAACAGAAGAGGAGAGATTATAGTTAATTTTAGGACGGGGAAATAAGGCAAAGGGAATACAATTCTGGGAGAAAAAGCAGCAAAGCTGGTCCCTAGATAGCACAAGAGGCCAGGCTGTAGCCACAGGGTTAGAATGTGGAGCCAGACACACACACGTTTGTGGGTGAGACATGCAGATGGATAAGCTGGATTTCTGGCTTTCAGGAGGAAAGTCACAGCTGAGCTGGCTGCAGCAAGTGAAAGTAATGAGCTCCAAGGGTGAAGTTTGGGAGTGATTAGAGAGAATAAAAATGGCCCTGAGGGGAAGATGGCACTTGTGGCAGCAGACTTCTAACAATTTTCTAAGACCTTTGGGCAGCTTCACATTGTTGTTATCCAGAGTGGAACTGATTTCATTTGCTGGAGATGAGCTCCGTCCCAAACACTGGCTGGTCTTTTTTCCTTGAAACGGATTCCCAGGTCTGACAGTCCAGACCCAGTCTGTCTGTATCTAGTGGTTTAGCTTTGCCCCTGAAGCTTGTGTGTTTCAGATGCAGAGCATCTTTCTATCTTTGTAGCATTTGAATGTTCAGCGTTTAATTCTCAAGGCCAGTGGGACTGGTTTACTTTCCCATTTCTGCAAATGAGTAAGCAGGTTCTTCCTTTCAGCCTTGCTGTAGATGTTGGAAGTGGAATCTGTTATCATTACAACCTTCCTGTGTTCATACTTGTAGAGTCCAAAACAAATGGACAGTAGTCTCCCTGGGGATGTTTGGATTTACAGTTAACTGACACACAGTAACAAAACACTCTGTGTGCAGACCCTCGACAAACGTACCTGGGCTCTGACGGGGGGAACAGGCTGTAGGCATTAATAACAGAGCAGTGTTGACCACAGCCCTGGGAATTATAGGCAGTGTGGCATTCATATTCACCCAACAATGTCTCACTTGTGTTTGGTATTTTAATTTTCTCAGGTGGATTTGCAGCTGTAGTCACCACACCTCTCGACGTAGCGAAGACAAGAATTATGTTGGCAAAGGTAAGAGCGAAGGAGTCCAGCAGACACACAGGTGACTGGCCTGGGTAGTTCCAGGCTTTCTGTAGGGCTGTTACAGAATGAAACCCAGCAGCTATTAATAATCATTTCTGCTCTTGTCCTCGAAGGCAAGATTAGATGTGAACAGGCAGAACTAATGAAATTGTTGTGTTCCTTTCCTCAAATTGCTCCTCTGGTCCTTTCCCAAAGGACTTGTCTGAAACAAGGCTTGGACTTGTGCTTGACTTCGAGTCTCATGCAGCATTTTTAGGAGAAAATCCTTGCAGAGTCAGACACCCAAAGTTAAACTGCTCATCTGGGATTTATTCCTCTGTTGTTTCGGTAGGTGTTGGGCTTCAGAATGTGTGTGTGTGTCTTTTGTGAGGAGGGCTTGACACTGGATTTTCTGTCCTAACATTTTAAGCCATAATGATTGTGATGGCCTACATCTGCCAGCCAGAGCAAAAGGAAGATTGCTTATAAGATCAATAAATTTAGTAAGTTTATAAATTGATAGTGGGTCTGATGTTCCCATCATCATCTTGCTGACTCAGAGCAGAGCTGACAGCTACACAGCTAAAAGCCCTGAGCAGGTGGATATTCCTAAAACCTTTCTCTGCCCTGAAAAGAACTGTTGTGTTGGCAAAGGACAGGCATCCTGGAGGTTGTATGGGTGGTTTTCACCCTGTTGCTCATGTCTGTTCTCAGTATGGGGGTGTAACTTGGTGATAACATGCACCTCCCCAGCCAAGTCACACACATCTGTGCTCACCACGTGGCTGGGTGTATCTGTCACTGCTGGGCTGCATCTGCTGCAGATCCTTTGTCTTTCAGAAGTGTGGGTGATAAAAGCGTAAGAACCAGGTTTCAATCTGTGCCCCTGTCCTGAGTAGCCAGATAAACACTGACAGGGGAAGAAGGGTGCTCTGAGGTGTTCTGAGACCGTTCAGACAGCTTCTTTATATTAGTTATCTCCACAACTAGATCACATATCTAATAACTACAGAAACTGTAATTCTGCTGTTTGTCCTCTGATTTCCACTTAAGGCAATTTTCACATGCAATACTGCTCAGGTTCTGGGGACTATTTTTTTTTTTTGAATCTCAAGGATGCTGTCGTCCTGCAGTGAGCAGCAAAGTCACTTGTTGGTGCTTTGAGAGTGTGTTTTATTAAGGTCTACATCTCTGCCAACAGTGTCCACTGTCTCTCTCTCTGTGGTGCAGGCTGGTTCCAGAAATGCCAGCGGGAATGTTTTGACTGCCCTTGGTGACATCTGGAGGACACAAGGCCTGTCAGGGTAAGGACATGCTGCACCTCAGGTGTTTTAGCTCTGTGTGTCGGGGGGTGGGAGGGGATGGGATGGTCTGTTTATATTTCTCTGTCAAAGAGAAAAGATTTTGGTTGCTGTACACCTGGACGGGGAATGGGTGAAGAAAGTTTAAGAACTTTAAATGTATCCATTTAAATTCAGGCTTGCACATCTTGGGGCAGTGAGGACCACAATTTCCTCTTGAGGTGTGTGAATCCCCCCTCCTGAGATGTCAGGGAAGGACAGCATAGAAGTCATATTTCCCTTATGGATAGTCTTTTCCACCTCCTGGCAATTTCTTATGCTGTGGAAATGTGGGGTGATGTCAGTCCAATCTCTTAACTGCCGTACTTTGCTCAGGCCTGAGACAGAGAATTGTTGTCCTGACCTTGGAGTGGTGTGGGAACACAGATTCCTCTGCTAGCATTTGTAGAACATTTTGAGGTGTCAAAGGCTTATCAGTTATTGTTGATTACCTGCTTCATTTATGCCACCTTGCCCTCTTTGAGGGCGTGACCAGTTGTTTGCCACTCATAGCAAATATGTGTCTTAAACAACTTCTCCAGCCCATGAAGTTTAGCCTGTGCTTCCTTCAGTAGGGTTTGTGTCCCACCTGCCCATGGCCTGGAAGAGAAATGGAGAGATTTTTGGAAGGTTTACTTGGGGCTTTTCCCTGTAATTTCTCATAGGTTTCTAACCCCCTCGCTGTGGTCGATGCTCTCAGGTCACTGTTTTAACCTTTCTAAACCGTTCCCAAAGCATCCTGGACATCACTGCTCGGTGGGGGACAGCTTTCTCTGAACATCTGATCTCTGCTTGCCCAGCTAATAAAAGCCCAGTCCTCTTTCCACACATGTGGGAAATAATTCAAAACAAATTGCAGGAAGTTCCTGAACACCAATTCCAGGAAGACGTCCAGCTGTGCCCCCAGGCAGCGCTGAGATGGGTTGTCTCAGGTTTGCCTCTCTGAGGTGATGAGGTGATGTGGCAGTAGATGAGTTTTTGGTCCTGCATGGCTTGGTGGACTCTAAGGCATGTTTTGAAAGAGAATGGGAGAAGTGAGGCCTGCTGGTGGCAGCTGAGCTCTGAGGGGTGTGAATAGGCATGGATTTGGCTGGGGAAACCTCCCCCATTCCCCAGCCAACAGCAGAAAGTAAAAATGTGCGTTTGGGTTCTTTTAAGGGTGTTTCAGCAGTGCCCTTTTCTAAACAACCCAAAATTAAACTCTGCCTAAAGATAGTACCCGTGGACTAGGACCAAAGGGAACACAATCCAGTTGAAATCAAAACAATAAGTGATCTGGAGAAAAAGTAACATGTAAAGGAGGCCAAGCTGCGTCAGCTGTGAGGAAAAGGAAGAAAGTCTTGGGAAAAATAAACGTAGAGGCTGCCATGCCTGCTGCCAATTATAAATCTATTAATCAAAAACAATAAAAACGTCGGGCTTTTTTGGCCAGTTGCAACATGACATGATTTATGGCTCCTCTAATAAATCTCGTGCTTGAAGAGGAGGAATTCTGAGGGCAGAAAGACTCATTGCTTATTGCCACCTTATTAAAACCAGAGCACAGGGCTCAGCTTCCTGGTCTGCACCTAGTAAATCCCTCTGCTTCACGCCAAGAAATTTCACATCCCTTTCTGTCCAGGGAGAGCCAGGCCTGGGGGGGGGTGGTGGGATAGGGATGGGGCGAGAGGATCCGTGTGCCTCTTCGCTCTTGCCAGCGGAGTAACTGAACCGTTCACATGAAAGGGAGTTTACGTCTTGTCCGACTGCTTTTCACGCAAAGGAGGTGGAGGTGTTTTTGAAAGCCGTGGATGAAGCTTCGCAACTCGCTGGTGAGAAAGATGAGGGTTATTGGAGTGATAAATCGGGTGAGGTGGCTTGTCCCAGCCTGTGTGTGCTTGGGGAAGGAGCTGGTGGCTTGTGCCGGGTGTCCTGTTCCTCCGGTGAGGTTCCTGGTTGGAGTGGGCTTGGCATGGCAGGTGTGAACCACATTGCCTTGCTCTGCACAGCAGATCCTGCCGGCTGCTGTGCTGCCCACAGAGTGAGCTTGGTGCAAAGCTGCAGCCAGAGAAGAGCAGTGGTTTGTCTCAGCATGGCCACCTCATTGGTCCAGAGGGTAATACATGAGTTTTGTGGCTGAGCACACAGTGCCTTTTTCAGTGCTGGTCCCTTTGTGCTGTGTCCAGGCCCTGCAGTTCCTTATCCTCATTTGCAGGGAAGTGGTGGACTCACCTTCTCTAGGTGTGTTCAAACACTGTGTAGGTGTAGTGCTTGGGGACATGGTTTAGTGGCAGGCTTGCAGTGGGTTAATGGTTGGACTTGATGATCTTAGAGGTCTTTTCCAACCTAAATGATTCTGTGATCCAGAGGGTAACTGCAGGGGTACTGTTAGTCTCCCATTAGGGGCTGAGGAGTGGCAGAGTGCCAGGTCTGTGCAGACAGAGAGCAAATACAGCTAGACAGCAGACCTGTGCCCACCAGAGCGGTTTCTGATGGGGCCAGCAGAGATAAATCCAATTTATCTCATCTGCTGATGGGGGCAGGCATGGCCCAGTGGGGACCAGTTTGGATAAGACCTGTGGCAAAGCTCAGCTCTCCAGATTTGGGACTTCCCTGCAGCTGTTCAGCTCTGCTGTCCCCCAGAAGGGAGCCCATGGGGGAAGCGTGGATTGGAGAGACCACAGGTACAGGTGGGAGTGGAAAACTGGAGGAAGCAGGGCCAGGATTCTTGGAAGTGATGGTTAGTAATAGGGGTTGCCAGGGATGCAGCTTCTGGATAACTCAGTTATCAGCTCCTGTTTGTGTAATAGGGGTGTCTCGAGTGGGCTGTTCTGGAAATGAATGTCTGCCACTGGTCCCGTAATGAGGCCGCCTAATTCGGCAGGAGAGGGATGGTGTGTGCTGTGGGAGCGATGCTGCTCCATAGGATTTACCCTATCAGTGCTCTGTCCATACATGCCTTGTACAAATTACTCTGTTTTAAAGCTGTCATTATGGTAATAGACCCAATTGCTGTCTAGTAAAGCCATAAAATGTTTCCATCTGCCTGTGTGCTCCAGGCTCCTTAGCAAAGCTCATTATAGCCAGAGTTCCTGCAGCCAGAGGTTTCCCTGTGCAGCACGAGTAGCCAGGCACAGGCTGGGAGCAGGGAGCTCCTGAACAGTCAGGCCTCACCAGGAATTACACCTTGTCCTGCTGTGGACATGCTCCTGGCAGGGACCATGCAGTGTTTGGAAAAGCCAAGGGCAGCATCACTGCAGAGCTCAGCCAGACTGAGGGCAATACATCCAGGTGGGGGGGATCGCAGATGGATTCGAGCCTGACGTTTAATCCTTGCTTGCCACAAAGGAAGCCTGTAATCCTTTGGGGGAATACACTGGCCTATCCTGAAATTGTTGAACCAGCTAGGAGCTTAGATGTGTCAAGCAATTGGCTTCACATGAGTTTCCTGTTAATTTCCAAGAACTATTAGGATCAGGCACCTTAAATTTGTGGCAGCTGAAAGCACCACAAATTGAATATTCCTGCTCCATCCCAGCTGGCCCCTCTGTGTTACTGGGAGTGGGCTGCTGCCATGAGCAGGGCTGTCTCTGCAGTGGGGTTGCCCCTGGCAGAGAGAGGAGGTCCCTCTGCCTGGGCTGGATGGGGGCAGCAGAGGATGGGATGCTTTCCCTTCGTGTGGATGCATCCGAGCTCCCGCCATAAAGACCTCCTGCCCTTTCCTTCTGCACCTGCAGAGTGTGGAGAGGGGTTAAAAATCACAAGCCTTGAGAGTCCTGTGTTAGGGAAGTCCAGACAGATTTCCTTCAGGGAGCAGTGGGGTGGGATTTAAGAAATCAGCAAGACAGAGTTTTTCTTGGCTTTGTTTTCCGAAGCCGGCCGAGCGCCACCCGCTCCCTGCTCGTCCTCTGAAGCCACCTTTCCTCTGCCCTCAGCTTGTTCGCAGGTGTTGTCCCACGGATGGCAGCCATCAGCCTGGGAGGCTTCATCTTCCTGGGGACATACGAGAAGACTCGCCAGCTGCTGCTCTGAGCCAGCCCGGCCGGTCCCGCCGGTGGCCGCCGAGGAGCTGGAGAAGCCGCAGGAGGAGTCGGGCCGGGAGCGCAGCCTTCCTCCCGCCGCAGCAGCTGTCCCGCAGGCTGAGAGCCACTCTCGCTGTTAGAGAAAAGTAAATCCTCCAATAATCCAATTTCCCAAACATGAAATTTTCCTGCATGGAAAGTGAGTGAGGTCATTGTGAGAGTTGTGCCAAAAAAGTAATGTTTGGGGGGGTAAACAGCTAATTACGGTGGCTGCGAAAGGCGTTATTAGAACTCCTGCAGGGCAAGTGTTTTGGAAACCTCCAGCTCTGGGGCCGAGCTGGGAGGCTGAAATAAAGCAAGTTTTCATCATTCAGTGGCACCTGCCTCGTAACGTGGGGAGGGGAAGGGGCTGATAGAGTTACAGCCTTGCTGCCCTCCAACAGCACCAAAAGTATTCTGGGTTGGGAGAGCTCTTTGTAAAAGACAATCATCCATTTGTTTCTGATTTGAGCTGTATTTGTGGAAGTTTATATTCCTGTTTATACCTACAGGTGCTCAGCAAGCATTCCTGTGTGGGAGCCAGTGCAGCTTTGTTAATCAGACTCACATTTCTCCAGTAAAAGCACAGGCTTGTATTATTTTACAGCTGTGCTTTTGCAAAGACATGGAGCTCTGCCTTCTTTTGGTCTTCATCCCTCAGCAGCTGAAGGAGCAGGAGGTTCAAGTGCTGAAGCCCAGGAGGAAGCCTGGGAAGGCAAGGCAGGGAGAACATGGGAATTCTGCTATGGATCCTGAGGGTTCTCAAGGGGTTGCTGGCAGGCAGAGCAAAACTCTGCTGCAGTTCTCATGTAGGAAGCAGAAGCTGTAGCGGCCAAAATGGTGCAGGGACTAGCACGGTGAAAAGACCTTACTGGAATTACTCAAAATCATCACCAGCATCAGGGCTGGGAGCTCCAAATTTACAGCAGCTTGGCTGAGTGGTGCTGTGGAGTGGGTTGGCGTGGGGTTCTCTGGGTGGGCAAAGCCAAGGGCTGCGGCAGCACCAACAGGCCCCTGCCTGGGCTGTGCCAGCGCGGTGGGTGACAGGACTGAGATGGGCAGTGGTGCCTCACACCTTGCCCTGGGCTTGGCCATGGTGCTGGGAAGCTCCTCACACAGGGGGTGAGCAGGTGGGAGCTGGCACGTGTGGGCTGAGCCGTGCTGGGCGAGCAGGGCAGCCATCGGGCTTGTCCCGCTGGCACCGCACGCCTGCTCCGTGCACACTCCCTCCTGGTCATCCCAGCACGGAGGTACCGGGGTGATGTGCTCCTCTGGAGCGCTGTAATTTAAGTTGGAGACTGTTTGCCTCATGAGGATGATACAGAGGTAGGTGGAGGAACAAATGCCAAACCAGGTTAGTGCATGACCAGGGAGCACATGCGACCCGACCCGGCCCAGCATGACTAAGGCTGCCAACCCATGACATGGTATTGAGACTTTTTAGAGGCCAAAAACTTAGAAAATAATTGGCAGACAAGTAAAACATACAGAACAAAGGACTTAATTCTTAAAAATAATCTTCAATTAAAATGGGGAATTTCAGCCAAGTCCCATATTGGCTGGTTGTTAACGCTGCCCGTTACCAGGGCTCGGTGTAGCTGTTCCTGCCACTTGGAGGTTGTCCCTCTTTTACGACATTCTATATACATAACAGAGCCAATTTTAGGGGCTGGGGGAGAGAGGAGATTTATTACTCTGTCTCAAAATCTAACTTATATTTGCTCTTTAAACATGGTGAAGGGGTTAGCAGTGCGGTCGATGCATTTAATTACTTGTGCTCTAAATAATCGTCTTTAGTAAGTCGTTGGGCCGTGATGCATTTTTTTGTTGTTTTCATGTAACATTGCATAATCAGTTTTTGTCACCACCATTTTGGATTTATTTTTTTTTAATTTAGAAAAAAAACCCAGCATAAGCCAAACAACTAGCCAAATTGTTTTAGCCAGCCTAATGGTGGGAGGAGATGCACCCCCTGTGCTTCCTATTCTCCTGTGCTGATGGACCAGCTCCACATCCCAGATCGCTGTGGGAAGGCCAAAGGTACCCAGGAACAGCACCAGGCAAGTGAGAGCCCCAGCAGGTGGCTGGGGCTGTTCTTCATGTACCAATTTTTCTAATTCTGATGAAAAGGACATTTTTATTTTTGGTACTCTGGGTGGGAAAAACAGACCTAAAAATATAGGTTTTTTTCCCCTTTGCCTTGCGTTTTAGCAGTGTTTTCTTCAAGTTTAGCAAAATTTTAAAAATTAATTTTAGCCCATAACTGGAATGAAGTGGGATAACGCTCCCTCCTAAAGGCTCTTTTCCATTTTAAAAAAATTTAACTCTTACACGTGTTAAGGGACTTCGAGTAGTCTCAGACAACCTGCTTTATACCCAAAGTTATAATTTGGAGGAGGAAATACTTTTATTATTTTTTTAAAATATACAGAAACTGAATTGAGATTTTTAGTTAAAGCAGGAATTCAGGCTTATCTCCAAAGTTGCCGCTGGAATTTCCATCCAGGGTGGGGTTGGGGTTTGGGAACACCAGAGGTGTTCACAGCTGCAGCTGTGCTTGGTGCTGTCCTGGCCCTGTTTTCACTTACACACATTCTCACACCCCCCCATCTGTTCTGTTCAGTGCCAAGATAAGGGGATTTGCCAGATACTAAAGCAGGCTGATATACTGGAAATCTATTTCTTATGAGTTCTTTATTCTTTCAATCCAGCCCCCAAATTCCACCCCATCCACACCCCAGGCTGCCAGAGCCTCACGCTGTTCCACAGTATCTCATGGTCCAATTTCAGGAGTGGGTACATTGGCAGTTTGGTTTGCATTTTCACCAGAGAAAGACAGAGAAGAGTATAGCAATGGATTAGAATTTTATTTCATTTTCAACTGAAACTCCCAAAAGCTCACTCTCAACAAAACAGCTGTAATATTATAAATGAACCTTTATTAAAGACACTTCAATGCCATTTGTTAGACACTTCAATATCTTACATGTTTTTCAATGTACAACATTGTACCAAATTTTCTAATAAATAAATAACTTTGTACACAAAAGTAATACTTCCTCTTTCACATTGCCTCTTAGAAGCAGCAAATTCACATATTTAGTGGAAGTTATAACATTAGGCAGTTAACTTTATTCGGAAACATTATTTTCAAATGTTAACATGGCAAATACGCTTTTGTAGCCGCAATGGTGATGACATTTCCACCAGCAAAATTAATCCACTGGATCATTCCCATCTCCCCCGTGTCCCTGGTTCCATGGAGTCGGTTCTGGAGCACCTTTCCCTTCGGTAAAGGGAAAACTACACTCAGTTTATAATTTTCTAACATCCATTTCCTTTGCTTTGAATAAACTTGGCACTCAACATAATTCACCACCTGTCTCAAAGTGCAAACGTGTCAATAGTCAGGAACTGGTACAGGTTCAGACAGGTACTGGCTGAATTACGCCTCGATTCATCCAGGGGCAGCTGCTGCTCTGCACTGACACTCTCAGCAGCTGCTGGGCACAGAGGTGAGGTCCTTCCCTCAAGGTGAGGATGGCAGGACCAGCTTCTAATAACACCAAGGGGCACCTTGCATCCCTGGAAGCCCACAGGTGTGGCAGCACTCAGGCAGGTCCCTAAATCATAGATCCGAACTGAAAATTAAATATTTCTGCCCTTGCCAACAATGCTTGTTTTGAGCCCCAGTCCTAGCAAAGGTGGATTCCCACCAGACTTGCCCTCAGTGGAACTGCCATTTGAGTTGCTCCTAAGGAAAAAAGTAACAAACCCCCCTAATAAAGCTTCCCCCAAAGTAGTCATCACCAGAGTTAGCAACCTCATGTTAGCAGAACTCAAATCACAAAGAGCTGGGAGTCCTCCATCCACAGGTAATGACGCCAACGGAAAGCAGCCCTTCTATAAATAAAAAGCGTCACAGTGAAGTCAGAAGTGACAAAGATCTGCTTGACTGAGGTGGGTATTTCTTTATCCTCCCCTATTAATGGATGAACTTAGAAGACCACATAAAAATATTTGGGACACTGCCATTTAACAGTCTATTCAACCATAAATGCATGGTTCTCCTTCTAAATGGGTGTATTTCTGACTAGTCCAGAATTGCTACAGGAGGCAGCAAAGCTCACTTGAAGGTGGTATTTTCATAATACAAGGTCTGGCTGCAGATGGGGCCAATGGTGTTCAACTACAAAGTGTAATATTGTGTTGCAGGGGAAAAAAAGCATCGGATGAATTAATGGTACAGCTGTCCCCTTAGGAGTGCGATTTAGTTTTGTTGACAAAACAGCTCTATGGTTTCCAGCCCCCTCCAGAACAGATGTATTTTTTGGGTGTGAAAATGCATTATACTGGCACGGGTTATTCCCTCCAAGCAGGGCAACAAGGCTGGATCGTTACAGGCACCTCAGGCAGGTAGAGCTGGATCCTCTGGGAGTGAGTGTTGTGGTGATCAGTGCTGTGACAGCTCACATGGCAGGTAACACCTTCTGTGATGATGTTTTTGAAAGGTGCACTGTGTGAGACCACCCCTGGTTTACTGCACAAGTTATTTATTTTGGTAACGACTGCTTCCTAGCCATGACAGCCTTTTCCTCTGGTTGTTTTGGGGCTCCACACTGTTGCTGAGTTATTTAGTGCCTCTTGTGTGGTCCACTCTAACATCTCACACAGTCAACAGTTCAAAAACTAATTTTTATGCAGTTTTGAAAAATTAAGGAATTTAAGTTCTTCCACCAACAGGAAAATATCAGGTTGCTATGTAATTTCCCACTGCTTTTTTTCTTTATAAACTTCATTTGAAACAGTTGAAGATCTCTGTTTAAATGTGTTAAGTGCAATAAATTTCAAAGGGGAAGGAAATCTGTGCTAAGTAGCCCAATTGATATGTAGAATCATGCACATGCACATGGCTGGCTCGTGTCCAGCCTCTCATCCACCAACACAAGTCTCTCTCCACAGGGCTGCTCTTGGTCACTTCTCTGCCCAACCTCTACCTGGGATTGCCCCAACCCAGGTGTACTTGATGTAAAGGATCTTCCATTGAAAAGAGGACAGTCCCTTTGGAACAGTCTGGCTTTTTAAAGTTCTGTTTATGCGTTTAAGGCACCAGAATTATTTCTCTCACAAAGTTTAACAGCAACCTGATACTGAAAACAATATTGCCAAAATTGTAAAATTTCACTCAGTTTTCCATGCACTAAAGATTAAAATAGCCTCTGTAAAAGATATATATATATATTTATATATATATTTATATATGAAAACTCTTATGTACAATTGTATCAAATACTTTTCTCTTTACACAATAATCCCTTGCATTTATGTGCTTCATATGCAAGTTGACTTTTGAACACTTCATACTTCTCAGGGAAGTTTTAAACTATGTACAATCAGATGACGCTCGAACAGGAGTTTGTTCCCCATACAAGCTTGTGTCTCATACCTCAGTCGGTTGCCTTTGACAGGTCATCAGTTCGAGATTCGAGGTAGAAGTAAGTAGCCTATATACTCTGTGCAAAAAAAAAAAAAAATTTTTAAAAAAAAAATGATAGTGTGTTTGTTAATTTGCACCGTCAGTCTGTGCTCTCAGTCCGGCGACCTGGTCGGTGGCTTCGGCCCGTGAGTGGAGTCACAGGGCTGGGCTCCGCTGGGCAGCAGGACCTGCTCCACCTCTGCTTCACTCTGCAGGTCCAGTAGTGCTGGGGGCATCTCGGGGAGCACATTCAGTTGCTTTAATGACCCTCCTGCTGGTGAAGCTCTCACCAAATTAAGGTCGTTAAGCTCTGAAGGCTTTGCTGCTGCCTGTGAAGAGCCTGCAAAAACCCGAAGGACAGCGGGGTTAGCTGATGCCCAGCCTGCCAGCACTCATCCTCCATGACCTTGGAGGTCTTTTCCAGCCTTAATGACTCTATAATTCTATTTATGATAAAACCAACCCCACTGCTATCATTCCCCCTCCCGACTCAGTTAAAAAGGCTGATGGGAGCACACAGGGCCCTGCTGTAACCCTGACACTGCATCTGAGGAGCAGAATCGGCGCCCAGGGCAGCACGTACCGTGTGTGTCTGTGAGCAGCGGGCTGGCCGAGCTCACAGGCCTTATTCTGTCGTGGTTGCTGGGGTAGAGGGTCCCGTCTGTTCCCACCCTCTTGCCGCTGGCAATCCCGTTGCAGGGCTGAGGATGAAGAAGGCTGGTGCCTGCACCCCTCTTCCTATTCCGTTCCTTGCTGCTCAGTGCGTTGGGGTGGGGGTTTTCCACAGTCTTAAGGCTCTCGGGGTAGTACTCGGAGTCCCTGGGGTAAATGTGGACGTTCATGCTGTCCGTGCTGCTGCTGCAGTCCGTGCACACCACGGGCAGCCCGTAGCCTTTGGGGGGGAAGGGAGAACGGCAACAAACCAAGATGAGCAGCTGGAAGTGGTCAGCACCGGAGCACACAATTTAGAGATGGTGTGGGAATCTCTCAGTAACACGGGCACGTCTTGGTTTTACACAGGGCTGACACACACCTGCCTTTCACAACTCTGCAGCCACCACCACTACTAAAGGTAGTTTTAACTAATAGGCCTGGCTGGTTGGGGTTTTTTACTTCAAAGAATCTGTGACTTTTTTTGAAAAAAAAAACCAAAACACAACAAACCCAAACAAAAACCAAATTTGTGCATTTATTTCCTTTCCCAGGCTTTCTAGTCAGGGTAGAAATGCAAAGTGGAACTTTCCTCCACCTGCTTTAAAACACCAAGTTTACCTTTCTCATTTTTGTACTGGTGCTTTAAAGGGATCACCATCAACTCACACTGTTGTCTCAAGATATGCTATTACTGTTAGTGGGAACAAAAGATGAGCTGAAATCAAAGCAGTTGCAAGCAGGAAGGAGTTGCTAAATGCTGAAAGTTAATTTCCTTAGTGCACTCAACAACTTTCCATTATTAAACTTTATAGTTTCTCCTGGAGAGAAAAATTGTTTCACTGGCTCTTTTTGTGTGGCTGTTACAATACAGCATAGGAACAGAAAACAGATCCTAAAAATAGAAAAGTATTAGTGTAACACCCAAGAAATTGGCAAAGAGCAGAGGCAGGTGTAGTGCCCAAAACAACCTTTAAATTTTGAAAATAAATAGATTAAAATGAGGCTGAGCTTTGAAGTCGACAGCCTCTTTCAAAGAGCATGAAAAAAATTAACACCTTCAGTTTGAAAGCGCTCTCATATTTTAGGGACAAATTAATTTCAAATCAAAATTCCCATCAGCCAGCTGCAAGGGATGGTGATCGTGAGCTTTAGTCCGTCTCCTTCTGATGGTTCCTCAAATTCCAACTATCCGAGCTCGAGAGAGGATCAAAGCAAGCAGGAGAAAGTAAATTTACTGTGCTCGCACCTGAGAATCATTCTGGGCTTTTTTTTCTCTGAAGGTAAAAATTTCTCGTGTTAATTCTGTCTGACTCGGAGGGCTTTCTGATCTGTACAAACACGAAATGCCTTCCCAGATTAATGGGTTTGGTACCTGTCTTATCTGGAACAAGCATTCCATCAGCCATGTCTTCAGGTTTCCAAGTGTCTTTATTATAGCTGATACACAGCTTGGGCTGTCTGCAACCTACAGCGGGAGCTTCAACATCTGGACACCTTCCAGCATCAGTCTGACACATACCTGTAACAAACAAACCAGCTGGTTAAAGAATACAGCCATCTGCTCCCAGTTAAATGACTTGTTAGTCTTATTTCTACTGTAAAAGGTAGAAAAAATAGCAGAGGAGATAACAGATAATTTTCAGATAACGTTTAAAAAATAAATGCTTTATAATCCCAGGGGAATCTCAGTTCAGAACGCTTAACTTCTCCTCCCTAACGTGCTGTGTTTAAATACTGTAAAACCCCAACATTTCATTTCTGAGCCTGAAGGCAGGGACAGGCAATGTTAATGTATTTTCTAGTAGAGCTTAACTATGGGTAAATCTGACGCCAAAAAACTAATCCAAAATTAGCAAAAAGTAGTCCTTAGGGCCTGACTGAGCAGTTTCTGAGGCAGCCTGCTTGCAGGAACACTTATTCCTGGGAGAGGAGAGCTCTGTGAAGTCAAAGACATCCCTGCTCTGCGTAAGTGCAGGAGCCAGAGAATTGCATTATGAAGATCTCTCAGATAACTCCCAAGTACTTGGGGCTGCAATTTCTGCCTCCCCAGTTCTAGCCCAGGTACAGCTCTGCAGAAGAGACAGTTAAAGCCTTTCTCACCGTTGCTGTCGATGTGCCCATTGGGCTGCTGGGGGTCCACTCTGATGGCCACGTCCTGCCGGTCCGACAGAGTCCCCTGGGAGGACAAGTAGCTTGGCACGTCAGGAGGCACAATAGTCTCATCTGGAGCAGTGGGGGCAGAGAAATGTCAGTTCCCAGTAAGATTTCCAAAGGCGGATAAAATCACGTTTTCAAGAGAAATCTGGGACCAGATCTAGAACTGGTATTTTCTGTAGATGCCCTGGAAACTGAGCTGCCCAAGTACTCTTCTCCCTTCAGAAGCCCCACTCCTGGTTTTTAAAAGCTGAAAAGCTGTGAGAGATTGTGCTGATAAAGGCAATTTGAGTGTCTGACCATTTGGCGTGGTCAGTACAAGGTGGGTGTAGTGGAACTGTTTCTTCAGAACACATAAATCCTTCCCTTTGCCCTGAAAATCAGAGTCCCTCCTTTAATTCAAGTCCTCTGTCTCCTGAAGTCAGGAGTAAAAGCAGTCTGGAGAACAGGGTCATAGATTCACTTAAGCAGGCAAATAAGTCTTAAGCTCCTTGGCTTTCTCCATTTTCTACAAGGCAATTTCAGTTGCCCTTGTCACACAAAACCAAGTGAAACTCAATTACACCAGGCATAAAGCCCTAAATTTTCAGGACTGAAAAAAGTAGTTAAAAAAGAATCCCACTGATACATCACACTGCTGTTAGGGTACCCAAGACTTCCTACCTAGCCCATGTCTTTAAAATCCTGTCACACTCTGTCTAAAGCTAAGCATAATACAGGAAGGCTGCAAATCCCTGCAGGGTGGGAGAGTCTTAGGCTGGTCCTTCCATACTTCTGTTCTGTTCAGAGGCTGCCTAACATTGAGGGCAGGAGACTTTATTGCCACTGCAACACTTATTTCAGCACCAAATTATCCCTTCTGCATATCAGGAGGAAGCAATAAACACTGCTTCTTCTTTTAAGAAGTAACAGATACCCCACATCAGCAGGGCTACAGCAGCTCTTGCAGCCAACATGGAAAAAGGGATTCCAGCTTCAAAGTCTAATTTTTCAAGTTTTGAATTTGAAGTCTTTGAAAATACAAATTCCCAAGAAGTAAGACAAGTTCTCAGCATCACAGACATAATCCAGACTGTCTCAAAAGTTATCACTTATGGTCATGGAAAATCAAAGTAGCAAAGCAATGGCTGCAACTACTGCCAAGTGGAAAAGACCTTCCTGAAGAGGAAGCCAAGGGGAGAAATGCAGCTCTGAACCTGCTTCAGCAGGAAGTGAAAGCTGGCTCCAGCTCTGTGAGCCAAGAGAGCCACAGATATAAGACAACTGCCGCTCCCTCAGCAGGACATTTGACAGCACAAAAGGTCAGAGGAAGCCTCAGCAGGAGGCTGGAGCTACCTGTGTTGGTGACGCTGTATTCTTCACTCTTCTTCCTGGTTTGGTAGATGATGCAGACCCAGACCAGGGAGGTGAGCACGATGCTGCACACCACGGCGATGGTGATGATCCCCACCGTGGTCCGGTCCTTCCTGCAGCCCAGGGACTGCAGGATGCTCACGTGGCTGTGCGCGCGCTCCGTCCCCAGGGTGTTGGACATCTCACAGGTGTACTTCCCAGCATCCTCCAAGACAACATTCCTAATAATCAGCAACTGGTTGCCGGAGGTGAAGTGGTGCCTTTCTGTCACGACCAGGGGCTGGTCACCTTTCAGCCAGCTGATGCGGGGCGGGGGGCTCCCCGTGGCTTTGCACTGGAGAGCCACGGTCTCACCCACGGACACCACGTGGTCTTCCAAGGGATGAACCAAGGATGGTGTCTCTGTGGGAGAACAAACACAGAAATTAGTTCTTGGGGACGGCGTAACAACAGATTTGACAGCACTGAACATTCCTGATGTTCCTGCAGACACAGCAATGCACGAGGCAGGCACGTGCCGAGGAGCATGGCAGCTGCAAACCATGACAGATCCAAAAACCACAACCGAGGCCTCACTTCCCTTAACCAGCTGGTGTTAGTCTTCCCAAAAAGGAACCCCTGAGGACAAGGGCCAACAGGTGACATGAATTATTTCGTAGGATAAGAGAGATGGAGGGTGATTTCCTTTTGAGGGATTACCAAAGAGCAGACAGGCTGGTTGGAGGGGCTCCCTCGGCACAAGAGAAAACGCGACTTACTGCTCCTTCTCTTAATTAATTTTATTAGTTAACTACAGTGTAAAAGAATGACACAAGACAGAACATGGACTCTTGTCTCTTTTCTGTATCTGCAACGGGCAGAGCACTTGAACAGCCCTCCCTCCCAGGCTCCCACTTCCAAGGCCAGCTGGGCTCCAGGGGCCCTGACTTACCCAGGACGGTCAGGGTGGCGTTGGCGAGCACGGAGCCCGCCGAGTTCTGTGCCGTGCAGCTGTAGACACCCATGTCCTCGATCTTCACGTCCGTGATGAAGAAGACGTCGTCGTCGGGCATGACGTGCATGCGGCGCTCCCGGGCCGCGGGGAAGTCGGTGCCGCCGTCCTTCTGCCAGGCGATCTGCGGCGTGGGGTGTCCCTCCGCCGCGCACTCCAGCCGCGCTGTCGTCCCCGTCCGGCTCGTGATGTCGTGGGGAGTTTTGATAAACGAGGGCAACACTGGTGTAAAGAAAAACAAGGAAAAGGGATGAGCAATCCCATGGGGAAAACACCATCTTCTGCACGGTTCTGTTTTCCTTCCCAGCGAGGATTAATGTGACAGTTACCCACGGGCTCTGTGCTTCTGCAGGATATCTTAGTGCCATGGGCTAGTAACCACGGTGATAGCGATGATCTCAGAGGTCCTTTCCAACCCGGCTGATTCTGTGATTTTATGATCTCTGAACTACTGAGGACTAACCTTGTGTTTTTACAGAACAGACCTGTCTGCAGAGTCCATGACCAGCCCCGTTCAGATCATTAGAGCTTGGTTCAAAACTAATTTTCTTTTGTGATTACCCAGAGAAATAAAGTTATTATCTTTCCTACAGAGAACTTTCAATCACGACATCCCTCTTCTTCGTATCCTTTTGTTTTCTTTGGCTATTTTCATTGGCCCATTTTACTGGGCAAAGACTCTACCTGAACAGCCAAAGAGAGGCAGCTAAAGCTGTTAAGAATGTGCTGAAGTGCTGGGTGGCAGCCATCCCAAACCTGGCGTGTGCACCTCACAGGGCACTTCTCACCATCCCCTGGGCTACAGGCAGCTGCTGTGAAGAGGTTAAGAGCTCCTCAGCATCAGGGATGGACCCTCGGGAATAACTACCCGCCAGAAAAGAGTCCCAAGGAATTGCACCATGTACCAGCTCAGGCTGAGAAAAGGAATGAGAAAGCAGCTTCCCACTCACCATTAACAGTGAGCCGGGCCTTGTTGGAGTAGGTGGAGCCGAAGTGGTTGGTGATGATGCACTGGTACCGCCCCTCGTGCGCGAAGGTGACGTGCCGGAGGTGCAGGATGGTGGTGCACTCCATCACCTCCCCATCTTTCGCCCGCACGTGGGCAAAGTTCTCGATCTCGGCGTTGTGCAGCATCTCATTGTCCTTCTTCCAGGCAAACATCATGGGGGAGCTGCTGCTGCTGGCGGCCAGGCAGGTGAACCTGATGTCCTTCCCGAGAACTGCCACTGTGGTCTCAGGCTGGATGATGATCTGCGGCTTGGGGAAATCATCTGAGGGAAAAACAGCAGGAGCAGTTAGTGCTGGACTATGAGGGAAGACTGCAGCAAGCCAGAGATGCAATGAGAAAATGAACAGCTGAACAGTGAAGTTCTTATAGCACACCTGCTTTTACACCCACTGTTGTACATGCGCTGCAGCATCAAGGCTGGCTCTGTAGTGCAGGTGTGCCATCTACAACTCCACTGAGGGGCTGATTTAGGTGGGACTCCTGTTCCTCTGGTTCCATCTGTCACCAGTGGGCTGTCAGACACCTACAAGATGCCCAGCTCCTTCACCAATGTAGCTGAACCTTAGAAAAACACTATGGTCTAAAGAAAATATTTAAGGGCACTTAAAGGGCTGCAAATGCCACCTCTAGGAGAAATGCCTTCAAGAGGTTGTTGTGAGGTGGGAATTGGTCTCTTCCCCCAGGTAAAAAGCAACAGGACAAGAGGAAATTGCCTCAAGTTGTGCCAGGGGAAGTTTATATTAGCTAATAGGAAAAATTTCTTCACTGAAAGGGTTGTCAAGCACCAGAACAGGCTGCCCAGGGAAGCGGTAGAGTCACCAACCTGGAGGTATTTAAAAGACACGTATATGTGGCACTCAGGGACGTGGTTTAGAGGTGGGCTTGGCACTAGCAGGTTGACAATGATTTGCAGGTCTTTTCCAACCTGAAGGATTCTATGACTCTACACAGCCCGTGCTGTCAAAGCAGAAGCAGCTGTATTTGCCTCTGTCACCCAGCCGGGGTGGAAACCTTCACACACTCTCTCTGTGCCCTGAAGGCTGTTGGTTTTAGCAAGAGTCCAAGCAGATTCATTTATTAGATTTCTACAAATGGCGTAATTTAATATTTGACTACGGTTTAATTAAACAGCCAGGCCTCTGGAAGCAGGAGTATACTAGTGCCTGGAGGACTTGGCAGGCAGTGGGAAGCAAAGCTGTCTTTGCTTTGTGATGTTGCTGTGGGGATGGAGCCTTCAGGATCTCTTCTTCCAGATGAGCACAGCAAGCCTCCCAGCCTGCTCAGACAGAGGCCACCTAGGCAGAGTCCTGCCATTGGGGGATCAGGAGGGACATGGGACCAGAGCTGGAAAAAAGCTTCTGCTCAGTGTTCAATGCAAGTCATGCATTCAGCTTAGTTAAATAGTGTTTGCAAAAGCTCATTTTTGCTTCAAACACCCATTTGCAGCTCCACCCAGGATCCACACTGGTTGGCTCCAAAGCACAGAGCTTGGCTCCCAAACCAGGCCTTTCTTTTCCCCAAAAGCTGGGTGTATGAGCAGCATCGATTTGGCCTCCTCTGATCATTTAAATTTCTTTATGAGAGAGGTAGTAGATGTTTGTGTGTGCTGGATATTAAGTAAAGCTGCTTTGCAACCACAGCTCAGGTGCAGAGTCAACTGCAGTATTTGGGTGGGCCTTACTGGTCCAAAAAATCAGCTGTGATGAAGAGATTCTCTTCTGCTTTTTAATTCTTTGTAATTTCCAAGGGGGAGAAAAGGTACGTGAAGAACACAAAGCCACGGAAGCAGGTCAGAACACTGCAGAGGGGAAAAAATTACAGCTGCAGTCTTGATAGTATCAAACTGAGAGGACTCAGGAAGTCTCTGTGCAGCCCCATCTGGAAGTGGAACAGGCATTAGTCCCTTTTGATTTAATACTCAGGGAGCCCTGCAAGGAATACACTCGGTTCGAGCAATGTGCTGTGTGGTTTTGGTGGGAAATAAATTGTAGCCAATGACAAATTTCTAAAATGCAGGCTTGGGCTTCCTTTGATCCCACTGAATAACAAAACAAAACAGAAACCCTCTCGTAATAACATGCTGGTAGTCAAAAGAAAATGTTTCCCAAGTGAGTCCTACCCTTCATACAACCTCAAAACACGGAGGCGAGACTTACCACACACAAAACTTTCTGGCAGGATGGCAAAAATGCTCTTGCTTTTCAGTGACTCAGGATGGGCACAGGTGGCCACCACAAAGGACTGCAGCTCCTTCTCCACTAACCACTGGGGCAGCCACTTGAGCTGGCAGTCGCAGAGGAAGCTGTCGCTGTTAATGTGGCTGCAGGGAAACAAAACCGACACGAGCCTGCTGTGAGTCCTACACGGAGAGAAGGCTGGAAAGCTCACAGTGCTTTCATGTTAGACACATTCCTCCCGCCCCCCCCAGCATGGGTGGAAGGGAAAAAAGGCCTGCAGGGATGTCCTCGAGGCACTAAAGATGTTAAATACATGACACATTTAAACAGCATTTCATCTCCACACAGAGCAACCCACTCCTGTACTACAGTGACACTCTCTAGCACCTTGTATTTATTAACCAGCTTCCAGAGTGATCCCCAGGAACAGATAAGCAATCTCATCCCTGGCTTAAGTGATGCAAGCTGAGGCAGATCATCTACAATGGAGAGATGCAACAGAGGCACAAGGCAACAGTACAGCCTGTCCTGCCTTCTCTCATCCCTCATTACCACACACGTTCCTCCTCTGCCTCTGTGGTTTGAGCACCTTTGGTGGGGCCAAATTCAGGACTTGATTCTATGATCCTAACAATAACTTAGCACCTTCTGTGAAAAAAAGGAGCAAAGAAAATGGGAGCCTCAGGATTAATGTGGGTTTTTTAATATTCTGGGCCAAATTGTGGCATAATGGGAGAAACCCTACTGGCTACTTGGGACAGGTCACAGAGACCCTTCAGCATAATGCACTCTGCATGCATATGTCCTCTATCTGAACTTCTCCATGGTATAAACACTCCTTCACAATATCTGGGATCTCACTAATTCTTCCCTAATAAGATCAATCTTTCACCTCAATTTTGTTCCAAGAGCCAGTGCAGAAGATAAGGTGGTTAAACACACAACAGACATGCAACGTTTATCTTACTCATTCCCAGTCCCTGGTATTAAATGTCTCTGCTAACAGTGACCATCTGATTCTCATTTCCAATGTCAGAAAGAAGAACCTGTACCTGACCAAATACCAAATAAGTGATTTTGTGTTCCACAGACACTGCACTACTCCAGAGTGTAGCAATGCACTGACAGTGGATTAAATATTTATGGAGAAGAGGAGAAAAGGAAACCAGGCAAGACTGGAAACAGTATCTGATAATAGCGCAGAGCCCCGGCCTGGAGCACAAGCAGCAGCTCTGATAACACATCCGTATTTTTACACCAGAAGGCTGGATGACAAGGGGATGCAGTTCAAATGGTGCTTATCACTGAAATATCAGTCCGGTGTGTGAACCCTAAACACAGGCACGGCAAGGGAGCAGATGAGCCACTGGGAATTAAATCTGTGGCAGCGTGAGGAGGATAGCTGGCTAACAGGACCAGGGCTGGACTTCCTGAGCAGACACGAATAATTGCACAGAGGCAAACCTGCTGGAAGAACCTATCCCAGTGATCTAATTTCACTCGCTATTAAATGCAAGACGTTCCCATGACAGCTACTCATGTGTAAAAATACCCCTCAGAGGAGGACAGAGGGGAGGGGGAAATAAATGAGTGGAAATGCAGATAACACCCGTGCTACTGCTCACGTCCAGGGCGAGGAGGGTCCCTGCCCCCTGAGTGGGGTGTGCAGGGCAATCACTTACAGCTGCCGCAGGCTCTTCATCTTGGCAAAGGCATCGGCTTGGATGGAGCGGATGGCGTTGTCCCCGAGGTTCCTGCAGGCACAACCACAGGCAACGTGAACAAAAGGGATGCCATGACTGGGACAGAGCCTCTCCACATTTAGGCAGTGACTCCAGGGGCAGTTGATTTGGTAGATGCTTCTTAAGGCCACATGCATTTGCAGCTCATAGAAATGTTCCTCAAAACACCTTGATTTTGTTTAAGTATTCGTGAACAACACTAAGACAACGAAGATTACAGGAATAAATCACTAAGCCATTCCCTACCCCATCTTCTCACTGTGCCTTCTCAGTCTCAGCTAACTCCACCATCCAGTGCACAGGAATTCCTCAGCCCCCTCAATAACCAAAGATAGTCAGGAATGTCATACCCTATGTTGGACCTTCAGCAAACATAAAGAAAGCAAATACTTGCTCTGAGCAACATGTGAGCAGTTAGTGGCTACCTCTGAGTTTGAAAAAAAACATCACAATGTTTCCAAAAGAAGGGATTCTTAAAAGCATCCCTCATAACTATTGCTAATTAAAAGAGTCATTTGCTCTCTGAAAAAAAGCAGTGTCAGATTTAGGGCTGAAGGTTAGTAACTGACATGCAGGGCAGACAATCACTGCTAGAAGAGGAAAATCTCAGTAGATCATTAAGGGCACCTTTATTTGGGGACGCAGCCCCAGTCAGGCAGCTCTAACCCTTCAGTGTGCTCTCGATGGCCAAAACATTTCATACACTCAACAGCCAATAAAACATGTAGAGCACAGCCACATATACTTTAACTGTCTTAATCCACAAAATAGGTTATTCATGAATCTCTGCTGGAGTCATCAGCCTTGGGATACAGAAAAAAAATCACAGAGGCAGCCAAAATGTGCTTCTTGCAAGTGGCTCTAAGGCGGTTGTGCTGAACGGGGATGTTCAGTGCCTGGATTGTCAGCAGTCATCTGCAACATGTGTCACTGCCAGAGCCTGGATTTAGGAGGAAGTTGGGGCAAGGGAGAAGGAGAGAGGGCTACATCTGAAACAGCATATTTTCATTGGTAACAGCCTGCAAAGCAGCAATGTGCAAGTCAAGGCGATACTTATCCAAGAACAAATCAAAAAATTAAGGAGCACGCAGATTTGCCATATGTTCTATAACTTTGTTCCTGGCACAAAAAAAGGCCAAAGTTGAGGCGGACTTATAACGAGAAGGAAGCAGGTGGCCCCCACAAATGGACTGGCTTCTCAGTTTACAAAGACACTATTAAATTGCTAGCAGATCTCTCAAGCAGCTACTTTTGGCAGACCCCCCTTCCCAAGCTCTGAGGCATGGTGGGTTACTCACAGGTGCTCCAGGGCCTCCAACCCTGAGAACGCTTTCTTGGCCACCGACTTGATCTTGTTTCCAAACAGAGTTCTGTAGTTTCCAAACATCCAGTGCCAGATAAACAGAAAGAAAATGGGGAGAGGGAGGCACAAAAAGAAGGAACACAATTAGCGTGGCTTTATCTGATATACGCACTCAGTGCAAGTCCCAGGAAATCTGAACTGCACAGAGATTAAGAGGGCTGGAGCACACTCGCTTTACTGCTCCTGAAATTAAATCCTTTTATCTGTATTTGAATTTAATAGTGATGACAGGGCAGAAGGGAATGTGCCATATCACGTAAAAAGGCAAGTTTGCTCCCGCGCTTGGAAACCAGCTTGCTGAGTAACAGAAGGTCCCCTCTATTCTTTGCAGGCTGACTGAGGACAGGATTAAGTGCAATGACAGTTTAACAAGATACTAGTCTCTCCCTGAAACACTTTTCATTTCAAACTTCTTCCCAGACAGGAAAAGAGTGGTAATTTATTCACTGCTTGGCCTGAATGGGCATTTGCACACAGGGCTGAGGGCTGGCCCTTGACTGCACGTTTACACAGCAGCTGACTGCAGGGACTGCTGATTCCTTCCTTGGCTCATTGCAAATGCAACTGCAAAATAATATAATGCAACAAATCACAGTCAAGTGGTAATTTCAAGGGGCAAAAAGTAGAAAAGGTAATGTCCAGAGCTGAGGAACGTGCCTGCCTGCATCTGTGACCAGAGAGCATTCCTCTGAACCAGCAGCAGCACGAGAGAGGCTATCAGTGGGCAACAGCCAGCTGGAGAGATCCCAGCCCAGCTGCCACCTCCAAAGTAACAGTTCTCTATAAATATTGGCCAGTGGTGATCAGTCAGGGGCAGGGTTTGTGCCAGATGGACAGTCTCCTCACCTGTTCTAATAAAACATCCACCACTGTCATTAATCAGGAACTGCTTTCCTTCCCCAGACTCACTCTAAGGTTTATCCTCCAGGTGTATCTTTTATCATCATCTGCTTCACATGGTGTCCAATGCAAGTCCTCACCCACACCTCAGGTGAAAAACTGGCACATTTAGTGCTGCCTCAGATTTTGACTTTTCCTTCCAGAGCTTTTCTTCAATATAGGGTGTGACCTATCTGCAACCTGCTTCCTTGACAGAATCGTTCTAAACATCCACAGTGAGCTTTACTGAGCCCCTTGGTTACAGCACCAAACCCAAGGTTATCAGAGGTCCTGTCCATTGCACCCATGGCTGTTTGCTCTGCGTGAAATACCCCCAGCACCAAAAGATGTGTGTAATCATGTGCACCATCATTGGTGAAAGGGATGCTGCATTAATGAAGGCTTTGAAAAATCCATTAGAATGATTAATGTAGTGAATAATTTACTATATGCAAACGCTGGTCATATGGCTGCATCCATTTTTCCATCCGCTGATTTTTGGAGCCCTATTCCTAAATAAGGGTGTTCTAAGAACATGATAAGGGTAATAAGGATAAGAGGAATTGGCCTCAAGTTGTGCCATGGAATGTTTAGGTTAGATATTAGGAAAAATTTATTCACAGAAGGTGTTGTAAAGCATTGGAACAGACTGCCCAGGGAAGTGGCAGATTCACCATCCCTAAAGTGTTCAATAAACATGGATATGGCACTTGAGGACATGGTTTAATGGTGAACACGGTGGTGATGCTGGGCTGATGGCTGGACTTGATAACCTTTCCAGTCTTAATGATTCTATGAAAATTAGATGGGCATCTGTTGTTGAAAAAATTAAGTTGAGCTTGGGTTTGATAACTGAACATTTCTACTGATTGTTTATAGCAGATTTTGGACTTTGAAAATTGGAGATACTGATGGCATCTGTTCACTTATCTGTGCAGAGATCTGGGGACGGGAATACACAACGTATTGTGTACTTGTGTAGGTGCATACAAATTTACAGCTGTACATGAGAAACACGCAGTGGTAACAAGGCCAGGCCTCAGGGAACTCCTGAAACTCAGTTACACCTTGCGAGTTTCAACTCTGCACTTCTCCAAACCTGAAATGGTTTGAACCCAGCAGCCTCCTTCAAAGGGCTGTGGCAGGCTGGAATTTCGTGAAGGCAGCAGGATGCAGCTCACAGTTAGCCAGCCCACTGATCCCTGAGCGCTCCTCCACCGGCAGAGCCGGGCACAGCTCTCCCGGCGATTGCTCAAGTGTAATTACACGCCGGGCACGCAATTCATTAGAAGGCAGTATTTTCTCCCCTTGCCAGTTTAGCACCTGCAGGAAGATCTCAGTCGCTGGGTGAGCCATCAAAAAACCGGTTACATTTAGCAGCTCGAGTAATTAGGAACCTCGTTGTTCCCCAGTGATTCCATCGATGCTTTTTATGCTTTGGTGCTTCTCAACTCTGGTTCTCGAAACAACATTTTAATTTAGGCCTGTGCTCTCCATCCTGGAGAGCGTCATATATAATTCAGAGAAGGCTAAAGTGACTGGCCTCCCCATCTCTGTTTAACACCTTCATGTCAGCGAACAACCCTCTCTGTGCTAAATCCTTTCAGAGGCTAATCTGTGCCAGATCAAAGGGGAACGGCTTTTAAGGCAATCTCCACAGACCTGAGGTGATTATTAATTCATTGGAAGGTCTCCTCTGAAGTGCCCATTTATTTTTTGTATGCTAATGCATTTAAAGCCGGCTGACAGTTTAAACACAGGCCCTAAATCACACAGTGAAATGTTTGCTGTAGAGGCTGATCTTTTATTTAGGAAAAAATCCTGATCCTCACTTCAGCCTAAGAAATCACCAGGTTGGATTTATGTGCTGATAAGCTAAAACAGTTCTGAAGAGATCCTTTAAAAAGTGGCCACTCCCAAGTACCCTCAAAATGCCTCAAGACATAATAATAAAATAATCTCATATTCTGAGGGGTTTTCTAGCCTTACATTCTTGGTGACAATGAGTGATCCCAGCAAGCTGTCTGTCCCACAGTAGGTTTGTTCTTTTAGGTAATCAAACCACTCCTGCCTGCCCGAAACCAACCCAATCCAAGCGCTCTTCCAATCTATGAAATGTACTGCAATCCCCCCACAAACCTTCCCTGCGTTCAGCCAGACTCAGAGCTGGCCCAGGTCCATGTGCAATGAAAGACACAGGTCAGCAACGCAAAGAAAGATGCAAACCCAACATCCTTAGTCTTGCACAAGCCCCCACTGACTGCATCCTTTGCTACCGGCAGCCCAAACCAGCCATCTTTTGAAGGGGCTCCCTGTGCCGATGACAAACATCCAATCAGGCCACAGCTACTTCACAGGGGAGTGATAGCTCCTCTGCCCAGAGCTCCCAACATACCACCCCACAGGCTGCCCCTGCTCCCTTCCTTCCTCCTCTCTCTCCCTGCTGTACCTCCTGGCCTCTGCCTGACCCCCACAGCTCATCAGGGCTCACTGTTCCTGGTTGCTGAGTCAACCTTTTTGCTGAACTCTTTCCTTCAGTGCTGTCTCCTCTGGCTTTTTCACCTCTCTCCTGTTATCTACTGCACCCAGCAATTCTAACATATCCCAATCACATGGGACCACTACTTTTGCTCCCGTGCCAGTGGCCATGTTGGAGGGAGATGCCCTACAGTGGATGTCTCAGCAGGACAGCTCTCTCTCTCTCCACTCCTTTCTTCCACCTTCTCTCCCTTGTCAAAGCAGCACTACAGACTCACAATCCCTGCAGCCTGCAAATTCCAGTAGACAAAGTCTCTCCCCCCATTACCCTTCTAGCTGCTCACATGGTTTCACTGCTTTCTTCAGACAAACCAAAAACTTCACTCAAGCAGCCAAGGACTCTTCTACCCATCACATCTGCTCCTCTGCCTTTTTTGTAGCAACTTGTGGGAAGATTTCTCTACTCCATGTGCACAGCAATTCCTACTGGCCTCTCTATCCCATACGCTACTTCCACTTCCCCGCCTGGCTCCCCTTGTTCTTAAAGCCGCCTCTGCTTTCTGCCTCACTCTGCTTGCAGCTACAACTTGGTTTCCCTCTCCCTGGACCCAGTGACTCCCCTCAGCAATGATCAAATGCCACCTCTCTCTGTGATTTCAAATTCTTCTCCTCTAGGCGTTACATCCCCACAAATCCTGCCATGGCTCCTCCTGCTCCCTGAGGAGTCTCTAATGAGAGCATGACAATACCCTGCCTGCCAGGATTCATTCCAGCCATCTGCTATCCATCGAGGTACTTTTACTGCACCTCTGGCTGTGCCATCCCAGCATCAGAGACAGCGGGATGGGGGGGTGCTGAGAACTTCAACAAAGGCAAGAGGTAATGATTAGAGACTCTTGATTTGTCACAAGCCATCAGAGGCTGCTCTGACAGGGCTGATTTATATGGCCCATTTCAAATGGAATAGGAACTTGCGCTGAGCAATGTGAAAATCCCCGCGAAGGCCGAGCGAGCCATAAACATTTGCAAGGCGCATGCTTGCCTTGGGTTTCTTTTTATCTCTTCGAGAGCCTGTGCCCCATGGTGCCTTTCATTGTCGCTGCACATGGAAGCAAGCCCAAAAGATCACTCTCAGACAGAGTATCCCACAGAAATGAATCCTGTTTCAATCCTCTGTTGTAACAGGAAGTGGGGTGATTTTTCTCTTCTGTTTATTGTTATTTGCAGCATCAATCAGTGCTTGGCCGAAGATTGCAAGGGGTCCTTTTTGTTGTTTGTTTGCTTTTAGAAGCGAGGAACAGTTGTGCTGAATTTTACAAACGAAACAACTTAAACCTCTCTCTCCTATGTCTCTGAACTACAGTATGTGGTGCTGTCTGTTCACCACTTTAAAAGGAAATAATTGCCTCATACCTCCTTAGAAATGTCATTTGCCCTCTTGCAGTGAGCCTGCAAAACTATCACATCTCAGATTTTCTGTTGATTATCTTGTTCCAAAGGGAGCAAAGGCTGCATCAGAGGGAGCAGACCCACCCCCACGCAGGCACACAACAAAACTGGTTTGCAGAATTCAAACCCAGGGATACTTACAGCTTGCTCAGGTTTTCCAGGCCTGTGAAGGCTCCATTGGTATCTTCTATTGTGCCTGAGATGTCGTTGTGGTCCAGTTCCCTGGGGAGAGGACAAGAGAGAGCCTGGAATCAGCATCTTAGTCCCAGTCTCACTGTCACAAACGGAAGAAAGTTGGAGAATGCCACATGAGATCTTCCCATTTTCTCCTGATGGTTATCAGAAAATGCAGAATCCTGCAGCAAAGCATTACTAATCTCTCCTCCTGTGCTGACCCATTCTCGGATGGTTCATTCCAAAAATACTCCTGGCTTATTCCTAGCTGAAACCCTCTGAGACAGCAACAGGAGCAGATACTCTAACAAATAGTTTCAGCCCTTTCCTAGTTTTGTGCATCCAAACAGAAAGAGGAAAATGAAAATAAAGTGCCAAAACTAAACTGAAATAAACAGCTGTCCTTAAATGCTACACTTCGGCTACTCCAGTGCCTACATGTATTTGTCTACAGCAGCATCTTAGCAAGATGATTTGGTGTATTTACTACAAAGCTGTATTTTTTCTGGTGAGGAACTTGGAAACTCAACAACAGAAAGCACCAGCATCCCTAACCAGCCTAACTCTGTATAACCACATTTAAAAAAAAAAAAAAGGCAACAAACCAAAAAACAACAACCCAACAAAAACAACAAAACAAGTAAGAATTCCTTTTTCAGAACTAGCTTCTTTTGGCTTTCAAATTGACCATCAATTACAAGAGTCAAAGAGCTCTGAAGAAAAACAAGCAGAGAGAACAAACACGGAGATCCACAAAAGCTGTTTAAACAGTCTGTTTAAAAATCCTTCCCTCCTAGATTTAATTCCATCTAGCAGTGAATACCCAGCAACACAGACAGAAATTCATCATTTCTAATGTTAAGTAAAAAGAAAGAAAAACCAAATAGGCTTTGTTGGTTTTGTTACATCACTCTGATTTAAAACCTGGCAAAACCCAACACCAAAGCAAACTTCATTATCCAGATAACCCCCGAACCCTCAGGTACTCCTTTTGCACCTTTTGAAGATTATTATCAGAACAATTCCAGATAAAAAAAATATTACGACCAGAAAAGAAAAAATAACCCCCCCTGCATTTTGCAACACTTCACACAGGCACTACAGTGCAGATTCTGGGCTCTGCAGCACAAATACACAGTAACTCACAAGAAGGGAAAAGAAATTTAAAAATAAAAAAAAAAAAACCAACAGTTTTAGTAAGGGCATGGTTTTCCTCAGCTGAGATGGAGCTTTTTGCTCCCAGTACCTCAGCTGGCTGCAGTCTTCGCTCCTTTCTCGGCTTTGGTGTAAGAACTAAAGACGTGAGGGAGACAGCCAAAAGCCACAATTCCTGTTTCTCAGCTGGTTTCAGCCTGAGACCTGAATCTCCCATCCCTAGGGAACCCTGGCCTTAGCCAGCAGCATTGTGGATGTCTGGGTGATCTGTGGGTCGCTCTGTGCCAAAGGGATGGATAAAAACTCAACATCCCCGCGGGGTGTGGGCGCACATAATGCTGTGGTGGCACGAGAGGCAAGTCCAGGAGACATGCTTTGATGTGATGGCATTTCCAGCACTATTCGAGTGGGACAGGAGCAAATACACCCTCCTGGAGCTGAGTTTCTACATTTTCCCTATGGTTGCCAAGCCAGTGTCCGTTGTTCTGTTTGTTTTTCAAGGGAAAATCCCTTCTCAGACATTTCTCCTCTTAAGTTTCACCACGGGCTACTGGTCTTTGGAGCTTCAAACCCTTTCCCATGGCAGAGACAGACAAGTGGGAACAGCCTGTAGGAGCTCTGACACACACTTTTATTAATTGACTGCCACACATTGTGTTTTCTTGAAAAAGGGGAAGAAAATGGTATTGCTTGTTCATCCAAAGGCAATTCAAAGGTTTAGTGTTAGAAAGGAGGAATAAAAACCTTTTTAACAAATGAGCGAAAATAGAGAGAGGGAGAAAAAAAAGAGTGGGGTATTTTGGCCCAGCTCTCTTTGTATTCCAACTCCTCTCCCAGCCCCTGTTGCCAATTTCCTATTCTTTCTGGCTGGCTGAGCTTGAATGCTCGCAGCCTTGTTAATCATTGTGCTCCGAGGTCCCCGGGCCTGACCTCTATTTGAATAGCTCCACATTTCAGCAGTTTCACACCCACCAAAGGCTCCCCAACAATAGCCCATAATTAAAGCATGCTCGGCTCTTTTTCACCAGGTGCAGGACCCAATAGGCCTTTCTCTTTATTAAATTAGAGCTCGCTCACACACTCCCTCCTCTCCACCTCCCCCCCCTCTGCCCGGGACATAAAAGAGGCTCCACATTCACTGCAGAGCAAAGAGAACTACCAGCTCCCCTTCCCCTCCATTTTTCTTTGGAAACCTTTAGTTCCGGTCTTGACAGCTGCCTCAGAGAGGTCCCCTTCTGAATGCCCAGTGGCTGAAAGGCTTTGGCTTAAGTTTAAAAAAAGCAAACAAAACCCAAACTCGCTTTCCAGTCACTTCCTTCACTATGAACTTTCAATAAAGGAAAGAGTAAGATGCAAAAAAGTACTGTAAAGAGGCGAGATCTCTCTGTTCCCATTTCCTTTTAATGACTCGGGCCACAATGGGCTTCTGAAGTCGCATAAAAGTATCAAAGTGTGTTTTTTTCTTTTGAAGGAAGAATTAAATCAGTGTGGTGAACCCAACCAGCCTGGGAGTGTGGCTGGTGCTGCAATGTGGACTGTGAGAACTTCGGGATGTGCCAGACGAAGGAGCTGAGCCTGCAGCTCTCAGAGAGAGGAGAGCAGCCAGCAGCCCTGCAGGTGCCAAACCCAGCTTCAGGAATGGACAATTAGACCAGGATTCCCCATCTTCTGATGTTCACAAGACAAGCCCAGATGTACTTCAGTCTAACCCAGTTCCTGGGTTAACAGTGCACAATGGCACAATGCTCGAGCTGGGATCCCAGAGCAGGTTCACACTGATCTGTCTAACGTGCTCTGCTAGTCCTACAGTCTTAGAAGTTGGTATTTGGATTAGCAAGCTCATTTCCAGTGTCACATTTCCAGGTATTACGTTGTGTCAGTTGCTTTAAAATAAAAGTCAGTGTTCAATAACCACATCCACTGCTGGATGGATCACTCTGCAGTTCAATACTAGGGCACATAAACCTTTTCCTTTGATAGGATGGCAACTTCTTTGTTTTTCAGAGTTGACCATGAAAATCAGAGCACAGAGCATTTCATAACACAAATGAACCAAATTCTGCGTTAAGAGAAAGACTTCTGGTTACTCTCAAGGTACCTGCAGCTTCTTATTCCCTAAGACTGAATCAAAGACTGGGTGAAACTTCATTTGGTATAATCAGATCCCAAGCCCAACCTCTAAATTTCTTTGTTTTGCCAGTTTTTTAGTTAACACCATCCTAGCCCTTAATTTTATGTTTAATATTCAATTAAAAGTAACAAATGTGCTTGATAGCACATTTAAGAGGATATTCAAATTTTCAGTGCTGTACTGAGTGCAGAATGGCCCAACAGAAACTAACATTTTCTAAGAATTTCAATTAAAGTCAACATGATAGCAAGAGAAATTCTGCTATTAGCTGCACGAATGAGACCTCAGGGATTTCTGGTCAGCTGAGCTAGATTCAGGATCCTGTTCTACGTTCCCATAATTTTACTCCAGAGCTCTCTACTCTGAAAACACCCTACAACACTGAGCTGTCTGACTGCAGTACTCCTGACTACTCTGAATTAAAAAATACAAGTTCACTGAAGTTGAGTAACGGGGCAAACACAGAAGACAACAGGTCAGTGTGTAGGGGAGTTTGACACTGGGGACACAGGCACTCAAAGCACCTGTCTGGCAGGACACAAACTGGGGAGGGAAGATGGGTGTTAGCTGGCAAAAGCTGGGAGCAACTTACAGGACACGGAGGTTTTTGAGTCCCTTGAAAGCACCTTCTGCAATGTGGTTGATGGAATTGTGGCTCAGCCGCAGCACGTGCAGTCCCCCAAGGTCTGCCAAGCTTCCCTCGTCCAGCCTGGTCAGGTTGTTGTAGGAGAGTATTCTGAGGAAGAAAAACACACAACAGCCCTTGTCAATCCATCTGGTATTTTCCAAACTCCCCTGTGCCAACCAGTGCCTGCCTCCCACAGCCACCTTATAAGAGGTGATGTACTGGGTGGATACGTAACAGCTGGATTAAGAAATAAGACTTCAGCCCGCAAATATCCTACAAGACATCTGTGAGGAAGCCCAGATGACTTACGGGAGCAAGAGACAGTTGATACCCAGCTATGGGAAAGTCTTCTATGTGGGCTACAGAGAAAGGCTCCCCTGGAAGTGACTGAGAGCAAAAAGCCAACACACACACACACAGAGTCAGCTACAGCAGGGACAAGCTACTCCTGCTCCTCTATGGCTGGCTGAGGATCTGGGAGCACCATCCCCTCTGGATTCTCTCCGAGGCCTACAGAAAAAAGCAGTGCCCTCAGAGGTGGAGAGAGACATCAAACACGCGGATTTTGAAGTTCACACATGCTCTTGGCAGGGTCCAGAGTTCTGTGCTCAGGAGGTGTCTTATCGCTCTGCACTGGTGCACAGAGAGCCCCAGGCGTCTGGGTGTGGGTGCCTCCACCCCAGCCCAGATCCAAGAGCATTTCACCACCAGGCAATTGAAAGCTTCCTTTCATGCGCAGGAAGGAGGGATCTGCAGTAAACCAGACGCCTTCCCTCCCGCTCCCCCCCTTTGTCAAGGAGCACACAGTCTGCTTGAAACCCTCTCCACTTACAAGACGCTCGTGTTGGAGGGTTGGTGTTTTTTAATTAGTTTTCCAGCCAACTCTTCCCCCCTGCCTGTATATTCTCTGGTTTGGGAGACTTTTTTAAGCACTACTCCTGTTGCAGTTTGGAAGCTGGTAAGAAAAAAGCTGCTTTTCTCTCCCAGCAAGGTGCAGATGAGGCTTTGGAGATCTGACACCAAGGGCAGGCCATGGGAAGCTACAAGCCACTGCAGTGATCTCTCACACTGTGCAACCACCTTCTATGCAGCAGTAAAGCCACAGTGTTGCTGCCGTGGAAGGCCAGCTTGGATTGCAGATGAGGCATCTCTCAGGATAGCAGCAGGCCCTGGATTTTTGGAAATACTTTAGAGACCTGGGACCACATGTCACTTCAAAGAATGTGAAGGTTTGGGCTGCTCAGCTTTTCAAAGAGTGGAGTTATGCAGCTTTGAACAAGAACTGAAATCCTTCATTGCACAGACAAAAAGAAAAAAAAATCTCACTTAGTTCCAAACCTCCAAATTCCTTTTCTAGTACTGCCTGTTAATCAGTTTGCTTAAAAATGTGTCTAGGGCTTGCATGAAACTCACTGCAAAGCCAAAACCTAAGTCAAAACAGACACATACTCTAAAACCCCGAGAATGTCATTTACTTGGCAAAAGTGCTGTCTATCTTTTAGCTGTGTGAGTGGGCAGAGGGCAAACTCTGTAAAAAGTTCAGCAAAGATTAATGAGTTTGAAGGTATGGGACAACATACTTTCATTCCTAAAGAAGTTGTAGTGTTAGTTATGAAGAACTGGCATCTGGTCAAAATTATGTCCTCACCTGCGATTAAAGAATTTGGCTGTAAAAAAAAAAAAAAAAAAAGTGTTCAAAAGCAATCCTAAACCTGGCTGAGAAAATAAATAGTTCCTTTTGATTCTGCACAGAAGAGCTCCTGCCACAACTGGTGAAGGCACGTTCTCGCTGGCAATTGTGCTGTCACCTCAAGATGGACAGACGGAGCAGGGCTAGAGAGTCCCCCAAAGGTGCGACCACGTGGAAGGTTTCAGGAGCGATCACACCTGGCAGTGGCTTCTTCAGCGTGCCAGGGCTCTGCTTCCCGCCACTGGTCAGGCCAATTTGCAAACCAGCAGGTTTCCCTCCTCAGCAGTGTCCTGCTGCCAGCCCGTTCTGGACCAGGTACATCTGACACACTTCATTTCCATTGACCAAACTACGGGTAAAAAGTGAAAGGAAAGGCCCAGCAGCCAAGTCATCATTTACCTCTGGTGAAATCCTACGCTCCCACTGTGGGTTTTTCCATGATGCTGATGTTCTAGCACCTGACTGGTGAGTACAATCAGCCCTTTCTCATGCTCATAACAAGGCAAGAGCTTTCTTTCCTTGTTAGCTTTTACATCAGCCCTGAGCCTTGGGGTCACATTTTGTCCCAGCAACTGAACGAGAGGCAACTTCTTCTTCAGATGACCAACTCCGCCCTTAGAATTGAACTTCATTCCCTGTACAATCACACACAGTGTTTTCTGGTAACTGAAACCCAGTAGAATTTAGCAATAGTTGAGGATCTTTCAATCAGGAATGAAACGTTCACATGTAATGAAGTGCACGAGTCAGCCTGGATGTATCCATGGCTTCCTTTCCTCACCCTTCAGTTTCAGGGCAGACCTCTCCTCCAAATACTCTACAAATACTCAGGCTGTGGGAGTTTCAGTTAGGAGATCTGATGGTTCCCTGCAGCAGCCTTACCCTTAAGGCAACACCTGCAAGAGCTTGTAATATTTCGCAGGGATGTGTGCTAACACCCACATAATCGCCTTTCACATCTCAGTCACTGTCGTCTCTGGCCTCAACACTCCAGCACAATCCTGTTTGTCAGGCCGAGCACACCCCAATGGCTCCCACCACCTCACATTTCCAAATCTACCCCAGCCTGCACCAGCACAAGAGAGTCCTGTACTGGGTTTCTGCAGTTACTGCAGAGGATGGCCCCTAAACTGGATGAGATCCCAATCCATACCTGACAAATAATGGACTCAGCATGACATGCAACCTCCAGCCTAAACCCAAGGGGTTTGCAGGACAGTGTCCGGGAGAAAAGACAAGCATAGCTTTCCCCAAAAGAGTTCTGACATTAGCCCTGTGCCAAGAAAAGGAGCCCTTCAGGCATGGGCACTTTTGCAGCAACTTGAAAAATTAGGTAATTAAACAGTCACACATGTATTTAAATAAACTAAAAATTAAGTATTTCCTTGCACCCCCCACATCTGAATGAATAATTTGGGTTCAACAGCGGATCACAGGGCTAATATACTAATTCTAAACTTAAAAGAATTACATGTGTCAAGCCCACCTATCTCTGAATCCACAGCCCAGAAGTCTAGGGGCTCACAGCTGGGTGGGCAGACACCAACCTCTGGCAGCAGGAAGCTGCTTTACCGTGCTTTGTGGTGGATAGGAGAACCCCTAACAATGTTTAACATTTCTGAGCACCGAGCAGAATGAATTACAGTCCCATTAACCACATGTGTCAAGCTCTCCAGAGAAAAAAGTGAATCTTTCCACAGTCCCACCGAGGGGATGACAGCTACTTCTGTAAATACTGCAAGTCCATGTGTGCCTCTTCAAAAAGGCATTAAGAAGTGCCACAGACCCAAAGGACACCCTCGTGGGGCTGTCCTCAGCAGCAAGGCTTTCTGTCATTTATCAAACATGCTGTATTCACAGCTGGAAACCTCAGGAGAGCAAAGCCAATGTATTTACTTTTCAACAACTGAACCCTACAGGAAGGGGTAAAGTGTAAACAGGGGAACTGCCTTTAAAGGGCCAAATCTCTGCTGGTTAAAAACATGATTGTTCTTTGTAAATGCACAGGATAAAGCAAAGCTTCCTTCAGGCTGTACAGTCATTATATGGCAAGTTACGTGTCTTGTAACTCTCTAGCTAAAAGCATTGGCAAGCCACAGCTCACAAACTCAAACTCTTCAGGTCTTTTGGCACTGTGTACTTCTAGTGGGTTCTAGTCTTCGTTTCTCGTGTAAACATATTTTAATCAGGTGCTCTGAAGGTCATAACATCATAAAATGACGAGGGCATCACTTAGGAGGCTGCAGCTCCTGCATTTCTACAGGTTGATAATACAGTGGGAGCTGTAAGCCTTGTGACGGGGAAAATTCCTTACTCCCCTTTCATGCCAACATTACACAACACAACAGAAACCAACTTACAGCTCATGCAGCTTCTGGCAGAAGCTCCAGCCATCGGGGTTGATGCGGGATATGGAGTTGTTACTGAGGTGAAGCTGGTGCAGAGAGGAAAGGCCATAGAGAGAACCACTGTTTACTTCTGTCAGGCTGTTATATTCCAGGTGGCTGTGGAGAAAAATCACAAGGAATTGACAGATAAGCAGCAGTGGTCAAATGCTGAAGAATTTCCATCAAGAGTTGGAATTTTAGCCATTTCTACACACCTTTCTACACACCCATGTGGATACACGCACATGTGGGCATTTCTTGTCAAATGAAGGACAGAAAGAAATTCAAGGACAACACGAAGGAAATGCCCAGAAGGAGCTGTGACTGCAAACATAAGCTCCACGGCAAGTAAACTGGCTTTAAAGCATCCCAATCGAGTTTATATTTGCAGAATGTCAGTTGTGTTGACAGCAGCATCCAGAAACACGCTGCCTTGTGACTTTGCAAACACACCTGAAAGCCAAGCATGTTGGAAGCTTCAGGCATTTCTCTGCAATGACTAATCAATTTGTTCCCTGGTATGGAAAGAAAGCATCACCTAGATAGGGCAGTTTGGTTTCTAGGTATGCCAAGAGGTGGAATAATCACATCTGCACCACAGAGTTCCCACGTGTCAGTCAAAACAAATTTGCAGAAGTCAGACAAGCTTTTTTTCAAAGACCAATTGAGATCACATGGAATGTTCAAATCGTCAAACTTTCAAAGGAAAACTCAGAAGCAACAGGACTTTTTTGACTGAACACCAGGTAAAGCAATGAGCTTTGGTAAACTGTGGATCAACTAAACCGAAACTGCTGCAGCATGGCAGAGCTCTGGGCACGCAGGACATGGGAAGAAGCAGCAGGACTGGCACAGGCGCTCACAGGGTCTCTGGGGAGTCCTCGCTAAAATGTAGAGAAGGACACAAAAGCAGGTAAAGTCCTGTCTGTTTAAGGGAAGAGAACCCCTCTCTCAAACTTACAGAACTTGCATCTTGGCTAGACCCCAGAAAGCTCCATCAGTCAATTTGCTTATGTTGTTGCGCTGGAGTTTCAGGACTTCCAAGCTGTCCAGTCCCTGGAACGTCAGGCCTTCGATCAGGCGGATGCGATTCCGGTTCAGCTCCCTAAAATCACCAAGGCCATAAGAGTTTATTAAACCCCAGTCCTTTCTCACCAAGTCATCTGTGCAGCACACAATGGGGACAGCGATGCCAACAACTCCTCTGTCAACTGTTCCCGGGAGACAGCAGAAATGCACCGGAAACTTTCAATCCCAGAGCTATCCAGGGAAGTCAGCTGGGTGTGATTGCTTAAATAAACTCACCCTGGGACAGCCTTTCACTATAGAGGAATATCAGACTGCAGCAATTCCTCTTCATCCCTCCTTTCTCTGCATTTCTTTTAAGCCATTGACCCTTTTCATCAATTTTCACACTTCATCTTGTCTCAAGCCCAGACACCATTTGAATCAGTACAGCCAAACATCAGCATTATTTCCCTTACAACCCATTGTTTTTACAGGACTCGTAATTGCCCAGTAAAAACGTGCTCTGAAAAATGCAGGTGAGGTGCCCCAAGAACTGTGGGCTCAAGAGAAAACTTTATGGCCAAGTTTGAAAGGAAAGCTTTCAGTTCCCCTGACAAAATTAACATTTTTTTTTCTACTATAAGAAACTAATAAAGAGTGAAACAAGTTGTTTCCAATAACAAGGCAGTGTTAGTATTTTGTGTATACAAAGTTCTCCAACTTGGCTCATTAAACTTCTTTTTCTTTACCTTGGGTGGGGAAGGACTCCTAAATTTTGGGACTACCTTTTTTTCTGAATAGCAATATGAACAGAGTCACAGCATGCTTTACCAGTCTATATCAAAGAGTCTTATGGATTGCTTGACCCAGACATACCAGGTGAAAAGCCAGTTCCATAAAGTCAATGGAAATCCTCAACACAGTGCACTAAAGCTGAAGTGAGAGCTTTTAAAATGGATACTTTCCCACACATACAAGACTAACGTAAGGGTAGTTCTCTAGTCAGTGTTTGTGTGGAGGAAAATGGTGGAAGTTACAACATCAGAACTTGTTTTGGAAAAGATGAGGAAGCCATAGAAACTTTTAGCTTACTTTTCAACTGCCTAAAAAAAACAATGTTGAACTTGCACTCAAGTTGAGTGTAATTAAAGTCAACTGAGCAATTAAGATTTTGCAGGCCTGAAGTCCCTTGTCGTACTGCACTTCCTGGGCTATTAGTGAAACAGGCTTTGCCAGAAAAGTACACAAATTCTACAACACATCAATCTGTATAACTTGCAATTCATTCATGTTTATCCACAGGGTTAAACAACCAGCTGTGAGGCTGTCATTAAGAGTACCAATTATTCCAACTTTTAGTGCAAACTGTGTTCCTAAACAGACTGAGTTGTTTCTGTTACAGTTTTGCACATAATGCAGTCAAACACAGGGGATTACAAGCTCTCACTCAATGAACAGTAACTTCCAAAGGAGAGGCAACAGACTTTTAAGATGCATCTGCTGCTGTGTCACCTCATTCAACCCCAAATTCGCTATAAATCCTTCATGCATGCAAGCACAAATGCACACACATTCCTTGGGCACACCAAGGATCTGCCCTTGCCATTTAGAGGTGTGAGTTCCAACAGCTTGTGTGGACTTTGTGTTAACAGACAGAGGTTGACCTTTTGCCTATCAAATTTGATGGAAAGATTGCAACAAGCCTCAGGCTGGGCCCGTTTCTCCAACAGCAGCAGAAGGGAAAAGCTAAACAATTAGTGCTCCTTTTTTACACACAGAGCATGTTTACAGCTGCAGATGTGTGTGTCCCCATGCAAGCAGGACAATGACGACGTGTGTGTTAACTCACCTTGACTGCTGTTTTCTCTGCCCAAATATCACTGCACAGTTTAACAACCTTCCCTGATTGCATTTTTATTGCCACATAAAGATACCTGTGTGGTCTTGAAAAACTAACATGGTATCTGAGCCCTGTCACTCACAACAGAAACGTCTTCTAAACCTCTCTTGCACCACAGACACCAGCGGCTTGCAAAGGACTGGATTTGTCTCACTCTGCCAAGTGCAGAAGATGCTGATGTCTGCTGCAGCATCCCTCCCTTCCCAGCTGATCCAAAAGGTGGCCTGAAAAGCCAACAGTCACAAGACAAAAAGGACCCTCTCCCAACATATTTTACAAGGTGCTGGCAGGGGACTGCTGCATAGTGTATTCTACATTTTACAGACAGTAGGTGAGGAAGGGTGACATTTGGTGTGTATATCCTCAGGGACATTTTGTCTCCATAAAGTCGGGCTGAGCTTAATGAAAGTGGACATTTCTACTTACAGCTGTATTAGCCTGGGTAGCCTGAATGCCTTGACAGGAAGCTGAGTGATCCTGTTTTTACTCAGACGAAGTGTTAGCAGGGACCGTGACAGACTATCAAAAGCACCAGGCTCCAGGGTGCTGATTCTGTTGCTCCCCAGGTAGCTGCAATAAATCACAGCAGAAAAATGAACAGTTCTGTCAGAAATCTCCTTTTATCAGCATTTATTTGGTCTCGAGACAGGCTGGTGAAATTACAGCAATGGTTTCAAACCAGTTGGATTTCTGGCTGCACAAAGAGCACAGAGCCTGTGATGAATGTGGAGAATCCCTGGGCACTTCCCGAGAGCTCCTTGATACCCTCCTACTTTAGAGAAAGGCAATCAGGAGTGGATGCCAAAAACTGGAGAATATTCAAGTGCAGGATGATTCTATTCACTCCCTGGTTCTCCCTCAGAATGAGTCCCAGGGGTCTTTCCTACTTGGATCCCAGTCTTAGCCAGAGAGACTGTTTTTAGAGGACAACAGGCAAACATACATCATAACACCACTCTCTGATACCCTTTTACAACCAGCACTAGAAACTTAAGTGTAAACTTTAATGCAGGCAAGTTATTTGCCTGCACTGCTTCAAAGGCACCTAAAATACAGATTATTTTGTGTTTCTCTGAACAGGCAAACATCTGTAGGGGGAGAATTACGCCGCTTAACCCCCAGCTTTCTTCTAATAATTAATGAGACAATTCTGTTCTTTCAGGAGCCACTTTAATGACAAAATAGCTGTTCTCCTTCCACTCTTCCAGATGCACGTGGGCTGATATGGGAAACACCACACAGACTTCCCACCAGGAAGAGACACGAACAGTTGTGCTGGCTTATAGGTGGTTTGCAGATGTAAAACACCTACACCTGAAGAATGCAGGATACTTTTTCTCTGCAACACAGAAATAATCTGCATTCTTTAGAGACACATCAGAAACTAAAAAGACAGCATTCAAAAAATAACGTGGCAGCAGGGACAATGTGCTGCCTTTTAATTCTCCTTTGCACTTAAAATCCTGACAAATAATCCCATACTTCTTATATTCACTTCTTCTCCTTTTTTTAAAGGTTTGAGGCCCTTTCCTCTGCTGGGGTAACTCAACAAAAGCCGTTCCCAACAAGAAAAACTCACAGCTCCTTTATGTGAAGTCCCTGTGGAAAGCAGCCGTTTCGGATTTCCGTGATGTCATTGAAACTCAGGTCCAACGTTTCCAGGGTAACGTAGGGCTGCAGTTGACTCGGTTCAATGCTGCGGATCCTGTTGTGATGCCTGAAACAGTCAGGAGGAGAAACAGAAACTATTTAGTTCTCTTACAAAAACAGAAAGAACACTCGAGGCTGCTGCAGGTCCCCAGACTGGCCCTGAGTTTGTACACTCAGTTATGGTGCTTCTTCAACAGCTGCTGGAGGAGAAACCCATCCCAGAGAGACACTCCCTAATCCCCACGCTGCTCCTCTGGCCAGAGACCAGCTCACAGGTATCTGCAGGCTTTAAAACACTTTTTCTGCTATGGCACAACACTTTTCCCCTTTGCAGAACTATTGACTCCACTCATCAGTTTTTCTTCCAATCATCTGGGCTCGTTCTTCTACAGGCCTGCACTTCCAAAATGGATTTGTTACGCACAAGGACTGCATGGCTGGATTTTAATCCTGCAGGCAAGGAATGCTGCCAGTGTTATTTGCAGAGGATGGGACTTTCAGAGAAGGAAACAGAGAAGTAAATACAACCTCAACAAAAGTTACAAAACATTGTTCCCTTAATTCCTAAGCATTCTTCTGAAAATTCCCAGTTTTGCACTATGTTACAATGATTTGTAGCACACAAAAATACTGTAACAGGATCTAAAAATGTTATTGCAAATGTTTCCTCATCTTTTGCTACTTTTGTCCCACTGTACCATCAGGACAACTCTGCAGTGCCAGACCTGCCCAAGCACCGACCACAGGTTCACACCCTGCACTGATCACCCGCAATTGCTGCAGTACAGCCTGAAGGATTCAATCCAAGATTTTTCTTTGGAGAAGGTACTACAAGCTGTGCCTCCACAGTCACTGAACAGTTAAATAACTTTAAACCTCATCTGTACTCAACAAGGTCCAACAAAAAAAAATCCCCTTTCCTCTGACTCCTTTCTGGCCTGAATCAGTAGAAGGAACACTAATCAATTAAAAAAATACATTGTGCATTAGTCACAAGAAGTAGAGCACATGCCTGATGTGAATTTAGACCAGTCACTGATATTACTGGCACGGCTGTGAGTGAGGCACTCCAAACAGAGACGCTCACCAGACACTTGGGAACTTGCTGAATAATAAGAGATAGTAGAGAGAGTTCAGACAAGTCCCGAGCCTCAATCCATCCAGCTACCTACTGGGTAACCGGAGGAGGAGACAGCAGCCAGTGAAAGAACTCCTGAACGCAAGTGCCCAGTTCTCCTGACAAAGCGTCAGCTCTTTGAAACAGAAAACTGAAGGATGACCGACCACAGCCTTCCAGACACTGAAGCTGACAGCTGCTAGGAGCCTGTCTTCTCCAGCCTCATCCCAACTTCAGGCTCTCCCAGGGGTTCAGACAAGCCCCTTTCAAAGCAAACCTCCCCCCTTCAACAGCAAATGCCAATAGCACGTGGCAGAGGACTTGCTCCCCACACCGTGATCTGCTCCTTTACCCTCGCTGTTATTAAAACCAGATTGTTTCACCACCACATTTGCTGGTGTCTGCAACAGGAAGAGGATAAAATCTGCAACCCCAGAACAATTTGCTTTTTGGAGACTCACCCTTTAAATAGCCAGCACATGACCCTCCCTCAGCACTAGGGAAACAGGCACAGAAATGCTGCTTTGACTGAAGAGTTTTAATGATACTTAATTCAGTGCAGGCTCACAAAACATTAAGGACCAATCTTACATCACTATAGCAGTATGCTGCTAGTACAATGACACAAGGTGTCAAGAAAATCAAAGGAAAGCCATAATTTATGTCTCCAAACTGGTTATTCCATGGGTTACAGGCACACAGGTCTCTACAACCACAAACTGTATAAAGGACAATGGACATGGCTGCTATCCAAATGACCAGTAATAATTTACAGCTAGAAATAAAGAGTGAATTTCCACATTCAGGCACCCAGGAGAAGGAAGGTCTGGTGAATTTATACTATACTGAGACTAAAATACAAGAAAAATCACTATACCCAGAATTTTGTTGTGTCCATTAACTGAACACATGGAGGCAAACGAACTTTTTTCCCCCAAGGACTAGTTGGGTTTTTTTCACTTAATTCAATTAGTAGAATCAGCAAGTTCAAAAATTTCAGTCTTCTTTTCCTCCTCAAAAGCAGAGAGTCCATTAGATGTGTGTGTGAGTCTGATTCAGGAAAGCATCTCAACACAGACATAACTGAAAGCAAGCCCTGAGCTCTCCTGAAGCAGGGGCTGTGAGTTCAGTTCTGATCTCATCTAGGCTGTGACGGCTGAGATGAATCTGGCCGTAAATTAACAGGAAATGAAGGCTTGTACAAACGAACTTGGAGAATCTATAAATCACCTGACAATCTGTGCACAGGGCAGTTAAGTCTGCAAGAGACTGAGAGCACAGAGTGAATTTGGACATGAAGTGCTCTTCAGAAGCCAATGTTATTTTTTGGGAGTATTAATATTTCTGTGCTTTGGTTGCTCAATATACATCCAATCTGCCCGCCAGCCAGATCTCCCAGCCCATCCCAGAAGACAGACTTAAAGAAAGGAAGAAAAGGACAGGAAAGAAATTTTGTTTGAGCCATGTTAGCAGTTTCCAGGTGACTTCTGTCTGTTTGCCTCTTGCTTTCATGTGCTGCAGCTGGCAGATGAGATGGACACATTATTTTACACAGGAAAAAAACAGGCTCCCTTCTCTCTCTCTCCCTGTCTCCTTCAAACATGGGCTGACTCCAAATGTTAACTCTCAGCTCCAAACACCATCCCGGGCCAGTCCCAGCTGGGGAATGTCAGACAGTTTGCTGCAAAGCACTGCACCCTCTCAAAGCACTGCACTTCAAACAAAGCCAGCCCGGCTGACTTTTCCTATACACAGCACGTGATATGAAGGCAACATTGCCCAAACCTTTTACTAGCTTGATTACAATTTATTTTTCATTCTTTTGGTAAGAGCTTAAATGTGATTTAACCCTTCCTGTTATTACTTGTATTCCTTCAGCTCTCCTGCCTTTGTTCCCCAGCTCATCACAAGGGTGTTTTACAGAAAAAAAAAAAAAGACCAGGGATGTTATGACTTTGCTTCTTCTCTTTATCACTGACTGGAAAAGGGCTGGATTTTTCCCAACTAGCTCCTTAGTTTACACTTGGTTGGCTTCAAAGGTGACGGATCAGATTTTAGTACCAACTGCCGAAACTAGGCGGTAAAGCACAAATAACTGGTGCTTGCACAACCGATTTGCCTCCAGGTGTCTTTTCCTCTCCCCACTCCTTAGGTATCACAGTCTGGAAACAGCTTTCCCTGCCTCACTTCAGCCAGTGTTACCTCAAGAGTATAGGATGACAGGGCTTCAATGCGAGATTGTGCAATTAGAGCCTGGAGCAGCAGCCAAGTCTCTTAGTTTCTATTCCCAGCTCTGGCACCAACTCATCTGCCTTGGGCAAGTTCCTTAACCCCTCTCTACCTCTGGTTTACCAATGTGGATGGAAAAGCACTACCCAGTTAGGATAGTGCAGAACTGCCTTTGCTGAGGACTAAAAATCTGGAGTCAAAGCAGCTCAAGTGAAAAAGAAATCACAGGAACTAAGGAGCCCATCCAAGTCCATTTGGGTTTGTTTATGAATATGGGAGGATCTGGCAAAAACAGCTGAACTTCCCAGTTCATACCCAACGTCATTCCCACAGACACCTCATCTGCAGCTAACACCGGCCTTGAACTGTAACATCTCTGTGCCAAGCTAAGGTAACTAAGAGTCAGCAATGGATTACTTTCAAACTCCAAGGTCTGCACATATGGCACTTGTTCAGGAACTGCTTCACCCACGGGTCAGCCCCAGCTGCAGAGGGAAAGAGGGGAGCTGGGGTAAGTCACCCTCCAGCCCCTCAGCTTGACCCGCCTGCACCCAGGCTCAACACCCTGCAGCCTCTTAGCCCCTGCACTTTGCAGAGCTCTTGAAGAGACCCCTCAGGATTACAGGAGATCTGGATTAACCTCAGGCAGCTCTCTGCTGAACCAAGCCCATCAGGACGTCAGGAAGCGAACGCGCGCTCTCTGCTCCTCCGGGCTGAGAAAAACAAGCAGAACGTTCCAGCGAAGCCAAAGCGTGTTTGGGTTTGCTCTGAGTCGTGAGGGAGCCGAAGGGGGTGGCAGGAAAATAACGGGTGGCGCAAAGTCAAAGGCTTGCAGCATTTCCAGGAATCTCAGCTTGTATTTTAGAGGTAAAGTCACGCTTTAATCCCGGTGGGTTTCCTCGTTCGAAGCGTCTTTGTGAATATTTATTTGATAAACAGGCTGTGAAACATTTTCCACTAGACCTAATAGGAGAAGAATTCACCTTCTTCTTTGCTGCAAAGCTGTCCTTTCGAGAACACTAATCAGTTTAATTTAGACCGTGGCTTCAAACTCCTTGTGTGAAATCGATGCAGAGAGCAGTGCAAACACGCTCCTTTATTGTTTGAGCCACGTCCACTCCCCCCAGCAGCTGCCCATTCGAAAGCTGACAGCAGAAAATCAAAGCAAGCAGACCCTCAGATGGGAATGTACGAGGGGCTTTGCTTGGACTGATTTAAATACAATCAGCACAAAACCTCCTGGTTTAGACAAAGCTTGAATTAAGGCTGCCTGAGCTGCTGGGAGTCTGCAGCGCAAATGTTCGGTGCGAAGCGAGGCTGAAGGCAGGGAGAAGTCACATGCTTGGCCTTCATGTAGTGTCAGCTTACAGATCTGGCTGGGCTTACTAGAAAAAAAGGGAAAGCTGTAATACAGCAAACCTATTAAACCTGCACCTGTTACAGGCATCAAAAATAAAACCAAGCTTCAAACGAGAGGCTCCGCACCTCGGAGAGGGTTCTATTAATATGGCAACACATTTTCAAAATTAGCAAATGAGGGAAATCACAAGGGTAGAAAGAGAGAAATTTTAAAAGTTCAGGGTTTGGTTAATATTTTCATACTGAAAGTACTGAACAAACTAAATGCTGGAGCCAGAAGGGGTTATGGGGTTTCCTACTGAAGGACGGGCAAGGTTTGGCACCAGAGACTGGCCACAAAAAGAAAGGGAGATGAAAGGCATTTTAACAGGAGAGGGATCACATACACTGTGACTAAGTGATGCCTGGAAGTACCTGCCGTCCTTCTCCTCACCTCAGAGAAGATGGAGATCCAGCACCGACCCTCCTAGAAACCCTGAAGAAGATTGAAGACATGGGTTCCTAAAGCTTCTTAGGTGATTTTAACATCTACTCATGGATAGTTTTTTTTTTTACTTCCAAAGACTTTTATTTCAGAAAGATTTTTCTTCTGCACTGTAACTGGTGAAATATCTGCCTTGCCGTGGTGAAGCTCTGTCTGCAGCAGAAGATGAAGTGAACACACGCAGGTGACATGCTGGAAGACTGTGGCACACCATCCTCTATTTCTTCACAAGAGACCATCCCAGAAAAACCGAACTTCCCAAAGTGCATGAGCCCTCACACCTCCCAGCCACTCCGGAAAGCCCCACTGACACTTTGCACTGTCACATCAGCCTCTCCACGATAATCCACGAGGCACAAGATTTTAGACCATCACAGGAATGTGTATTTTTATCCAACACAACATGTGCTGTTATTTGCTTATGGGAACAGCACCACTGTCCTTTCAGGGTAAGGCTCCATGGGTTACTGTCTGGGCAGGAAGCAAGGATGCATGGCAGCAGCCCCCACTTTTCTCAGATGCTCTGAATCACTCCTTCCCTGAGGAATCCTGGCAGATTCCCAGGCTGTGGCAGATACAGCTCTGTTTGTTCAGGTGCTGGCTGCATGCACAACAAGAGCAGAGCAGTGGCAGGCCAAGCAGCCACTGCATTTTAGGGTCAGCCACACAAAAAAAAACCCCAGAACAACCCAAACCACAAAAAAATCCCCACTTGCACAATTTTTTACAGATATCCAAACTTTCCCTTAAAGGTTTACATGCTCTGCCCAAGACTGTATGTCAGGATCTTCCCTCTCCCTAGTATTCCTTCAAAAAAAGGTCTTTCTAAGATACAGCAAACAAAATCCATAACCATTTCACAGTTTTTATCTTCACATCACATATAACAGTAATGCAAGAACATGCTGAGGGAGCTACTCCAACTACATCAAACTATGGCAGACATTTCTTCATCTGCTGTACATCAGCTTCAAAACAAGTATGTGTCGGGGGCTTTCTTTATCAGGCCACGTTCTCACCCTGTTCTGTGGTTTAGAGGATGGAGAAACATAAAGCAAACCACCCCCCATGCAGCTGGGACAAGACAGGGGGTTCAAAAAACAATGTGAGTTTTGTTGGTTTTTTTTTTTTTAACCAGGAGGGGGTGGAAAAAAATGCAACCTTTCACAGTGAAGTGAACTGCATCTCTGTTCCAGGTCATGGATGTTTGGAGGCAGAAAGCAGCAAATCTCATCTCCCAGGCTAATTCACCCCTTTGGGCCCGGGAGCAGTGGCCACCTGCAAAGGGCCGTGCTATGAACTCTCTATTCCCACAAGCAAACTATTACTCACGCAAATAGTTCCACTGCAGTCAACAGGACTATTCATGTGAGACCAGTGTGACCCAAGGGCTCTGTTTTCACTGTCTATTAAAGGCTTCTCTGTGGTCACTCACAGGACCAAGCTCATCTGCCTCTCACATTGACAGACTGCAACCGCTGACCCTGCAGCAGTTCAAGCGTGGCCTCGGAGCATCCCTGAACCCTGGGTACCCAACCATGGGCAGAGGTTATCCTCCTGCCAGGCACACTCTCACAGCTCTTTCATGAGGCAGCCACATGGATAAGAGGTGGACATCAAGCACACTCTTTAGAGACTTTCACACCAACTGGACATAAGCAAGGGCCTGGATCTGACGATCATTAAGGGGTTTTGTTGGGTTCAGTATGAGCTGCACGAAGGAAAGCCTTTCTTCTAATGTAACCAAAACCACCACATCCAGTGAGATACATATTCTCTGTGAATAATTCTCCACTAGCACTGTTTATGTAAAACTTTCTGACTCTTAGATGACCTTATGCTGTGTGTTAGATCCACTGAAGTAAGTCATGTAATTTTTAAAACATCTCTCCCTCACTTTGATCTCCATTTACTCTCACTGGATTTTGACTTGCCACCAAATGATTTTGGATAGTTTTTGCAACACACAAGTTTCTTAAGCCTTCAGAATTTCATTCCACTAGGAGAGCAAAATGTGTGGGACAGGCAGGATTAGAAGTTAGTCATCTTTAAAACAGAAGCTGTCTTATCTCTTCAGCAGATTACACAACCTGCTATGACATCAAAGCAAATTAAGATTCCTGAAGACAAGACAGTCTCTGTTAGAGGCACAGTCCCCCCATCAGCAACTGGGTGGTTCTAAGAGGACCTGCTCTCTTCTGGTTACACTGGATGTTTCATCAAGACTGTGCTCTGCAGCAGCTTTTTAAATGATGTATTCACAGAGGGCACAGATCCATTAAACAGGCTGTGTAAAAGCATCTTTCATTGTCTGGCACAGCTTCTCTGTAAGGAGCTTCCCTGAACTTTTATGAACTCCATACCAGAGCACAACCTTATGGCCCTGTGTACAGCTCCACCTCAAACCTCTCATCAGTGATTATCTTCAGAGCCACTCAGTGCATCCCTCAGTGGATGATGCACCTGTGAGGGTTGGGGCCAGGCACCTTCAGCCCAGCCTGAAATGCAGTTTGGTCACTTCTCTGGCACAAGGGAGGGAGAAGAGCTCTAAGCCATTAAGCACAATCAATGCTGGTTTTGAAACAGGCAGTCTACAAGCACTCACAGATGTGCTAGTCCTTCTCCCCCTTCTCCAGCTCTCAGTCCACACCACTGCTCCTGTCACATCTCACATTCCCTGACTTCAGTCTGGAGCAAGCCCTGAGAAGGGCTGCAAAGGAGAAGAGAGGCTCTTCTGAGTGCTGAACTCTGCTAAGGAGGAGAATTGTCCTACGGGAATAAAAGGAAGGGGAGTCATATAAGGTAAATGGCAGTTTTCATACAAGAATGCAGGAAACCACATGGCTCTGTACCAGCTGCCTGAATGGGGTCGTGGGCTCAGCAGAGCCTCTTTGAAGGAAGGGCTGCATCAGTATTTGAAAGGGGTCATTCAATTGCTGGCAGATGACAGTCAGGTCAATGTTTCCACGTTCTACATCTTATATCTTCAGCCTGCTACTCTCTTACTCCGCCACTGGCTTTTCCTCTTGTACTTTTACCTCAAGGGCTTTCTTCTGCTGCTGATACATGCCAGCCAAACTCAATCTTCTATCACAAATTAAATGTATAAGCCACTCCTTGGAGCCAAGAAAGAGGCCAGATGCACCCCCACCAGTTTGCTGCTTGGAGGAGTTCCTGCTCTCCACAGCCCCACACTTGCACAGCACTCATGTCAGGGCTGCTGCCCAAGCCCTCCCACCCTTATCACTGGCCTGAAAGGTGAGGCAGGTTTGTGATAAGGAAGAACAGGCGCTAAAAATCAGATCCAGCACGGATGTGGAACAGTAGTCCTGCCCCACTCCCAGGCAGAAACTGCAGCCTTCTTCCATTTTCACTGCAAGTTTTGTGCATTTAATCAACAAGGACGGCATTTTCATTCGACAGCCAAGAAGGTCAAAAAGCACATGGCATGGAAGCACTTTTATCCTTAAATCCTGATACTGATTTTAGTTTCTCTTTGTGTAATAAACGATCAAAGAAGATCCACCACAGCCTAGCGAGTGCATGAGTTTTGTGGGTGGTTTTGTTTTGCTTTTCTCTCTCCACAGGAGTGAGGAGGGGAAAATACACAGGCAGAGAAGCAATTTAAGTGCAACTCAAATGTGATGGCTCTGCCCATGATGCTGCAATATTAATCCAAATTGCAAGTACAAGCAGACTTCCTGATAGGCACTGCCTACGCCTCTAAGCCATGATGTGACTCAGGAGCCTTCCCTACCTTTGACAGGAACACAACAAAACCAGGTAGATTTAACTACACAGGAGCTCTGCTGCTAAGGGAGGTAAATAAAGGACAAGACACTTGAATACATCTACTCTCCAGACCATCAGTCTCATTGAACTTGCAGCAGAAGCTGCTAAAAGACTTGCCGCTTGAAGAAGGCAGCAATTGAAGAAACACATTTTTGACTGGCCAGTCAAACTCCTGTTAACACTTGAGAGATGCAGATAGGCTGGCGGGGTAGTCTGTTCCAACATGACACACACTTGTGCTCTGTTGAAAGGCCTTATCTGTCCTGTCAGCAAGGTCACCGGAACTGGGATTGCCTCTGGGCAGACTCCACCGAGCTCTGCTCACACTGCTCAGCCTGCAAGAAGGAGCAGCTCCTGTGTGGAAAACCAATGGTCAAGCTAGCGAAGAAAATAGCTGCTCTTAACAAGTCTAGACACCCTGTTATTAATAAAGCGTGTCAAGTAGGAGGGGTGCTTTGTAAACTCCAGAAAAAGGTGCCAAAAGATCCAGGGAACAGAAAATTTGAGCTCTGGAGCAGAACTGCTACTGTGCTAAGCCAGGCTTGGTGTAACACACTGTCTGTTCAAGCTTTCTTGGAGGAGACCTTGTAAAGTCAGTGGTAAGCATTCACCACCACTGAGCCAGTAAGTTCTTCAAGCTTCTCTAATAAGACCATTTACTTCTTCAGTTCTTCTGATTTTGAAAAAGATGACAGCTCTCTAAAGAAAACAACCTTCAGGGCAAAAAAGTCTTCAGTAAGACCACCAAAAGTGTTCCTTTTCCAAAGCCACCTGAAGGGTTACAGAAAGTCCGATGGCTTGACCTGACTGCAGATCAGCAGCTGCTTCCATGCAGTGTGTGACCTGCAGTATAATGGACTGGAGATGGTATTTTAAGTCTAAAAATGAGCCATTTATAGATTCTTCTTCCACCCCTCTTCCCAACTCACTTTTCTCTGCTCATATCTGACCTCTAACAGTTGTCTTTTCACCCTGCGCTCCTGTTTCATTTTCCAGCTGCCTTTGCTATTTTCCCCGATGTGCAATTGAACATTAAATGGTTTGACAGGCAGAACATGTACTCACCCAACCACTTATTCCCAATCAATATTCACGTGGAATTCCTGTTAACAAGCAAGAGTTATGCACACATTGTGAAGGGAGGGTGGCCTCTTCAGTGATCACTTCATTAAAGGTATGACAGATCACTCTCTTGTCTACCTTAACCAGCAATCACATTCTCCACGCTGCACACCCCCAGCAGGGCTGGTTTTGCAAGGGTAAGATAATAACTTTTGACATGATCTCTATTGTTCACCTCTGCAATTAATTGGGGGATTTGACATGGGTTACAAGTAACAGGAAATCCAGCACATAGCCAGCTTTTATTCATGTCAAAATGAGCTTTCTATAGACTTTTTCTGCTGATTTTTTCCAACCTGCACACAGCAGGATCACATTTTTGTGAACGCTGTTTACACTAAACTTTTTACCCTACATCATTTCTAATGGTGCCATGGAAGCCTTAGGAGTAGTGGAGTGGATAAAGTAGCTTGCAAAACTGATGTGATTCAAAGCCCAGTTTGTAAAATAAAGGCAGAATTCATTCTTTAACACCTCTCTTTAAATAGTTTGAGCCTTGTTATATGCAAAGGAACTAAACCACACTGCCCATTCTCAAGCCTTCCAGTGTGCTCAAAGGGTAACAAAATGGATGTATTTTGAAAGTGTTTTATGTCACCCTACTTAAAAATAAAAAGCACAATTCTGCCCCCACCCTATTCTTCCCCTCACTGTCCATCTGTTTGATGCTCTGAGCAAGCACCACTGGTCTAACAACCCAGAGAGTCCTCACTGTCAGCTGTCATTGCAACTGGGCAATTTCCATGGGGAAGGAAGCACAGAAACATACTGATGGCTTCCTGCTTTTGTGCAATTTTAGTTATTTTATTTAAATTCAATTATAAAACTGAATCTCCCAAGCTTTCAGAGAGAAAACTTCTACATTAACTTGCTTTTCTTGCAGCTTCAGCTTTGCTTTAACTCACCTCTGAGCAAACTAAATATCCATTACTAGCAGTTTTTAGGCAGGAAACTCCAACATGCTAAAGAAACTTTCAACTCAGCAAGTTATTTATATTTGAAATCTGCTCAGTCCGTGAAGACTAACAAAGGAATTGCTTTTGTAGACGTGCTTTATTTGCCATATGCCATTAAATGAGATAGTCACTCTACCACAGATATTAATAGTAGAGTTTGGCCTATTCTAAAGCTCAAATATGAGGCTATTTTTCATACTGACCTTAACAAAAGATCATGGTTGCAAATAACCCTAACGACTAATCTGGGCTTGATCTGCAGAGGGACAGAACTTGGTAACTATCTTGTGCATTGCACATAATATGCACCTGCCCCTGGAAAATGCACCAGGAGATGCTTTGCATTCAGGAGTTACGTCTGCCCTGACATAGATCCTCTTCAGCTCAGAGGAAGCAGATCCACCCAAACGGGAATTTACTTGTTCTTGGGATGGGTAACACACAAAAAGACCCTGTTCCAGGATTCCAGCTCCTCAACCTTGTGCTCTGTCCCACGGGACCGCTTGTGTCCTCTCCTTCCTCCAGAACAATGTAAGTCCAGCCACATGCTAAGCAGCACACAGATACCAGAGCAGATCTGACCCAGCTCAAAGCAATTCTCTACTCACAGAAGAACCTGCACAAAGAAGCCACAGAAGAAGCCACAGCTGCACAAAATGCTTATCCTCAAGGGGTAACTGCTACTCCATGACCTGCCACCAACTTTCACTATCTTTTTCCTCTGGCCAATTTTTACACTCCTCTGTATGTGCCCAGATTACTTTCCGATGCTCTCTTGCTGAGTCTGATAACCAAGTGCTGTACTGCTTCTGCTTTTCTAGAAGAAATGATTACTCATTTCCCTGGAAAAGCCTCAGATCCTTTGCCATTTCCGTGTGCTCATGTTATATCTAAAAGCTTAAAGAGGACACGCAAATGATTAGAACAGTTCCAACAGCCCAAAAGAGAAGTCAAAACAGCATTTCTTCTGGTGCTTGGGAGCACATGATTAATGAGAATTTCCTCCACTGGGAAAGGCTCCTGCAGTCTTTGGCCTCAAAAATTTGCAGACTTTTACACACCAGAGCCTTATTACGAACTCTGAGCAAAACAAACAGGAGAGGTGGGTTTCAGAGTATCTTTGCTGCACACTGAACAGCCTGACTGCCAGCATTCACTCTATTTCCCCTTTCCATGTCAATACATTCACATTCAAAAATAGAAGCTCAGTAGCGCAGCCTGTACTGTGAACCAAATCCTCAGAAAACAACCCTCTCTCCCAGCTCCAAGGGAAATTGCCTGAGTAAACACTGGAGGACTGGCCCCTGCAGACATCACTGTCCCCCTTGAGCGATGCAAACAGGGGGTGGGGGTGAGTCTGCTCCCACTTATGTATCTGCAACCTGCATGTATCACTTTCCTTAGTTCCCAGAGAGTTTTCTTTGTGCCAGTAATCAGGCAGCGTGGTTTTCTGAGCTGCCCAAGGCACGTCCTGCACACAATCAGAGCCTGCTGACTTCAACCAGACCCCGCGCACGGCTGCGTCTGAGTCATCTGCATTTTGTGCTTATGAGCACAAAACTTCTTGCTGCGACCCAGATGGAATTAACAGAGCAGTCTCCTTATTTCTAATTGTTAGATCATCCCTTTTTAACTCCAGCAAAGATGACTTGCAGATTAAATCTCTTGGGGGTCAAGGCAGTTGTTGTGTTTGTACAGCAATTAGCACAGCAGGATCCCAGGCCACAAATGGCCTCCAAGGCTACGTCTATACTATGGTGTCAGCTCCAACCTCAATTCCTCATTTAAGCCAAACTTTCCAAGTATCAACACCACCTACACAGAAGTTTTTACTCTGGCCTAGCCAGGAACAAAAAGTGAGCTCACAAATTGCGTAGAGACCAGCTCGGGCTTCAGCTGTGCTAAAGCAAGTCTTCACCATCTCAATTTGAAAAGCAAAGATCAACTGAAGTCACACATCTCAACATCACCAGATGCTGGGCAAGCCTGCAGAAGGAAAGTCTTATTTGCAAGATCCACTTGTATCAGCAGAGCACAATGACTGCTTGCATTGTTTCAGCTCACGCAGAAAGACACATTTGTCCTGGGTGAAAGGAAAACAGCAGCTCAAAGAAGCTGATGGACCATATGGGCCTTCAGAAAGAGTCTCTGCAAACATAAGTGAAACAGAGCAAGCAGCACTGAAGTAACAGCTGCTTTTCCAAGCCTTCACTTTGAAAGGATGAGGCAACAGCTCCAGGAGTAAGATCAACAGCGTGATCCTGGTTCTGCCATGTTAGGGATCTCAAAAACCGGTCAACTCTAAGATAAAGGTCTAACGAGATATAAAGAAAATCAGACAAGAAACAAGGGTCACGTTACTAACTATGTAACTAATTTCACCAGAATTATAATAAAGTCTCCAACACTTAGAGGAAAACCTCTCCAAGAAACCATGCAAGTCAAACAGTAATGACTTCAATGCACAAATTAATGTCTGCAGTCTTTAACCTATCTTACTCCTGACATCCAGATGGAATACCAACAGAGTACCCTTCTTTCCATGAGGACCATGCTGCCTCAATCAGCATCTGAGCTCACCAGTCCTTTCAAGAGGCCCTGGTATGTTCCCTGCCACTCCCATCTTCCAATTCTCCATGTATTTTGTTTTCAAATTTTACACGATACATTTTGCCTGTGGCACAGTAGATCACTTACCTTTCCCCTATTAGCCCTTTGTTTAATCACAGTTTAATGTGAATTGATCTTTACATTAATGAGTCTGTAAAGAAGATTGATTTTCTTCAAGAGACTTTTCTGCTCAGTTTGGCAGCAGAGTAGTCCTATTGATTTCACTTTCCCCAGTAAATACACTGCAGTGTCACTGATTCACTTCTTGTGAATCAGCTAATCCTATTTCACGCTCTTTCGCTCCAAAAATCCCTTCTCTGACTTCCTTGTTATCTGTGCTTACTCAGAGCAAGATGATGGGGCCAAAGCATCTCAGACAGCTTTGGCTGTTGCTAACACACAGTCGACTGTTGTGGGTCACCATCCCCTTTGTTCCTAAATGGTTGGGGCCTTAAAAGACTTCCAGCAAAAGAAAGTTATTTTTAAGTGTTTAATCTGTTAACTTCCTTAATTCCTAGGCAGCTGAGGATGTTGCACAGTGCTTGCCCCAGAGGTCTGGTTAGCAGGCTGAGCTCTACAGCTGCCCAACAGCCTGTGCTGGTGTGCCTGAACCAGCCTGGCCACCTTGGAACCAGGGCAAAGGACAAGGATCCACCTCCATCATCCTGTGCAAACATCCCCAAACCCCTCCAGGATGCATTTACCCACATGCAGGTAGACAAAGCAATGGAGACAGGCCCAGAGTAAGGGCTGAGCTCAGGGGTTTGTAGCGAATTCACAGTAACAGGGTTGATTGCACCTCAGGTCTTCCTCTTACCTGGCATGCTGGCAAGGCTAAGAGTCCTTCCAGGCCAAGTTAGCAAGGAAGTTAGAGATAAACAAGACTAATTTCTGCTGCAAATAGGTAATTTCTTCCATCCTCCCCTTCCCCACCAGATCAGTAACAGAGTCTCCTCGAGAGCCTACAGAGTTAACACACTCCTCCTGCATTCAGATGGGAAACCCTCAGCCAAGAGCATGTCAGTGAAAACATCCTGCCATCAACTCCCAAATGTCCCAGTCTAGGAACTGTAGCTAAATTACAAATGCTGTGGGAATTTCAGGCAAGGTTCTCCTCTCAGCTATTCCGATGTAATTTCGGAATGAATCCAGAGTCAGTCTCCCCCCCTCCCAGCTGAATTTCCTGGCTTTTGTTTGCACTACCAGATGTTTGCATTTAATGTCTGTCTTTATTTGGTAACTCGTACATAGATTATTTTTCCCTTCTGTTCTATTAAAAGCCTTATCAAGTCCCTTATGTTTGCTCTTGTTGAGATGAACGACTTTGGCAGCATTTTCAACGTGCAAGGCAAACAAACTGACTCTTCGAGGAATAATTAAACTGAACTAAACTTCATGGCAGGGTATCAGGGCAAAGCATTTTTGATACATACGTTATGTCTGTGTCCATCTGCAGCCTAGAACATCCAAAGACTTGCAGAAAGCTTTGAGAATTCTCTCTGCAACAGATTCCCACATATGTACTCAACTGGCTTGTCGTCCACACACATGTGCGGTCAAGCAAGTTTTGGGTGACGGAGACAGGTATGGAAAACCCAAAAGCAGAAAATGCAACGTAAAGCTCATTAAAGAAAACCTTTATGGAAAATGTGAGTTTGGCAGTATGGCAGATTTCTTTCCCACATACCCCAAAGGACAAAACGTCTCTTTCCCTGTTTAGGAAGAGTAGGAGATGAAGTAACTGATTCAAAAGGACTGTTTTGAGTGACAAATACACAACCCTTGCTTTTATAATATATTAACAGCCCTTTGGAAATACTTAACCACATGCAATATACAAAACCTACTTCAGAGGTTTGTGAGGTAAACACACTTCACACATTTCTAAACACTGAATAAAAAAAAGGAAATGTATTTATTTTTCTTCAGCAGTAAGAATACACTGTAACACTATACACTCAAACATAAACCAGTTTCTCAGTACACAAGTCTTCATTATGAGTCCTCACTCTGAGTTTGGTTTGGCAGCCTCCCCAATTATTACTTCACAGATTTGAAGGCCAGAAGAAACCAGTATGACCATATAATCTGGTTCCTTACATCACACAAGGCTAAATAACTTTACCCGCCAATTTGCGTATCAAGCCCATTAACCTGGAGTTGAATTAAAGGACCATCTTTTAGGAAGCCATCCAACTGATTTAAAGACTCTCAAGGATGGAGAAAGCTTCACTTCCTCAGTGAGTTTGTCAGCAACATCAACTGAAGCAGGTACTTTAAAACATCTTTCCAGTTATTTTTATCTCTGATAAAAATTAAAAGGAAATGCAAGGGGGGAAAAGAAGTTGTATTCTCTGAAACAAGCTAAACAAAGAGATCCTTCTTGCAGAGGTATGACAGCAGCATTACAAATCCCACTATCAGAGTTATTTATGTGTAGCAGCTGAGAAGAGCAAAACAGATTTCTGGAAAGTGATACTAAGCAGGTCTGTTTAGAATAACGTCCTTTTATCACTTGGCTTTGTACCTTCCTCTTCCTTCTGCACCACTCTGAAATTTCAGAGGAGCTGTAAATCTACTGCCTTCCACCAGTGATTATTCCTCCCTACCAAACTGCTCATTTCGTTTCAGGAATAAAAAACCCAAAGCTCCAGCAATTTGGTCCTTTGCCAAGGGCTAAATTAATAGCAAAAATAACAACAGGGGCTTGTGAAACTCAGATCATTTATAGACTTCGTGAGAAAGAAAAGCTGATCTTGGGGGGGCCTAAAACTATATCCTGGATGGTAAATTCTGTGCAAGCTTTCCACCCATAAATCAGATTTCTGGAGCTCTTTTTCGAATCCTGATGCACAATGCGCAGGGTTACAGAGCAGCCCGGTGAGCTCAGATCAAGTGGCAGGCAGATGCCTTCTCGTGCCAGGGGAGGCACCACCCTGCCCAAGCAGGGAGAGGCAGTGGCAGGGGGCAGAAATCAAACAAGATGGTTTCACACCAACTCCACGTGACATTTGACAGGCCCGGTAACTGCAGAGACACAACCCAGCCCTGGGCCCAGGAGGTGAAGTGGTTATTTATGCATCCAACAGAGATACTTGCTGGATCCAGCACTGATGATAGCAGAGGAGCACTGTGGCTCTTGCTAAGCTCTGCAGGAACACAGTATTCCCAAGAACCAGATCAAAGGCACCATATCTCAAACAAAAGCTGAACTCACTTCATGCCAGGAGTGAGATATGGACACCAATTTGAAGCTGAGATCCTTAAACTGAATTCAGGCAGTGAAGGAGTTGTTCTCTTCTGCATATTTTAACACTGCCTAATGGAAGAGCAGGAAGACTGCCAGTTCACTCAATTCTGTCCTTGATTTAAGTGACAGGAATGTACTCTTAATCAACAGATCAAGGTTGTCTCAGAGCAAGCCAGAGCCCTTTGAGAAGCCAATCCCCTGGTGGTGTGGTGACAGGTATTTTCCACTACAAAAAGTAGCAAATCCATGGTAAATATGGATATCTGTCTGCAGGTGTACATTGCAGACTGGAAACCATCACTTGAACAGCTCTAGCACTTTGCTGAAGTCCCCATTAGCTATAAACACTTCCCCTTCCCAGGAACTTGGGAGGTATCATGCATACCTCAGCAAAATTCCTTCTCGGTGTGCATTACAAGCAGACATATGCAAAAATACTTTTAGAAATCCACACTCTTAGGGTACAAAATAATTTGATATTATAAAGTTTTTATTCCCTTCAGCAGTGCCATCAACCCAAGATCCTTGTGGAAGGTACACAAGGGCTCTCAGGCGTCTAACACTTCTGTGGTCATCTACACCACCAAAGTTAGGAATTTCAAACCTTCTGCTGGAGCCTAGCGTTACAATCACTGTTCTCTCAAAAAAAAATTTAAATAAAAAGACTTGAAAGAGGTCATAAAAACAGGTCTGGAATGAGTTCCCTGAAAGATTAGGATGTGAATAGTCTCTGGCTTTAAGAGAAAAGAAGAAATTATCAGGACAGGAAGAAAAAAAGAACAATAAAGGTAAAATTATATACTCCTTTAATAGCACAAGTATGACATAATGGTTGAAACCCAAAGACAGATGAAGAAAATAAAAGTTTTACTTGATATGCAACCAACATGTGGAGTTTGCTGATGTAAAGTCACCACTGACCATATGAACAACATTAATCGGGCCCAACCTCACGCAAATCTCACAACTCCAGATGAGGTTTCTTAATTAAGGTGCCAACAGCCCGTTAATGAAATCTGGACTCAGCAGGAACGAGGGTGACACACAGGAAACTCACAGAGGCAGCTAAACCCACCCACGGAGAGCCCAAAGCCGAGGGAGGCTGCAGTGACTTACAGGTGGAGGGAGCGGACGCTGGAAGCGGCAGATCCCAGGGAGGGAATGGTGGTCAGCTCGTTGTTGTCCAGGCGCCTGCAACAAGCAGAAATGAATGGCTAAAGCAAACAGCCTGTGACCAAGCCTGTGGGAGCAGAGGATGGCTCTGGCACTCCCTTATCCAGCACCCCCCACGTCCCCAGGAACAACTGATATTTGGGCAGAACTGACATGAGTCTGGGACTCCGATGGCCCCACCTTATTCTTTAATGCATGACAGCCACCATCACTGGTCCCACAGGAGTGCCTTTATAACAGCAAGGCTTTTTTTCCCCCCACTTCCACCCGCTCCCTTGAAGTGCCACTGAGGAAGGCACTTCGCCACAGCCCTCCATCTGCCCAAGTTTCCAGTCATCACAGAGGCAAGCCTGAGACAGGAGACTGTTGCCACCTACGGCCATGGGTCCCAATGCCTCAGGACATGGATTTAACCCCCTCCCCAAGCAGCGAACCTCACTTGGCACTCCCTCCATGCCAGGTCAGGGCCTGGGGGCACAAGAGTGCCAGCCTCAGGCATCCTCTCCACCCCAGAAAAACCTCTGGAAATCCCACAGGGATTTCCCCACAAAGGCAGCAGCACACACACGAAACACTGCTGCTGGCCACAGTAATGCCACCAGAAACAGGGGACCTGCAGCATCCAGCTGGGGAGCACAGTGCAGCCCCCCAGGGTCATGGAATCACAGACCTCCCGCTCCTGCAAACACCAGCAGAAAAAACCTCCCCTTCAATGGCCTAATGTTTGAAGTGTTTTTCTGACTGAAAACAGATCCTTGCCATGTGACCGGCTCTTCCTTGGTTTAAAGAGCCCTTGTTTGTATGGTGAATTAGTCAATTAATTACTGTAACAGTCGCTTGTCTGGCTGCTTGAAAATTACCTAATTTCTCTGCCACGTTGCCCACTCCCCCCTCACCACCACATGCTGAAGCCATTAAAGCCAAGCCCCAGCCAGGCCGAGGTGGGAGCCACCGTGTGCCTCCCCGGGACCCCCACCCACCTCTGATCCCATCCATCAGCCACTGCTGGCCTTCAAACTGCTCCCATTCCTCAGGGAATCTTGGAAGTATCACAGTCTGGGTGCAAGCAGCAGAGCATCCTGTAGCTGCACAGCTGAGGTGTGCTAAGCCACGGGCACGAGCTGGGGCAATCCTAAATTATGCTGCCGGGTTTTTGTTCCTCTTCTTTCCTTTCGAACTATTTTTGGAAGGTGGGAGAGGGCAGTGGTACATGCAACCCAGAGCTTCCCTTCTGGCTTCTCTGAGAGGAGGCAAGATACTTGATTTCACGAGGAGTTCCAGGCACTGCTGGGATAAAAGCTTTCCTCAGGCTCGGCTCTGCCTCTGACATTATGCCCATGCCTTAAAATGTGAGGGGAAAAAAAGCCAGCCAGATGCATTGCAGTTCAGCAAGGAGCTCCACTCTGCAACTAAAAGATCACTCTTGCTCATATTACAGCAAGGTCTAGAGCTTCCAAAGGTACAAAATAAGCTGGAAAGCGCATTAAAATGTTTATTTGTGCCAGGTCTTCATTAACATCTAACCAAGCATCTTTTGGAAAGCCATGGGAGAAGGAGAACTAGGCCCACCCCCTGCTAGGCTGGGTCAAGTCTGGTTAAGCAGCTCTGACACCAACCAGTATCTAACAACTGGTCAAACCCTCCTCTGACATAAGTGTGATTTCATACATCAGCCTCCTGTCATGTCAGGAGTCAGTCAGAAGTGGTTCTCCCACCTCGTTTTCTCTCTTGGCTCACAGGCACCAGTTGCTGACACAGAGGAGATAGCCAAGTTCAGTATTTGCCTGGGATTTCCCACTCATCTTTCTCTTCTCCCATGTCAAGGAATTAAAAAAAAAAAAAAAAAAAAGGAAAATCTTCAAACCAGAACAGTGAGGCTCAACAAATTTAAACTTTCAGTCTCCTTTCTCTTCCCCAGCCCTCGCCTTTGATGACACAAACCCGCTGCCTCTGGATGCTGAGGCAGAGGAGGAGGGGGGGCCACCCGTATAAAATATTTACAGTCCAGTTGCCAGGCTGGTGTCAAGCTGAAATGGAGCCTGCTCAAAAATAGCACAGCACTCCAGAGCTTTCAGTGAAAGGCACTTTAGAAAATAAAAGGTGAGTTGTTTGGAGAGGAATTTTAGCACAGTTACTACCTTCTTTGTTACAAATGAGATTGGAAAACCTCAGAGCCACACAGTCATCACTTTGGTGGATCCCAAGATCCATATGACCTGAGGAAACCTCAGAAAGGACCACAGGGCCTACCCCACAGCAGCACCCTCCAACCAAGGTACAAGAATGGATGGACCCCGGGGACTGTCATCAGAGGAAGCCACCAAAAGAGATGAGAGAAAGCACAGGTGTCCTGAAGAAAAGTAACATCCCACCCCAGCACACCCCCTGAGCTCCCACCATTTATTTCAGAGCACGTGGGATCACAGGGTTTTGTGCCACTTCGAGACACTAAACGTCATCCCACACAGACTTAAAGCTTTAAAGGAAAGAAAAGCTTCTCAAACCACAAAAAGGCCACCAAAGTAAGCCACACAAACAACTGCCACAACCCAGGGAAAGGGAAAAGTGTAGGGTAAGTTCTGCTATTACTTTGTCACAATCTCAGCAAAGCATAACAGAGCATCCAAGATAAGCTATGAAGTTTAAATCTTTTGGTCTGCAGACATTTTCTTAAAATCAGGGGAAAGTTTTCAAAATGTATCACACTAATTATTCACACAGAGAGACACACACAGAGTTTTAAGCCTCGTGTAATGCTCAGGAACCAGAGACACCATGTTTGAAGCATCATGGGAGGTTTCAGGTCTTATCAATGCATCTATTATTTGGGGCAATCTCTTTCCCTGAGGGTGCCTTGGTTTGCCCAGCACAGCATGCACAGCAAAACACTGACTTGTTCTCAAGACATGCCACAGCATGATGCTTATTTCATGAATGTTTGTAAAGTGCTTAAAAAAAAACCTCAGAAAGGAGATGCTCTGGCAATACAGATGTGGTTCTCCTTGTGAAATGAAGTTTATTTCAGTGGTCTGTGGTTTAGCTGTTATTGAAAAGCAACCAAGATTGGTAGATAGGGCTTTTAATAGAGCTTCTCCCTCACACTTTCCAGAGCCTGCCTTCCAGGCTCTGCTCCAGACCTCTGCCTCCCTCCCTGTCTCCCATTTCTGACTGCTCCCTTTCCCTCCTACTCAGTCCTATGCTCTCTCCCTGCTCCCTAATCCTCTCTTTCTGGCACAGCAAGCAGTTCTCACCTGCACCATTACTTTGTGGGCTGCATTACCTCCCCCAAAACCCTGACACCTTTTTATAGTGTCTAACTGTTCAGTGCAGAGCTTGTCCTGCTCTCCAGCACTCTGCACAAGGGAGTTCCCTCCCTGGGGAATCAGCATACACATTTCCCACCCCATTCCCCTGAAGTCACATGCCTTCAGGCACTTCCACGAATAAAAGCTATTGCTAAGCCACAGTCATGTTAGGATAATTCTGAAGTCTCATGGGATCAGGGCTGCAATTCTCTTCTTTAAGCCAGGAGTAATTTAAAGCTTTCCACAGTCTAAAGAGAAGTTGAGAAAACAGATCCTTTAGGTAGCGTTTTGCTGACCTGCATCACTTTCTCTCTGAGGATAATCATGGGGAACTGATTTCAGAGCACTGCAGTCACTCCTGATGCATATTCCTAACTTAGTCATGATTTCTAGCAAGTCCCTACTATTAGTGTAAGCAGGGGAGCCAGGAGCCATCAGGTCAGGGGAGAGATGCTACAATAATCCCCATACTCCAATCTGGCATCAGTCAGGCAGAGTTCCCCCTTCTGCCTATTTAAAAATCTCAGGATCTGGCCCCTCCTTGAGCCCCAGAGCCAACACTTAATGAAAACCGACAGATGACAAGAGAAAATGCACGATACGCACAGAGCACAGTATTGTTTCTGAAAGGAAATGTTTTTTCAGTTTCCCATGAGGCATCAGTAGCTCTTCAAACAGAGCCCAAACCTCAAGTATGCCAGCGATTCACCAGTCAAACACGAGCTCATTACCTCAACCCACCGCCTGCAATTTCAGTCACTTTCGTTTTTCCAAACCCAAAATCAGAGCTCCAGGAATCCCTGTGAATGGCTGACTCTGTGAGTGTAACTGCTGAGCCTCTACACAGATCAGGAGCTTGGAAATCTTGCGATTCCCCCCCCCCCCCCAAAAAAGGGGGGGATCTGGCAGAGACACTCAGACCTTCAGCAGCTCCTTCTCTCCCCCACCAGAGCAGAAGACAGTTCTGCTGTTCTACCTCTCCTGGCAGACTTCATACAGAATTTGTTCTGGTTCCAGAAGGAGCACAAATGTCTGAGAAAGGAGGAGACACAGTTAAGTGCTCTGTTATCCACTACACTACACCTTTGTTTCCTGGGAGATTTGGGCTAGGTTGGCATCAGGTATCACGATCCAGGCTGTTCTGCCTTGCTTCAGGGTTATCCTTTCAGCAAGGAGCTTTCTGTGTATGTTCAGGTGTGTCGGATGAACTGCTCCCTCGGAGCATTGCACAAGACTGAGGGAGGCAAACTGCAATGATTTCCAATAACAGCTCTGCTGTTTTAATTGGAATGTTGTGTTCTGCTAATTGATTAGTTTTAAAAAAAGAACAGCACAAGTACAATATGGAAGAAAAAAACACCCTCCACACCAAGTCAGACCTCATTCAAGTTAGCTAGAGGAGGGTGCTGGCTTAGGAAACGAGATAAAGTTTCCCTCTGGCCCACAAGCTGCCCTGGCAAAATACAATTAAAACCTCTGAAAGAATACTTACACTTCCTGCAGGTTCGACAGCTCTGCAAAGGCAGAAGGATCAATCTCCGTCAACTTGTTGTAGCTCAGGTTTCTGTTAAAATAAAAGACAGTGGGATCAGCAAACTGCAGTTCTCCTGCTCAGCAAAACACAATCATCTTAATTATTCTGGACTACACTGGGAAGGCTTGGGTTTTTTTAAAAAGAGAACTTAAATGGCAGAGCAGCACTTTCCTGCTGAATACCAGAGTTTAGTTCCACGACAGAAATATTATCTAGCTCTCCCTAAGCTTTTTCCTCCTTTGCATTAGATTAGTGTGGTTTTAATTTGTCTTCATATTACACAATTACTTTTATTATTTTATTCACAACCACAAAACTAATCACAGATGAATGGGATATTTCCTGACAAATTAAAGTCTGAAGAGAAACAATCAACAAACCTTCCACTAAATATTTCATAGCTATATTCACATGGAATATTTTTTTCATACCACTGTGTGTTACACACAAAATGTGCACATATAGACACTTACACACTTCCTGTGTGTAAACATAAAATATATTCTACATTTTCTAACAAGGATATATTGTTAGTGTATCAGCAAATACAGCTTTCAGCCATGCAGCAGTACAGGCTTTGGTCCTCAACAGTCTCAAACAACACCTTCCAATTACCCAACAGCCCAAATCTCAGTCACATTCTTGTACTTCACTGATGGATGGCAAATGAGTTGTGCTCCATGATCTGAAAACAGACTGGTGGTAGGAGCAGACCCATCTCACAGGACATCCCTGACTGGAAACGCATCCAGAACTCACCATGCTTTGAGAAGGAACACACTGCAAGGATTGCTAGGGCCAGCAAACAGCCAAAATAATGCAAATAAAGTACCAACTGCAAAAACCACAAGCAAGAGCTTTAGCATCATATGCTGAACAGCAGAGTCTTCCCACTGAGACAAGCACACCACGCAGGACAGGTCAAACCTGCAGCCAGGGACTAACCAGGAGAACCGAGATCAATGAAGACCTAGTGACTAATGATGCGGAAAGTAACAAGTGGTTTAATTAAATGATGTATGCAGTGCTGGCATGTTTCTGTGAAAGTGTAATCTAAAGAGGGAGGAGGTAAATTGATGGGTGGCAGCAGAAAAGCAACCACAGTAAATTGTAAGGAAATTGTGAGGGGGACCTTAGTTAATTTTACTCTGCTCCACACCCTGCTCTAGGATATTACCGTGGGTAAAATTCATCTCTCCTGTCTCCTCTGCAAGGAGGTTACACCCTCTTACTGCACCTCTGAACACAACCCAAAAGATTCACGGCCTGATTTTAGATAAGCCTTCAAACATTGAGCTGCTTACTCAAACAACCAAGCCAGTCTGACTAGAAAAGCAGCCAATCCTCCCTGGTTTGTGTTTTTCCTTTGCTTTAAAACTGTGCCCACAGAATGCAAGCAGGTCTGGAACCCAAACAGGTAAACAGGACTAAGTCACCGAGGCACCTACTGAACACAAGCTACACGACACAAGAGCTGAGGCACATCAAAAAAAGGGCAGAACAGCACTGATGGAAAGCACTTGATTGAACCACTCGTGCCAATCCCGTGTGCACTCTGTGGGAATGCAAAGAGAAACTTGGGCCCACACCAACCTTACAAATACCAAGACTTGAAAGACTACAAAGCTTACCAACTTTGCATGATTAGCACGAGGCAATCAACACCACCTTCAAGCTAAAAAGCAGATATTGATCACCTGCCTTCTTATAATGCGTTTATAGGAAGTCCTCAAAGCGTTCTCCTGCACAAAGGAATCATTTGATAGCTCTCACGACCACGCTGTTCCCCATTTCAGAGCAGCCAGCTCCTTGCATCTTGCCCCAAACATTCAATTTTTTGCCAATAGCTGCTGTGGAAGAAGGATCCATAAATCAACAACACAGGCTGGCTCTTAACAGAACCTAGAACTGAAGCTATATGGGAGTGTAAAGCCTAACCAAGCATCTCAGTTTAAAATATGCTGTCCTGTAAGCCCCTACTGTCTTTTAAAACACTCAAGAGACCTTTAAATCAATACCAGCCTACAGCAGATATCCATTTCACTATGAACTCAAAGGCATTTATCTAAATAAAAGTCAAACTGCAGTTTAAACTCGGAGCGCATTTGAAAGCCAAGTCCATATTCATAGCACAATTACGAATTAAAGTGCAATTTGCCCACAGATTACATTACTACTCTTTTTTTTTTAAACCACACAGCAGGATCAGGTTGGTGCTTGTCCTTGCCTGATCCACAGGCAAAGAAGAGAAAATGCAACAGGTAATGTCCTATAGGCTCAAAACAATAAAGACCAAGCCGACACAGAAATACAAGTGACAAACTGTAAGAGGGAAATACAACTATAGACATGACCGTGCATGAATCCATCTGTTTTCATGCATTTCTATGCCTTCACTGCAGCCAACCTTTGCATTTTTTAAGGTTATGTATTTCTCAACACATTTCTCTGCAATAGGCTAAGGGCCTATTTTATCAAGAAAAAAGCCCCGAGCATCAAAAGCACCGAAGTGATCATCCCTACACTTGTCAAAAGGATCAGATCCTTGGCTTAGCCAGAGCTCAAGAACTAAGTGACACCAACATGAAACTCCGAAGTTCACAAGTGGAAAAAAAACAAGGGTCTTCATAAATCAAGGGATTTCACAGCCACAGTTTAACATCAGCTAAAATGACTTTCTGATTATTGTTGCTGCCACTCAAGATGCTTGAACACCTAAGTCACTGCACAAGTATCTGGCTCTCCAGGCAGTACAGCCATATTTTGTTGCTCCAGCAACAAAAATTTCAACGGTTGCTGCAGAAACGCAGGTGAACTCCGACTTCTTGTACGCCCAAGTCTTCAGTTCTCCCCGCTCTCCCTACCTTGACCAACCGTCCTCACCAAACATGCTCAGAAATCAGTGGGGAAATGAAAGTTAGAAATACAGTCAGTACAAAAGAAATGGAGACTTGAAATTACATAGATATGCCAAAATAAAGTTTACTGGATTTCTGACACTAGCTGTCCTTTAAAACTTACATTAAAATACCCAAGAATTTCTAGCCTGAAGCATTAGCAATCAAAGGATGTGTTTCCCAGAACTCTGATTCCCTCACTGGGCAGTATTTGGCATGCAAGTCACAGCATTTATGTGAGAGAAAGAATTAACGTGCTCCAATAGATAGATCATTGGGAGTCAGGAAACCTCCATCTATTCCTGGCTCTCTTAATCTCCTGCTGTGTGACCGGGTCATGTCACATCACCTCTCTGGAGCTTTTGTTTCCACAGCCACCCTTTGTCTGTCTTGTCTATTTAAACTGTAAATAAAATTGAGGCAGGTATTGTCCTGGTTTGCCTGATGCCGATGAAATGAGGCCTCAAGTCTTGGTTGGGCTCCAGTAATGCAAATAAAGAAGGGAACTCAAAACTCGAGGTCACGGGTGCACACGATGCTCCCCCAACCCTAAGCGTGGGTCCCAAATGTACAGCAGCGCTCGAAGCACTGCAGGGGCTGTAACATTCCCACCAGTTTGGTCTCTCCAAGCTGAGTGGAGATGCCAAGCCTGGGGGCACAGCTGTCCCACTGCTGAAAGCTGTCACATTTACTGCTCTCCCGTAGCACAGAACGCATTCCTTCCTGAGGAGCCCCTTGGGATGATGCCACGCAGTAGCCCAATGGATCACTGAACAAGTGTTTCTGCCATCAGTATTCCAAAATGTCTTCTTCAAAGAACAAGCCATCAACACCCAAAGCCAACCCCCTGTCCTTTCCCAAAGCAGCACTCCTCTAAACCATCTGAGCTACCTCATGTCCTGGGCACCTCTTCAAAGTGGCGGTATATAAAGCATCGTCTACAGTGTTTTATGCCAGTCCCAAGAGCCCATGTCTTTGGGGTGTGTTCTGCCCATTTCCTGGCACCTATACACAGGGTTAAGCTGGGCCCAAATGTGGGCATACCCACACAGACTGCCCAGTGCTCTGCCTGCTCCTCTGCATGAGTACATGTTACTGCTGAATTACTCATGGGAGGATATTTTGATCCCTCCAAGGCAACTGTGGAAAGAAAACAGAATTCAACCAATAAAAATCTGGGCCAAGAGCCTGGCTTGTGAGTTCAGGGAAGCATCCTACAAAGGTCAGAAGCTTCTGCCGATGGTAGAGAAGATAAAGCAGAGCACCAACTTGAGTGGCCCTTAACATTCAATTGTTTGTTTTTTTTTCAGATCAGCTTCTACTGAACTGGAAGAGTTTGTGGTTTGTTTTTTTTCAACTTTATTCTGACTTAATGGCATAAGAAGTGCTCTGCATATTATTTATCCATTACATACTTCAAGTCTTCCTTGTATTGGCTAATCCAGCAATGCAGGATTTCCCCTTCTTGTCACTAAGATGCCCATGATTAGGAACTGAGAGCCTGTTAAATCAGCATGGGAAGGCCCATACCAATTTAACAGTTCTTCTGTCTCTGTTCTGTCCGTTCTGCCATTCCACTCTCTAAATAAGAAATCAGTGTTTGCCTTCAGTTGGCATTGTGAAAGTGGCACTGTGTATCACTGAACACTGCAGAGACTGAAAAGAAAGCCTTGTCAAATAACCAGATACATAGCCTGTTTTCAAAGCACCTCCCAAAAGTAATAATGCTGTCACAGAGAGAGTCCTGCTTGCCAGTGAAGAGGCATCAGACAGTTCTCTGAACCACGAGATGCCAATCCTGCCTCCTTGGCCGAAGTGCAGGGCAGACTGGGAGTTCATGTACAGGTTTTGGCTCTGCTTTGGGAACTTGACCAGTGCAGAGAAAAGCCAACTCTCTTTTGAAAACAGAGGTGGCTGGTTCGCCAAACAGAGGAATAGAGAAATTATGTGGCTCCTGGTCTCTGCTCACCACGATGATGGCTGAATTCTGTTCAGAGAGGTGAAGGTTTCCGACCCTTACGTCAAAACCATTTATCTGTCAGTGCAGAAGATTATGTCCAAAGCGCTTCTGCACCTTTTGATGACAGGCACTGCAGAAAAGGAGGATGGCTTGAAATTCTGCCACTGCCAACTGTGGCTTTCATTAAAACACTTTGTCAACCATTGTCATAACACAACTTTTCATTGCTCCTGCACAAAAGGGAGCCGAGGGCCCAGAACAATTGAGCCCTGAAACAGAAATTCCTCTGGCTCATCCGTCGAAAGATAGCTGCCTAGTCTGCAGCTTACTGAATAGGCACCATCCTCTTCCCACATGTTTGTAGGTGGCTTTACAGCACTGGAACGGAGGCCCCGTGCACACTTGAGTGGGTATGAAAAGCATGGCTGCAGCTGAATTAGCTTGGGGATGGGGGCCAGGGGGTGGAAGAGGAGTGGGAGCACGTTGCCCATGCTAGAAGTGTACAGCTGTGCAGAGAAGAAAGCACACTCAAATTTCTCTTAAACAAGCTTGCAAGGTGCCAGAGATGGCAGAATCCTCATAAGCAGTGACATAAAAGGCTTAAATGCTGAAGCATGAGGTGATCAAAGAGACTCATGGATGCAGGTGGTTGTACGGACTGTCAGGCAGAAAGAACCAGCTTTAGTCCAATTTTTACTCTTGTGCACATGACAAGTTCAAATTCTACTCCTATGAGACAAGAGCAGCCAAACAGTTCCTGCATCTAATGCCAGCTCCCCACATCTGCACTGCACAGCAACACCTTCCCTGAAACGGGAATTCTTCAGTTCTCCCTAAAATGAATCACTGCTAAATGGAGTTGCCATCACAGTGATGAGAGTCAGGAGGAGCTTTCACATACCAGACATGCAGCCCTTAATTACCTTCTGGAGGATTTCTTGCAGGTTTCTTTGAAGCGGCTGATGCACTGCCAGAAGTCAAAGCCTGGACTTGGAGAAATCTCTCCCCCAGCCCACCACAACCATTCCTGGGTTTCCTTTGAATCCACCTGCTAAACTGATATAAACCTACAGATTCTTATACCTCTTGCCTCCTTCATCACCCTCACCTCCCATTTTACTGCTCCCGAACTCAGTATAACAGGCCACAGCTCCTTTCCCAGGAAGGATAAAGAGCAGAAATGATACAACTTCTGCACTGAAGGGCTCTGCACTCACACTGTATCTTGCAGTTCAGCTTCAAGCATGATCTCCCACTCACTGCTGAGCAATACTTGGAATCATAGAACTGCTGAGGTTGGAAAAGACCTCCAAGATCATCAAGTCCATTTACCCAGTACTACCACATCCACCAGTAAACCACGTCCCCAGTTGCCACATCCACGTGTTTTTCGAACATTTCTAGGGATAGTGATTCCACCACTTCCCTGGGCAGCTTGTTGCAACACCTAATCACCTTCCAAGTGAAAACAGGTTTATATCCAACCTAAACCTCCTGGCCATTTTCTCTCGCCCTATCGCTTCTTACTGGGGAGAAGAGACTGACCCCCACCTGGCTACACCCTCCTACCAGGTAGCTGCAGAGAGTATAAGGTCTCCCCTGATCCTCCTTTTCTCCAGCCTAAGGAACCCCAGCTTCCTCAGCTGCTCCCTATCACATCTGTGCTCCAGACCCTTCCCCAGCTCCACTGTCTTTTCCTGGACACACTCCAGCATCTCAGTGTGTGTCTTGTAGTGAGAGGCCCAAAACCATACCCAGGATCTGAGATGCAGCCTCAGCAGGGTCCAGCACAGGGGGACAATCACTGCTGCCCTGGCCCTGCTGGCCACAGGATGCCATTGGCCTTCCTGGCCACTGGGCATGCACTGGCTCGTGTTCAGCCACTGCCAACCAGCACTCCTAGGTCCTTTTCAACCAGGCAGCTTTCCAGCCACTCCACCCCATGCTGAGCCTCTTGTGATTTCTTTTACAGGTACCCTGACCGCTGTGTGCTGCCTGCCTGGGCAAGGCATCCAGCTTACAAGAGACTCTGAAATGGGGCACAGAAATATCCCACGCCAAGCATCAGTTACCTCCTAAAAGGAGGGAAGAGCAACAAAACACAGGGCACCAGAGAGGGGAATGTCCCAGATCACTGCTTTAAGTGCTTTGGACAGAAGGAGACTCTGCAGACACAGGGAGGACACACGGCACCCAGGAGGGTGAAGCTGTGCCCCACCACTGAGAGGTTCTGTTAGCAGCTCAGCAAATGTGCTCACTCAGGCTTTACTTATGTCCTTGTTCAAATTAGCAGCAGCAGCATCATATTAGCTTGGGTTAACAGCCTGCTCATATAAGGGGCTTTATGTGCAGAAGGGAGTCAACTTAAGGGCAACCCTCAAGCCATAATATGAGCTAATTTGACAGTGAAGACAAACTTGGAGAGGTCATCCAGACACCAAGAAAACTGCACCATGAATCACTCTCAGTCATGACCAACGATATCGTCTAAAGGAAATTCCTGCAGCATGATCCCCAAAGAATCGGTACCACGCCGATTCCAGCAGATGCATGTGGCCATTAACGCAAAGAATACTAATTAAAACCACATCCCTGAGCAGCATTGTGCCAGACTACAATGTAATTTAGCCTGTGGTTGATATGGCTCAAGGAATTCAGGAACTGTCTTACCTTTAAGTACCTTCCAGGGGCACATTCTCAGCCCTGTCCGTTCTTCCTGCTCTGTCACTGTGCGCTCACAGCTCTTTCGGCACACACAGACCACACTTCTGGCACGTAAAGGTGCCTGCCTATACAAGCTGGTGAGCACCCACCACAGCTGGCCTGTTCACACAAGGCTGTTAATGTAAATATTTCCATTATTGTCGACTCCCAGGCTCCAACAGGCAGCACAGGAGAGCAACCACTCTCCTAGTGTCTGAGAAAAGGCAGGAGTCCTTCTCAGGAGCGTTGGGCAACACCGCACTGCTGCTGGGGCTTCCACATCTGCACCAAGGAACTTTTACTGCCTTGTTTGTCTCTTTCAACAGGGCAGTGCCACCTTATTTTGGGCCCTGTTTGATTTACACAAGTGTGTTTTGACAAGGATCTCATTTCCTCCTATTTTAATACCCTTAACAAAACTGAAGTTCTTGTCTGCTTTTTTCTTTTTTTCTTGGAATATCACCTCCTCTGAACACCCCTATTTTAAGACAGAAAAATTAGATTCAACTTAATCTACATAATCACACATATATGCAAATACTACATGACATTTGTAGAAAGCATTTGAGTAACTCAGATGTTTATGGATCTTTTGCTATACTCATTTCACCAGGGCTTGATCCTGGCCCACTCAACAACAGTTTTCTCAGTATTTCAACTACTCCACATTCCAAAAAGAGTAAAGTGAGATTTCAGTAAGTGAAGTAATTTCAAAGTCACCCAATGGCCTCAATGGCAGAGGAGAACTGTGAGCCCTTGTACCTGCAATGTGACCCCCCTGCCCAGCCCAGCAATGCCCCCAAGGGCTGGGGGCATTTACAGCCCTCCTCTTTCCTGGAGACACTGACAGCCCTTCCCAGCAGCGAGTTTGGGACTCAAACCAAGAGAAGATGGCAGGGCAAAGGAAGCAGGAATGACAAGGTATTCAACAACACTTTCCCTGCCTCTAAAAAGAACACCATGAGCAGCCACACAGCCCACAGTCACTGAGGCTACAAACCCTCCTGTCAGGATTGCATGTTCCTCTGCTCCTAACAAGGCAGCATTGTGTGCAGGGAGCAGGGGATCCTGCAAGGGTTAGAGCAGGCAGTATTTAATTGCAGCAATTTTTCACTTTATTTGCCTCTCCTATTAAGCTGCACTGCCTGAAGGAGACTGATCCTCTCCAAAACACACCGAGCCATCAGCTCCAAGGATTGCATCAAAGCAAAAACATATTTCAAAGGGGGCATGGACATCTAAATAAAAATAACTGTATTTAATTTCACATAAAGCAATCCTGCTTTACCACCTGTGACAGGTAAGAAGCTGGAAGGAAAAGCAGGATGTGGAAGGTTTTTTTTAACCCGCAAATAAAACTCCACCCTTCATCTGCCCAGACACCCATAGGGTTTGTTCTGGGTTTATTGCTTTAATTAAAGTGCTGACTACTGTCATGAGAAAGACATACCCTAAAACCAAACCCCTGCAAGCTGGTTCTCCACTGCATACAAGCAAACTCACCTTTCTCTACTTTGACAGAAAAAAAATTTTGGGGGGTGATTTTGCATCCACAAGGCAAAGCACTCTGTGCCTTAAACCACTGAAGCAATGGCTGGATAGCTCAGCTCATAAACAAAATACCCACAAAACAAATTGTTCCTGCTTCCATCATCACTGTGTTTCTCCAGTAAATCAATAAAGGCCATGACTTTTTTACTAACATTTTCAATTAAGGTTTCCCACTGTGTATTCAACATATTAAACCAATTTATCGAGGATTAACAACTATATAATTTACTATACATGTCTACCTTAGAACTGCTAAGCCTCCTTTAACTAATAAAAAGAGCTACATTGATAAATAAGTGCTATTTACAGTTTCAAATATGGCTCCTTCTGCAAAGCAAATATTTTCATCTGAATGTTGTGCAATTTTTCACAAGTACTCCCAGCAGATAAACCATGTTAAACCTTTAGCTTTGTCAAATGTTTGGGAAGACCCACAGCAATGTTTGAGTGCTGGCAACTGAACCCTCCCACCACATGACTTTGCACAATCCAGCTGTGGGTTACAAGTCGAGTGCAGAGAGAGGGAGAATTCAGAAATTCCTTGAACACTGTTCAGCAGCTTCCACGATTTTAGAAAACCTCCAAGGTCAATAATTCAATAATCCATATTTTCAGATAAGTTTTCTCCTAGAACACAGAATTGCAGTGCGCTCTGCTCTCCTTGGGGATCCAAGTGGTTTCAATCCTGTCTGCAAGCATTTCTGACAGGCTCAGAGTGCTTAACTAGCCAAAACAACATTTTTTCACTACTCCAACACCACTGTTTATCAGAAATATTAATTTAGTAAACACACAAGCAGGCACAAGACTTTGGTGCAATTTAACCAGCAGCACCACGTGTGCATGCCCTGCACACTGGGATGGGTTTCAGCCCACACCTGGAATCATCCCTTTGCAGAGCCCACAGTGAGCGAGGCTTGGCCCTGCCTGGTCCAGTGGCACAGCTGGGCATGGCCTTGCCCAGCCCAGTCAATCATTAATGGTGGGGAGAGGGCAGGAACCCACTCCCACTGTGTTTGCTCAGCATTTCACTCTCTCCTGCTTTTTCTCATTAACAGTTAATCAGGAAGGACTGATCTCCCCAGAAAACATGCTTGCTTGGAAGTGGCACAAAAGCTAGTCAGTCAAAGAGTTGGGGGGATAGTCTTGGAAAAACAGCACACAGATTTTTTCTGCTCAGGCATGGGGGCTCACCCCCTTGCTCCTGGCTTCTCCTGCACTTGACCATGCTTTTCTCACCTGCAGAGAGGGGCTACATCACCTCCCTGAAGGTCCATAACCATTCCTAAAGACATTTCCCAGAAAGAACCACTGTGTTGTCCTGTTCTCCATCAGGCTGGCCACGTTACACTGGTGGCTGCTCCTCATAAGCCACCCAGTGCATCTGCTGTATCATCACTCAAGCAAAATCTCAGCAGATACGTTGGCTTTAAGCTCTACCTCATTAGATGTGCTGCAGAGTTTAACAAGCCAATGGACCAGAGCCCAAGCAGCCAATTCAGCTGCCAGGACAGGGGCAGTGGTCATCCCTCCTGGCTCTGCTCCCCTATTCCCACCTGGCAGCAGTAACTCTGGTCTCTCAGAACACCCAGAAAACAGTGGAAATAAATCCCTCTCTGATCCCAGGAACAGTCCAAGTGGAATTACAACACTGGTCTCCTTACTGTGCCCACCATAAACTTACTCAAGTTTAAAATCTACCAGATCAAGGACAGTCCCAGCACTGCCATGGGCTGAAAGTGAACGTTTGGCCAAATCCAAAGACCTCGTGTGTGGAAAGGAATGACTGATAACCTCAAAGCATCATCTAAAGGACTCATTACCCACAGGGCAGTCCATGGCTGGCAGTGCTGCCTGTTGCAGGCCAGCTCTAATCCCCCAGAGGTGTGAGAAACACATGGCAGACAGCTCTCCCTTTCCAGTTTAAAGGTAGCTCTTCTCTGTAATAAGAACAGCATTTTAAGGGCAAAACCTGCAGATTTTAAGCTAGAGAAAAACCTAAGGTGGTCATCCTGGCTGGAGGTGTGTGGTTTACACAAGCATCCATCCTCATTCCTTTTGAGTAATCAATGTCCAATCATAATGCACTTCCATTCCAAGCACTTCAATACTGCCAACAAAGCACGAAGCAATTTAATGGATTTCTAACCCCAAATTGGAAGCTGTACTGCATCCAACTGATTCAGTTTGCTCAGTCTTAGAGGAAGCCCCAGGAACAAAATGCTAGAAATAAAACCACATGCACTGGTAACATTACAGAAATAGATACAACAAGAAGCAAATGTTCTGTCCCTTTTATTTTATCTGACCTCCAACCTGGTTTAATTGACCTTCAAGATGGAAAGGCTGCATTTAAAAGAAACCATTTCCACCTAGATCAAGAGAAATAAAAGCCGAGCTATATATAATGCATTTGCTGTAAAGCAAAGCAAGTCAATCCAGCATGAAACTATCTTTCACTTGACAATGAAAAGCCAGAGGAGACTTTCAAGTTAATTTACCCCCTATTTTAGGTCCTAAGCAAAGCTATTTTCCTCGATAAACTTGTTTCTCTGCACATGGCCTGAGAACAGCAGCAATGGCTTGCTCTATCCTCACTTTATCACAATCTATCACTTGATGGCAGACAGCTGTATTATCATCTCTGGCTAGTAAGAGGCTGAGGCAGCAGATCAGGGGCACTGGTGTGACACAGGACTTTCCAAAGGTAGTTCACAGCAAATCTCATGCCAGCAGAAGGAAGACAGCAGGTCAGATACTGTATGACATGGTAGCTTCTTTCCTTACAAACCATGTGCTGTAGAGTGCTATCAGAACAAGCATTCACACTTCTTTGGCATAAACTCCTGCATTAGTTTTTGCCACTGGGACAGCACCAGGACACTAGCAAGGATGTCAGAGGAGATGGGACTGAAGCTTAAGCCTCTGCCCAAAAAAATGCCACAAAGTCACTGAGGCAACCATTAAGTCTATTGCTGCTTTCCATAACATGCCAGCTTTCACGTTTCCTATACGCAGCAGAATGTCACAAAGCATATATTCACACTTACATAACTTGCATGTGTAAGTGACTTTCACTGCGTGAATTTACAGACACATGGAAAGTTATAGACACAAACAAACATGTACCCAGCCATATATGCATGAGGCAATACAATTACAGTGAGATACATATATAGCTAGAAAAGCTTTATCAGGAGAGTTTGAGACAGCTGTACAGCTTATGACTGAGTTGTGAAGAGCACTAGTAAAAAATTTTTATTACACTCTGCCCCAACATATAATGTCACATCTTTTACAGAAGCACTATTTTAAAAATCTTTGAGAGCTTTACAGTTTTTATTGGTGCTATTTTTCAGCTCCTTGCACTTACAAAGCCAGACTTCTGTATTAGTGCAACTCAGACCACAGAAAATCTCAAGAGGAGAAAAAGTTCCAGCCAATAAAATTTTAGAAAGCTCTTCAAATGAGCTTAATCTTCCCAGGTCTGATATCTCAGGACTTTGCAGGACTTAAAGACAAAGACTATTTGCAGTGGCTGCAGATTTTTGCTCTTTGGGTCTCTTAACCTTTCAGGAGCCCTGGGCAAATAGGACTCCAGGTAAAGCAGCTGCTCATAAGCCCACACTTGCTCCTGCTCCATCTTGGGGGTCACTTGAGCTGAGCTCAAACCCCACATTAGCATCAGTCCGGCGCCAAAGCTGAGCACACGATTATCCTTCAGATCAGAAAGGTATTTTTTCATCTACTTCAAAGGGCTATGATGTACTTTGCTGGATGGACACCTTGATTTATTATTCAATGAACTCCCTCGGATTTGTGCATTTTCTCAGCTAAAAGCATCACAGATAATTCAAAGGGAAGGTGGATGTTGAAGGTTAAATCAAAGAACAAACTCTTGCCTCTATAGATTTTCACCCTTTCCATGTTGTAAAGGGATGGAAATAAGAACATTGCCCTATTCTTTTGCTATGGGAAACAATTAAGAACTCCTACAAAATTGTTTGATTCAGAAAGTATTTGGATAATTTCTTCTTCTTTCAACTGTTATTACTGGAATTATACTGCTCTAGTTGGCACTTGAGATCAGATTTTTTTGTTACAACTATCTTAGTTTCTGCCCTCCAGAAGATGTGTATGTGCCAGGGGGAGCTCCAGTCCCAGCTCGAAGGACAGGGAACCCCTTCATCGGAACAGATGCTGCATCAAACAACAGATTGTGCAGGGAGATATTAAGAGGCAGACAGATTCTTCCCTCTTCCTTTAAGCCCACTTCACCGGGGCACAATCCAAAGTAGGTCCCATCTTAAAACTGCTTAATGGCCTCTAAAAACATTTAAAAAAAAAAGTTCCATAATGAAACTCCACATGGGTGGCCACCTGGCTGCACTGAAAATAGAAAAGCCAACACTACAATTCAGCCAGGAACAGAAATACCCTCTCACTCTCCTGAGTGGTCCTTGCAAGCCCAGGCACCATGCCAGGGGCTCCCCATTCACTACTCACATTGCACCTCTCACGGGGCCAAGGGCTCCCTGGCTTCACACCAAGGCCTCGTGCTCCAAAACACGATTATTTGGAAAACATGAATGCAGAAGGTGCTCCCAGGGTTTGCTACCGTACACAGAGGGCCACAGGTGTACCTCACTGCTTTGGAGAATTCAAACCATGTCCTTCTGAGAGTAGATAAATTAATCTCTATGAAGAGAATAATAATAAGCAGTCTCACCTTTTCCAGGGAGTCAGAGAATGAATTCTTTAGGGCTCATGGAAAGCATTGCTGTTCTAAGCACAGATAGCAATGGGGGAAAACAAAGGTAGCACTTCACATGCAAAAGATGAAGAAATTCTGAGGTGAACCACAATGGAGAAGACAAGGCACCACACAAGAGAGGTCATGGGGGAGATGAAAGGGGACAAGCCCCAGGAGACCAGAGGGTAACAGCACATCGTGTGGTTGACGAGACAAAGGAACACCCATGCAACTCACCACCACAACTGTGAAGCCACATATAGTTTTCTCTCCTTCAGGCAGGTCACAACTTGGCTGTGAGCTGCACAGTCTCCTCAGTCCTTCCTAAAACCAGGCACTGCCAGAGGCAGGACCCTGGGTCAGACAGGCCACTGACCATGGCCCTGTGGGAGCACACACTACGTTTGCTCCCCGTTCCCAGCCTGGCCAGATTGCAGCAACACCACATTCAAAAACACATTTTCCTCAATTTGTCACAGCAAGCGAGGTATGAAATAAAAATCTTTCCAGATCTTCCAAACACACGGGCTCCCCTCCTCCAGAGTCTTTTGCGAACCAATGAAAATTGCATAAAAATAAATTGCAGTGCATTTTATAGGGGAAAATAACTCTACTGCAACTGGAAACACATAATCTTGCTTTTCTCTAACAAAACCTACAGGAAATGGCTCTGCAAAAGTTAACTAAGTGATACTGAACTTTCTCCAGAGTGTTGTATAGGAAATAACACTGCACAAATGACTGCCTGATTTAACCTTTTGTCCAGACCATGCTACAAAGCTGTACTGCAGAGGTATCTGGCTGATGTTAACAATCCTCTGGTGTATTCACTAGAACTGCAGCAGAGAGAGCAGGTTATCTCACACATGCTCACCCTCGCCACAGCACAAAGCCCAGGCAGCCAACTGCTGATGGAAAACAGCATTTTACAATTTTCCCTTTCTGTGGCTGGCAGTTGGTTTTTATTTTGTTTTATAAGATGCGGTGCAAAGAGAAGAGCAGAGCAGATGCCTGCATGGCCTGCACTCGGACCTGTACCTGTACGGGCAGTGCAGACATACCAAAGGTGTCCCATCCCTCTCCACATTTGTCAGACCATCCATCCATTTGTTGGAAATCCCATAATGTGATCCCCCAGTATTTGTGGGTGAAACCCTTGTTAGCATCACACTTCTCAGCTTCACCACGAACACTCACTGAGCTTTTCTCCCTTTACTCACCACCTCCACCATCCCGGGAGGGGCTGCTTTGTGCAGCAGCAAGAGCCAGTGAAGGATCTTTTACTCCCAAGACACCTCAGGAACGGCAAATCTGCCAAGAAATCTGGTGTCAATATTTGCCTGGAGCTCTGCAATCACAATTCCACAAAATGAGCCAGGCTGCACTCCCATCCTGTCTCCTTCAACATCCACGTGCTCCAGTGCAGAAAAGGTGCTGCTGCAAATACTGGAAACAAGTCTGGGTTTCAGACTTCATTTCTTTCAGTCGAAAAGGAGGAGCTACAGCTTTTTATATACGTAATATACATATACACACACATCTGCTGAATTCCCAACATCTCACTCAGTCTTCCATTTTCCATTAAATACGCTGTATGGGGAAGAAGGAGGTAAGAAGAAACCAAGGCTTTTCCACATCCCCACAATGCTTGGGTCCTGTGTAATTAATTGCTTTAACCAGGACAGAGCTTCTCAAGAGCTACAGAACACATTTACTGCTCCATCACACTAGCCAGCAGGAAACCATTTCATGCTCTTTTTTCAGCAAATTTGACACCACCACCAAAGTTGCTCCAAGACACACAAAACACACACCCATAGGTGAGAGAGCCAAAAAATCTGTCTAGAGCAAGGGAGGCTCACAACAAAATGCCCCCCCCCATGGAATGACACCGAATTCCATATACTGAATCAGCCACTGGGAAGAAAGCCAATACACAGGAATACCGCAATCAGCCTCAGGAATTAGCTCTGGTAGGTCGTTTCTTTTCCTGCAGCCCAACGCTTACGTCAAGTCACATGAACATAGTTACATAAACTGTACCTTTTCCATGAACACCTTCTCTGGGATAAAGGTTCTCATTTTACTCCACATAAAAACACTCTCCACAGGTTTATAAGCTTTAATTGCTATGAGAACACATAAAAAGTGCCCAAATAAGTCTATTTAATGGTTACACATTAACCATCATACACCTCCAGGCCTGTGTTATCCACCTATTTACTAAATCAATAAACCACTTGTAGGCAAACTTTTTAGAAATGTTGTGCTGCTGCTGCTGCTGAAAGTGTTCCATTTCTATTTACTAATAACTTCATGAAATTGACTGGAAATTCCTACCCCAATCTGAAGTTTTCTGCTTAGTTCTACAGGAAAAGCAAGCTGTTCTTCAGCAAAAAGAACCAAAATGAGTATTTCTTCTGTGGCTGCAATTGGATGCTGGCCCAAAAGGCAATGCATGAGCAGTGCAACTTCAGGCTGGGAAGGACTTGGGTGAAGTGTGTGTGTCTGCAGAGTCAGAGCTCCTCTGAACCCAAGGAAAACAATGTAAGCCTGGACAGCCAGGAGCAGGGAGGGAAGGCGATCACATGAGGACAAACAGGAAGCATTAGCAAGGGGTTTTAGGACAGCAGACACCCAAAATATTTACTGACAAAGAAAACTAAGGGCATTGTATTCAGCGGACCATTCCTCCACCTTCACCTGCCACTGCCCTACGCTCACCAACAGGCCAACTTGGCCAATGAAACATCATGCAACGAGGTGGTTTGTCTGCAGCTCTTGTGCCTCAGCAACAGATGGGACAGCATCAAATACAGCCTTACCACAACAGCACCTGGACCAGACACTTCAGAGAAGCTCTGCAAGGCTGCCTGCAAACAGGCCACACACCACCATGGGGGAGGGCAGAGAGCATTCCATTTACTGCCCCAGACCTGCAGGGACATCAGAAACCTGGTGCAGCCCCACTGCTCTTCTCGTTATGGCACCAAACACCTGTGAAATTTTACCTTGGGCACTGACAGATGTCCTCATGTGCCATCACCCACCACAGACACACGCAGTTGACAGCAGGGACACAAAGCCAACTCTTGAACCCCCCTGCCTCCTCTGGGATGGGAAGAAGGCGGGTGAGACTGAGCCAAGCAGCCCGAGCACGATTAAGTGTTGATCAAATCCAACTATTTCATAAAGTTTCTGGTATGCCCAGCCAGCTTCAATGGTCTCTGCACTTTGCTGAGAAATCTGTGGTATATTTATGAGAAGTCTACAAATGGCTCCTTGGACACTTCTTTTTCCCCTCCTCCTTACTAAGTCAAATGTAGTTTGAAATCCAGGGATGCACTCTGAAATCCCAGCATGGCTTGATTCTCCAAGTGAGTGCTCTCAGTGTGAGCAATGGCACCAGAGCCCCACAACTCATGACATGCATCCTTTTGACGAAGCGATGATTCTATGGATGGGATCCTGAGTTTCCCTGCCCGTGCCAGGGGGGTTGGAACTAGATGACTTAAGGTTCCTTTTGACCCAAGCCTTTAGAATTTCTATGATTCCATGATTCCAGAAATAGTTAACACCATTGCTTTTTCCCTAACCAGCTTCTCTGACCCCACAGTCAGGAAACATCCCTTCTCCCATACCACCTTCCCAGCCCATCTGCAGACCTGCTCCCAGGGGGGGCAGACAGACAGCAGGCACTTCACACCTCCCCACCATAAACCTGCCCAGAGCAATTATCCAGCCCTTTTCCAGCTGGGAACACATTGCTGCCTCATTTATAGCACCAGAGCTGCAAGGGCAGCAGGCCCCAGCTAGGCACATAGAGAAGCTGGAGCCCTACAACAGCAGAGGAAATGTGAACACGGGGGGCTCACACTGCATGCCCCCCTGCCTGTGCCCATCTTAAAAAATTAATCCCAATCGTAAAAGCTGGAGCACAGCCTGTATTTCAGGCCAAATAATAAGGGGAGGCCTTTTTAAATCACTTACTATTCAGAGGGAGGGGGAATTATGAAGGTTACTTAAATTGAAACCAAACCACACAAACAAATCAACCTCGCTGTCTTTGCCCCCAGCCCCACGTAGGCTGCCTGCTCCACACATGTTATCTTCAAACCATAGGCAAAAGCCATTCCCTGCTCCATCCACACAGTTTCACAATCTGCTTGCTCTGAACCTTGTGCTACGTCAGGATTTAAACAAACATTTCCTCCTTCATCGGGATTTCCCCCTGCCCCATCCAGAGCTCGGCTCCAAAGTCCAGCTGAGCAGCAGGCACAGGGCTGAGGTGGAACTGTCAGCTCAGAGCTCAGCACAATCCCCACCACCTCCAACAGCCCCCCAGAGCATCCATGGGGGGGTGGTGATGGTGACAAAGCACACAGACCCCCTTGCATTGGGAAAACCAGGAGGAAAGCTGGGGGGCAGGTATTCACTGCAGTCTTCCATGAAAAAGAGCCTTGAAAACAGAAGATGGGCTCTGTGAAACCCCAAGCGTCCATCCCCCTTACTTCGCTAACTGAGGATAAATACACCACAGGCAACAAATCACTCCATTTATCATGAAAAACTGAGGAGCGGGTGAGACTTGTAGCTGTGCTCCCAAAAGAAGACAAGGCTGTGGACACATGTCTTCAACACAACCAGTCTAAAACCAAGTAGAGACCAGAGGGCTGGGAAGGGTCAGCAAGCTCCTGGCAGAATGCAGAAGAAGGGGAAGGAAGGGGGGAGACATGCACATCCCTCACCCTTGGCTTGGATCGCCTGGTCCCAGTGCTGTGGCAAAGAGGCAGCCCCACACACTCCCAAAACACACCATGGATAGTCAGCGTGGGGAAGGAGGGTGATACTAAACACAACACAGATAATGGGAACACTCTGCAGAAGTCAAAATCTTAGTCAGCCCTGGAGACAAAAATTGTCAGGAAACCAGACTTCTTGAGCCCATTTTCATGCAGATTACTGGAGAGTATGAGTAACTGCGGGAGAAAAATTCCATGAGGAGTCTTGTCTGTGTTCCCAAACAGGTTTACGTTACAGATTTGGGGTTTTACCTGCCTTTAAAATCCCTGCAAGGGCCATAGCAGGGAACCAGCAAACAGAGCATGAGATAAACCAAGGGGCTGAACATTTAGGGAACCAAGGCAGGTTGGCTGAATTTGTGTGGTTGCTACCATTTAATGGCAATGCCTCATTAAAGTCTGGGATAAAGGAAGCTTTTGTTAATGACCTGCTCTTTCCCTTCCTCACGTACTTCCCCTTAGGGTTTTGGGATCACACATAAAACACACACCCCCCCAAGCTCCTCAAGGCATACTTTTTTTTCCCCAGCAAAGCTAAGGCTGACAAGACTTGACATTCCTGAAATGTTTAAATGGGGGGAGAGGGAGAAACAACATTTTTTCAAGCCCACTTTATGCATCAGAGACAAGCAAAAATGGGCCCAGGGCCAACACAAAAATGTCAAAAGTATTTGTGAGATCATCTGAAATACTCCCAATGTTCCTGATGGAAAAGTCACGGGCTGCACAGTGGACCCAAGCCCCCACGCTGAATACTGCACATTCCTGGAGGGAGCGTGGAACAAAGACATAATCAAGGTGATTGACAAACCACCACAGAGCAGCTGCCAGTCCCTCCCCCGAAAAAAGCCCCACATCCCAGGGACTTGGTAATGAGCTTGGGATTAGGAGACCTGGCTAATGAAGAGGCAAGGGCCAAGTTATCCAATTTCTGCCAAATACCAGGCAAAGCACACTGCTATCAGTAGCCATTATATTAATTAATTCACACATCAGCCTATATCGTAGCTTTTTCCAGGCTGGGATTTCACTTTCCCAATACTGCAGGACAGAACTGGGCAAGGGAAAGGGTGCAGATGGAGCACTACAGCCTGCCATAAAACCCACTGAAGGTGATACAGACCAGATGTGGATGGTAACCTCATGTGTTCTGAGAGGTGTTACAGATCCATACGTCAGACACAGCACGTCAAACACTTCAGAGCAAGCACCCAACACCGCCAAAACACACTGGAGAACGGGGAACATTTCACAGGGTGCAGAAGGGGTTAACAGGAACCCACCGAGCTCCACCAGCCAATTATTCTTCCTCGGTTTACCAGCACAGAAATTTAGGCATCAAAGAGGACCACAGTGTTCCACTTGTGCAATAAACTCCTTTCACCAACATCACTTCACACTTTCTAGAGTGCAAAGTTCGCGCTGATATTGTTGGCTTTCTCGCTCACTGCTTTTTGGCACCGTCCTGCCTGCCTGGCTGTTCATTAATATGCAATCAGTACATTAAAGGCTTCATTCCACAGGCCCAGCCAGGCTGCAACAGCCTTTTCCAGCAAGTGCTGTCTTGTGCAGGATAGAAGTGCAAATGTGTTTAGGTGCTCCCAAACAGTCAAAATTAAAAAACAATATTCCCACCAATTGGGTTTTGCAGAACAAGGAATTATCACCATCAATGCCACTAATGTCCACAGAAAACCTGGAAACTACATTGAATTTCCACTCATGTTTGACTCCTGGATGCAGCAGTTACACTACTGAATTTCTGCACCATTTACAGACTGACTAATCATAGCTACATGGCAAAGGCTGCCTCAACCCTGATGAGAAAGTTTCCACTACTTGTATTTGAATGATGGCTCAATGGGATGCTGTGAACAGTCTTCCAAAAAATCCCACCTGTTTTTTCAGCTATCCTCTAATCTTCCAGATTTGAGCAGGAAGCAGGACAGTCCTGCCTCATTTACCATCATCATGGTTGCATGGAAAACCCTGTTACCATAGATCAAAATAACTTCTGGTCGTTTGGGAGCGCTTTCTGAATAGCTCCACTCCCCACTCCTACCAGCTCCATCACTGAGCAACACTCATTTCGACCAGGAAACCAACTCAGCTCAAGTTCTCTATTGTTCTCTACAAAAAACAGCCCATAAGCTGCTGGCTAACAAGCTCCTCAATTAAACACCCTGTATTTCCTTCACAGCCTCCTCTTCTCCTGCCCCTGGGCTTGACCATTTCAGCTTCTGATCCAGCCCATCCCCTCCTGGCCCACCCAGCATCACCTCCTGCCCTGCTTTCCAAACAGGCACAGAAAAATTACCCCAGCCTCCCATAACGTATTATTAAATCCTGTCTTATTTTTTCTTCCCTAGGAGACTAAACATAGGCACTTAGTTCAATATAAAACTAAGTACATGCTCAAAACAGAACAAACAGAGTTTAATTGTAGGAGTACTAAAAAAAGCACTCTGGTGGTTCCAGGTCATTTTAAGCCACAGTAATAAGTTTTCGTCCCAATTTTTCCTAAAGTTGCTTATGATGGAGATGAGCCCAACTGGAAAATCAAGATCAAGAATCCCTGAATTCTGAAGGAAGGTTTATCTCAGTTCGGGCCCATATCTGTGCTGAATGCAGCACAGCCAAGTAACATTTTTCCATTACTTTTTTACTACTATTGCTTTGTGTTCTCCTCCCATGAAAATTTCTCCAGACGGCTCCCCGTGCCATAAATTGTTACAAATCTGGACTTACATCAGTGGGATTACAGGAGGGCAGACAAATGTGCACATGCTGGAGGGAGAGGGGACAACACAGCACTTTCAAACTGTGTTTCAAACTGGAGAGTATTTTTCATTTATAAATAGTTTACATTTTTTGGATCCAGCAGCGGACAACCCGCTCAGTCTGTACTGAAACCAAAGAAATATCATGTGTGAGCACTAACCACAGTGTAGCAGAGATAATAAACAACAGACAGGCAACCATAGGCAATGAGGCTAGTGTTTTTGGTAGGGGAGGCAAATTAAAAAGACAAGAAACACCAAATCCAGCAACTTAATCACAGCTAAAGGACCTATGAAACAGAGGGACCCTTTTGCCCGAGTTAGGCTGCAGGAGTGACCTCCACAAGGGAGCCAACTCCCTCTACCACACTGTGCTAACGGTTTTAGGAGGTCTCAGACCATTATCTCAGCACCAAGGAGGGCCCAATCCAGGTATTTGGAGCAAGGAGGGACAAAGTGCCGTCCAGGTGGTCATACCAGGCAGGTGCATAACACACAGTGTGGGGTGGCACATGAGTCCAAGGGCAATACTCTGGGTTAAGGTGCACAGGAACAGCTCAAATTCTGATCCAAGGCTGACCTAGTAAACTCTTCTAAATTTATATGGAAAAGAACTACAAGAAACAGGAACCTCAGATACACCGTGCACCTTGCACCCACATCCCACTTTGGAAATGGCATCCCATGGGATGTGAAAACAACAGCCCGCACTCAGCACCAGGTGAGCGAGGGCTGCTACGTGCAAAGGTTTGCTGGGCTCCTTCAGAACCCTCCAGGCTCCAGAACTTCACCATGAGAACAAACTGAGCTGGACTACAAACCTACCCCAACCTCTGCTTTCTCTGCAAGGATAAATAAAATGAGCGCCGACATCTATATTATCTGTGCTTTTACAAATGTTTTCGACATTACATTAAACAGTATCCTGATATCCCACAGAAGAGACAAGTCTTAAAAGGAAGCGGGACAGCTCTGCTTGCCAAGCTGAGAAACCTGGACTTGGAGCATCTCTATTGAAAAATCAGGCTGCCAAGACCAATTTGATGTGTTTTATTACTGCAAGGAATTCCGCAAATATGCTGGCAACTTTGGAACGTCAGTGCGGGTTCCTAGGTAGGAAAAAACCTCCCTAAAATACGCACTTTCCAGATTTCGCAAACATTTACCAGATGTAAATTCACGGACAGTTCATCTGCCATGACAAGTGTGCAGACATCAGATCCAGCAGAAGAGGCTGAGCACCCATCTCTGTCGTGAGTGAAAGCCCACAGCCAGATTTGCCCGGCTCAACAAAGGTTTGGTTTCAATTATATTTCAAATTCTTCTCACAATAACTGCATGGCATCTGGCACCAACACATCTGAGCCTTTGAAGTGGTTCCTCACTTCAAGGGGAAAAAGGGGAGGGCACCAAAAAAAAAAAAAAAAAGGGAATCAATCAGTGATTTCACTCCAAGTCAAGCCTCTTCTCTGAAGAGAAAACGTTAACACTGCAATCCCCCAGCACCATAAATGGGCTAGAAAACAAACAAACAAATTAATCAAAACAAAATCCATAACTGGGTCAAAATACCAATGGGTCTGCGCTGGGATTTCCCCTTCAGAAGGTTATAAGGCATGTGAGCCTGGTCCCAGACACATGAGCCTTCCTGCCTCCTCCCCTTGGGTACTAAGACACTCCACATGCCCTTCCCAGTCACTCATGTTCATGGCCTGTAATAAAATGCTCATGGGAAGAGACATCCAATGCATAAGCCCCAATCCCAGCAACAGCACAGTTAAGTCAGAACAGGGAGACAGCAGGTAAAGCTTGCTGTCACATTCCCCATCGAAAATGCCATCACTGGTTACCCAGCCCCAAGGAAAAGGCAGTACTTCCATAATTCCGGACAAAAGCAGCATCAGCTCCCCCTGAGCTCTTCCACAGAAACTCATTGTGAATGTATGTTTGGAGCATCCATGATAAACCAGGAGAGCAAAAAATGGGTGCTGCAGGTGCTGGTGGTCACAAGACTGAATCACCTCTGGACATGCTCAGGAGAACATTCCCTGGAGCCTTAAGCAGGTTTCTAGTGCCTACAGGTAGATGAGCTGTCATTACACCCTTATTTTCCTTTCTTTAAGTCCACCTTCAGGTATCTAAACTCCTTTTCAGATCTAGCCTTAAATGACATTAAGACCACTGGGGAAATTAATGCAAGAGAAGGGCAAACCTCAGTTTTAAGATGTTCATCATTTTTATCTGGCTTATTCAAGTAAGCACAGCTGTGGTTTAAGAGCAACAAGGTGGCAGAGCACAGCAGCTCCCAAGACTAGGGATGGTGGTTTTGACCGGAATGATGTTCATTTAAAGAGGGATAAAAATGCCTTATTCATTTTTCCCAAACCATGCCCAAGTCCTACCAACTCTTTGTTAGGTCAGGCATTTTCTGGAAACATCTTCTGGCTCAAAACACTTGCAGAATTTCAAGAATCTGCTCCACAAATCTTGAGGCTGCTTTGTTCAGGAATGCTGACATGTGGGCAAAGGAAAACCAAGACGTTCCCTTGAATGCTGCAGAAAACTTTAAACCCTGCCCAAGATGAAATATGCAAGAGTCAAAACTCTGAAGCAAGTGTGGGATTTGTGTAGCATTTCAAATATTGCCCTGGATGCTTTCTTCCAGGAGGGGAAGGTGGCTGTGCCAGGACAGCCTGTGTGCTTAGCAAGGCTGATGGCCTCCAAGTGCTCCCCTCAAAGCAGGGCTGGAGTTAGGAATGAATAAATAAAACAGACTTTCAGATCAAGTTTTCTTGGCCTTTACAGAGATGATCATGCTGTGAAAAACCTCTGGGCAGAGTCTCTTCTCCACAGACAGGATCCACCCATGTCCCAATGCCTCCCTGTCCACAAGCACCAAAGGCCAAGCATGCACTTGGTCTTCTCCTTGCATGGCTCCTGGGACAATACTTGAGTTGTTCTCTGGAAACATCTGTTGTATTCCATGAAACTGAGAAAACTAGACCTCTAGCATATCCATTAAGTCTAATGTTTACGGGCTTACATTAGGTGAGATGGATCTTCACTCTTTTAGTTACAGGACCATTTTCAGGCTGAGGGGTCTTGCCCAAGCCAAGTCTCCTGCCGGCTGCCAAAACACAGCCCAGCTCCTGCCAAATCAGCTTGTCATTTATTCCCACCCTGCTCCCCAATAAGTCCCCACAGACACCATGAGATGTGGGCTGGAGGGATGCTTTTGGCTGCAGAACAACCATGTCATGGCAGTGGGCTAAAAACAGACCAAAGGTGGAAAACAATGACTGTGGCAGGCTGGGCACAGGTCAAACAGCCACACACTGCCCCAAAACACCATCAAATATTACACAGCGCTGGCTCACTTTGTCTCAAAAGCCCTCAGTGGAAGTGGCCACAGAGGATGGTGAAGGAGCCAGCATTGGAAGGCCTGGCAGAGGGAGCAGAGCCCTGCTGGAGGGCTCCCTCCTAGCTTGTCCTCTGCCTTTGAGATTTGCATGGACCCAGACCTAAACAGGCATCCTGCAACCCACTCCCAACACCAGGGAGTGCCAGAAGGACCAGCTCTGCTCCTCCACAGCTGACAGAGTCAGATGGCTCCAAAGCCATCCCAACAAAACATGAGGAATTCTGCATTTCAAATCTAAAGAGCAAGAAAACCATCAAAAGGCATTTCAGCTATGACAGACAATAACCTCCCCAAAACATTTCAGTACACACTTTCAACTCATTCCCAATCCCACCCCAGTCGTGTAAGCACTGTTGCTGTTATTGTCTATCACACAGATATGTGGAAACCAACTTCCAAGGGGGGTTAGAAATTTTCGTGCCACCAGCTGCCATCAGCCCAAAGAGCCCACAGGGAGGGGATGGAAGAGCCTGGGGAGACAGTGAGCCAGAATGAGATTTGGAGGGCGATGCACCATGCAACAGTGAGGCAGACTCATGGTTTTATAACCGGCGGTCAGAATTACTCAGGAAACCATAAAGGAAGCAATTGGAAATTGTTGGACGGGGAAACTTCCCCATTCCATTTCCAAATGCGCAGGCCCGTAACCCTGCACTGAAGTCTTCTTTTAACCATGTCTCTCACCAACAGAGAAACATTAATTAGCACGCAGCCCCAAAAGCGTTCAGCTGCATCCCCCACCCCCAGAAAAGGTAGTTGTTTTGACTCAAAAAAAGAAAAAGAAATCTATGACAAGTCTAAACGGTTTAATCACGCACAGGCTGTTCCCCAGCACGCCCCACGCTGGCATTACAACTTGCACACAGGGTGCTTCAAGCCCTCGCCTTTGAGCTGGCTCGAGTATCTGCAGCTGGAGAGTGAAGCAAACAAAGTAAACAGCAGGAACCGGAGCCCGGCCAGCAGCCTGTGTACACCGGGGCTGCTGAGCGGGACGGGGATGGGGTGGGCACGGGGACAGGCAGCAAAGGTGTGGGGGAAAAGCTTGTGCAGCCCGAATTAAAGGAAAGCCTGGGAGCTGCAGTGAGCCCAGGAGACACAGAGAGGGATGCAGCACGATCCCAGTGTCCCTGCCAGCTGAAAGGACAGCTCAGGCTCTTGTGAAGCAGACCACAAAGTGGTAGCACTTGAGACAAGTGCGAGGAGCCATGAGAGAGAAACACTATAGTAAACAGCTTGGGCTGCGATTTGGCATCTCCCAAGGATGCTGCCCAGTTCTGCCTTCTCCCCTCAGCTGCTATAAAGCCCAGATCCCTCGAGTAGCCAGAGTGGGAAGGAACTCCAGGCAGGCACCCCTGCCCTGCCACAGTGCTGCCAGGGGGGTGCAGACACCCAGGACCACTGCTCCCCACCCACAGCCCATTGCTCATCAGGCCACGTAGGCACCTTCTTCATGGAAACCCTGCTTCCAAGGAGCAGCAAGTCACCAAAACCAATTCCTGGATGTGGCAGTCACAAGGCCTTGCTGCTCTCTGGCTGAGACACCCCTCCACTACAAGGGTGGCACTACTTTATACACAGCAAACAACCATGTTGGTCCCCAAAGAGGCCAGGATTTGGGTGCTGCTTCCACAGCATCCCCTGCTCAGGGGAACAGTGCATGGAGTAACCTTACAGCACCAAATCCTCAGCTCCTAGCTACGAGAATTAGCAAATGCTTCACCATCCCAGCAAGACCCTGAACATCTCCTAACAGAGGTAAGCACAGCCCTCAGCAGAGCCCTGCCTCACAGCTGGGTTTCCATTATCCACTTTTCCTGCAGGGATGGTTTAATGGCACCATGCTCCCCCACAGAGATTCTCTGATGTCTCATACCAGATAATCTCATACTGCTTCCCTTCCCTCAGTGGGGACACAGCCACCCTCCTCAGCCTGCTGCCTATGGAGAGGCAGGCATTCCAAACTTGAGTTCACTCCTTAAAGCGAAACTGGCCAACAGCATCAAAAGCTCTGGGGGAAAAGAACAGACATATGCACCATGGCACAACCTCCTTTCTCAGGCAACTTGGATAAACAACTTAAATCTGCCTCAGAGATTATTACACCAGGGAGGAACAAATCCAACTGTAGTTCTAAGTAGACAGTATAAGCCAAACACATCCTGTTAGATCCATACAAGTTTCTGTCCAAGGAGATTAACTCACAGACCAGCACGTGTCTCTGCTGGTAAGGTCAGCAAGGATCAAACTGGAGCTCCTGGAAGAGGTTCAGCTCACGAAGGAGTCAAAAGCCAAGCAACTTCACTGGGGAACTGGACTCAGCCCCACAAACAGATGAATTTACCGAAACTGCAGGAGCTGAAGGAGTCCCATGCACACTCCTGTGGGCTGCAGGGACAGGATGCCAGCTCCTTGTCCAACAAGCAAACCAAGTGACACCACTCAAGATGAAACTGCTCAGAAACCAGGGGCAAAGTCTCAGCGGTGCACACCTCCTCCCAAAGCAGAACACTTCTCTTTGCCCACTCACACAGCAGAAGTGGAGTCCACCTATTTTATTATTATTTTCTAACCTACTATAAAGGTTTATTCATCTACTCTTATGAAGAGAGTCATTCAATGTCCTTAATTTAATCACGCTCAACAGCTTTTGCGTGGTCATCATCTCAGTAACAAAGGTTGGAAAGGGGGAGGGAGGATATACAACAGGTTTACAACCACACGAAACAATAAAGGTAGCACAACTCTCACAAATGCTTCCAAATCAGGGCAGTCTAGAAATACACACTATTTTATTTACTGATTTAATGCAGAATGGATGCCCTACTCCAAAAAAATCCAAAGGCGTTTGAAAGCCAAGAATTCTGACTTACAAGACTTGCTTAAGGAAGAAAAAGAAGGAACAGAGTTGTTTATAGACTAACAGACAGGAACAGCATAAAAACATGTTTAGCAAAGGGAAAGTGCAAAATATTATGACACCTTTCAAAATAAAACATATGGTTTGTTTAAATCTCCTAAAACAAGAGAAGTCTCCCCATTTTGCCAAAACAAATGAAATACAAGTGTGGATGTGACTCTGCCCCTGGTTCAGAAGGGGACAAAGGTTTATGGGGAGTTACACAGACAAACAGAGCACAGGATGCTCTCCTGGCTCCCCAGCAAGACCAGACCACAGGCAGCAAAGAGCTGAGCACCAGCCAACTGCCCTGTGTCAGCAGCAGCCGGTTATTTCTGCCCTGCCCACGCCTGTGCCATCACCAGACAGGTGCAGGAGCGATGAAGTAACTGGGCATGAGAGAAGGGGAATAGGATGAGGAACATCCAGGATCAAAGAGATACCTCCTCATCCTCCGCAAATGACAGAGCTCATTGTTAACGTGGGCCATGAACCCAATCCTGCTATACCCCCCCTCCTCACACCTCCCTGGGGCTGCAGAGAAAGGAGAAAAACACAGCGCTCAGGGCACTTTCCAGCTCCAACTCAAAGCAACCACCTTGTGCTGGGGAAGAACCAAATTCAGGTTGCCTGCTCATGGACTGGGCTGCTGCAGTGAGAGCTCATCCTGTCCAGACAGCTACAGGATATTTTTGAAGTCTGTGCTAAAGAAAGGCTTCTGGAGCTTTTTCACAGCTCTGGAACCCGGGTTGGTCACAGCTGACTAAGATACAGCAAAAAGCAAGCACAGGCTGCCCGGGGCTGCTCCCCAGACAGTGGAGGAGAACAAGCCCCAGCCTCCCCCCACACACAGCGGAGGAAGGAGAGGCACCAGTGTTTGGACAACTGGAACACATTTAGGGGGCAATTTTTCACAGGGCCTCCAGCCAGGCCGTTTCCTACGATCACCGTTTTATTACCCGTGATACAACCCACAGACCAGCAGCTCCCCCATCCACAAAGTCTCCCACCACCCCACTCCTACAAGGACATCACCCACACCGAGCCCCAATGGGGGGGCCTACTCACCCAGGGTACCTCCAGCAACTGCAAGACAACGCCCAGTAATCCCACCATCTCCATGCCAGTATTTCCCACCAGTTCAACCCCAGTACCCATCTGTGCTGGGGACCAGCCAAGCACTGCCACACCTGGCCAGCCACCACTTTTTAGCAGTATTTTTTAGATGACAGATAACACAGAAAACCTGTGTTTATACTGGCGTGCAGCAGGCTAGAAGAGACTTAAAGTGCAGTTATAAAACAGCCCAGCACATCAGCTAGGCAAAATGCATTTGGAACTCACAGGACAGTATTTGGAGAGGCTCGTGAGTAGCTGGTGTGGATGGTAAACTCTCCAGAGCAGAGGAATATTCACAGCACTGAAAGGCAACAGGATCCCACTCTGGCAAGTGCCCATCCCGAAATCACATGTTTTGGACAACCAGAGAGAGATGTCAGTGGTGAGCACAGATCCATCTCCCAGTGTGTGGGCAAGGGGGAAGCAGCATAGCCCTGACTTGGCATTTTGAATTTCTCATTTCCTTCTTGCACCTCAGGATTTATCTGCCTTCCTGCAGGGAGCAAAAAACTGCAACCTGAAGGAGGTGGTCTAGGAAAAAGCATCTTAATTCAAGATTTCACAGCCAAATTTCCACTGAACTTAAGCAGGGCGTTCTCTAATCTGAAAGGATTCATCTGAAAACAGGCACCTTCAAAGCAGAAACATTTGCAACACAACCAAGTACAGCTGAGGAGAATTTACAAGAATTACATTTAAGACTGCACCTCTGCCAACTTCAAAAATTAATGCGACTGCCCCAGTGGGTCTAAAAGAGACACCTAAGGAAAATCCACTGCAGTATACATTTAAAGAATCTGTAGCTCTACATAAAATTATTTGATTGTTAAGTGTCTCCTCTACTGTTCCTCCTGAAATCCATGCACAGCCACTGTGGGGAACTAGAAAATTGCCATGACAGACGCAAATAACCAACTGTCCTGCCTGCACGTCCGGTTATTAATAAAACCAAGCAGATGGCTACAGTTTGAGACCTGTCCTTCAGTTCCTACTCAAACTGAAAACGCAACCACGTGGAAGTGAACCATGCTCCTGGAATTGGATGTGACACGTCATCAGGTCTTGAGAGGTGTCCCTAAAATAGCACGGCCTGCTTCTAGACATCTCCAAAATTATATGGTTGTGGCTTGAGAGACAACGTGCTGAAAACATAACGAGGGAGCATAACATATTACATATGTTGTGGTCCTGCTCTAAAGCTGGAGGAGGCTGGGGTTGAAGGACTTGGGCTGCAGCACAGGACTTGGTTAACTATTAATGCATGACTCAGCTATAACAATAATACGTATTTCATGTGATGCATTAGCACAACGGCATCCCGGTCCTTGACTTGGGCCCCTAAGCATGGTGGAAAAAAATACCTCACAGCACATCATTTAACAGTTGGCGTATCAGGAAACAGGTTTGATTCCCACTTTAGTTTCTTCCTGCACACTCTGGAGCCTCACTCTGCTTGTTTCTTCATGTGCCACTAAAAACCAGCAAGTGACTTCGGAAAAGAGGTACAGGGGATGCCCAGGTTTGCATGAAACCACAACCCAGACCAAGGTGCTTTATTTATTCACTATTATTCACCAATGCCAAATTCCATGTTAAATGGATCCCCTCACCCTGAACGAGGTGCTAATTCCTGACCAGCCCCGGTCCTGCGGAGCTGATGAACCCGAAGCCTGGATTTTTCACAGATGGCTCATCGCAGCAACATTAGTCTAAATTATCTCTACTCCACTCACGTACATGACCCCATCCAGCTCCACACTGCAAAACAAGGGAGTCACACCGGGTGATTAGGTTAGCAGCACAAAATGATTGTGTTAAAAGCTGATGAGCTGAGCTAACTCAATCCAAGGTGTCTGGCGGGGTAGCCAACAAGATCAATTAAAAGCCCTGCAGCCCTAATTGAGAGTTCCTGGGTGCACAGACATACCAGTCAGGGACAATACACAAATCAGGGGCAAATACACAAATTCTGAGCAGAGCTGGCTACCAAGGAACGAAATCCCAATTTGCAGCCACTCAACCTTCAAGACACAACTTTAACTCCCCTTCAAGACATCAAAGCAATCAGAACCCGAGGACAGGCACTGCTGGGGCATGCCCAGGGTGGCACCCAGCAATTCCCAGATGCCTCGCAGAGCCAGTGGCAGATGCACATACATTCATGAGCCCAGGTGCAAGCACAGAGTAAGGAAGGCGTTTCTCCAGCACGGAGAATTCTCGGGGGATTGCCTTAACATGAAGCCACCTTTAACCCTTCCTTCCAGCAGGCTCTTCTGAAGCTAATACACACATGGAACATCCTTCCAGGGCTCTCAGACTTCCCTACACCAGGTAAGGCTCACGCCAACTAGAGCCCCATCTCAGCAAAGTGCTTCTGCATCCGCCTAAATCCCTAGAGACAAGACTCCAACATTCGCTGAACTTAAGCAGGGAAGTGAAATCTCACCCATGCTCAAGGAAGCATTTAAGTACCTGAAGTGCTTTGTTGAAGTGTCTGGGCTCCCAAACCTATCAGTTTACCACCTCTCCAGCTTCTTGATGCCATCAAGCAAAGGGACAAGAACCTCCCATTTGCTCCCTGAACTCCAAGCAAAAAATTTTATCCTGCAAGGCTCAGCCACCCCCAAACCTTACATCCACACAACTGTAGAGTACCACGCACAAGCAAAGAAAAAAAAAAATTAAACTGTACCTAACACGTAAAATAGCTGATTTTTCTAGAGAACAATTGATGGTGTGTTTCGGCTGCCTACTGAGATGCTGGTTCCCCTGCCCTGGGAATTTTCCCTCCGCAGCTCCTCCTCCCCCAGCTCCCAGACCATCCATTCTCCCCTTTTCAAACTGCACCCATTGTAAACGGCACTGAATATTAACACAGCCCATTGAGCACTTGCTCCTTTTGTATGGGACCCCTGCGTTTCAAATTGCAGTCACTGCAGAGAGGAAAAGTCTCTCGAAGTGATTAAACGCCATGAAGTTTCTCAAAAGGAGAGAGGAATATGCAGAGGAGGCTGAGGGGGTCCTAGAGCCTTTCACTTGAAGCCAGGGGCTTCAGCGAGAGCCAGAAAGGCTTCTTGATGGGGGTATTTTACCCTTCGTTAAGAATCTCACATGTATTTCTAATCCTAGTCCCCTGAGCTACTTTCTGCCCCGGCCGAGGCTCAGGCCGGGAGGAACAGCAGATGCAGAGGGTTTGTTGTTAACTGGGGCTCTCCTGTAAGAGCTGATAAATACTGCGGCATGCTGAGGGTGGTCAGCGAATCCACCAACACATGTTCTCACAGGAGGGGTGGATTTACTTGCAAGCACATGTATTTATTTGTGCTTAAGCAGCAGGCCCACAGAGGCATCACTTTGCAAGGAGAGGCTCTGCTGTTACCCACCAGGGCCAAGCTCCAGCGCAGGAACTCCAATCCCTTGGGGTGCAGAGCCATCCCACAGCCCCGGGGCTGGAGACTGTGCCCAAGCAGGACCACTGCCAAGGACAATGCTCCAGGAAGCACCAAACCCAAGTGTGGAATAGCAAGCCAAGCAGGATTTCTTTTACAAGCACTACCAGCTCCCAGCACTGTCCCATCTGAGCATGAAACCCTCCTAGGACCATCACAGAGGAGGGAACCACTGGCTTTGCAGCATTTCTTTGGGTTTCTACTCAGTTACCCCAGGAGGAAGACCAGCCACCTGCACCAATTCCCATCCCTCTCCCAAGCCATCCTTCAAGCACTCAGTGAGGTCTCTGCAGCTGCACAGGGCCAGGCACCAGGAGCCCAGGGTGACGATTACTTAATCTTTGTTCCATTATTTCAGCGGGCCTGGAAGTAGGACATGCAGGAGAGGTGCTGCCAGCAGCACTCCCCTCTCCCAGCAAATGTCAGCAGGAGAGTCCCCTGCACCACCTCCTTTTCCAGCATCTGCAGGAGAATGAGTTATTCCAGAGCTCAAGAACAACTAAAGTTCTTCTCCAAAAGTCCCATGCAACTTGCAGCAGCACAGCCCCTTACCAAGTAAGCTTCTACCCTCTAAGATGGGAGAGCAAAGCAACAAGACCTGACACATTAAAACCCCAGTTTAGCAAGAAATATCCGTTTATTGGTAATTTTGAGCATAAACATTCAGTTTTGTTGCCTTTAACAATATCGCTTTGCATGTATATACTTCAACACAGCAGGAGTCCACGCTCCTGACTTCTAGCTGAAATGCATTCCCAGGCCCTAGAACTACTGATAGGCACCCACAGGACTTTAAAAAGCATCCAGACACTTTGCCTGGATCTCTCCAGAGAGCAGCAGCACCGTACAAAGAGACAATATCCATGCAGCTGGTGCCTCAGGGCAACTTATCCATATAGTCAAACCCTGGGAAACAGAGAGCAGCTCTTAGCCCAGCTCTCCTGGGCACTTGAGGACTCTGCATTTTCCCAGACATGCTGGGCACATGCACACTGACACAGAGGCAGAAGAGTCCATGCACGGATGCTCAGTATCCCCAAAAACATACCCTGGTCATTTGGATCAAAAATACACAATACATCTGTTTAAAATAAGAACTTCCTTTCCTTCAGACCATACTAGCAATGAATTAGCTATCCAACTGCAGTCTCAGTGCCCCAAAATCTTCTCACCAAAAATCTGCACCCAAAATACTATTGCTTTATCACTAAATAGTAAGGAAAAAACCCTCATGCACAATGCCTAGAAGAAATATCTTCTGTCACTCTTCAAAAAGTAAAATGCATGGAGAGACAGAAGCAGAGGATGCAGGGGATGTGCCATGTCTCCAGTGCTGCTGGAGCCCTGGCTTTTTGCAGCATGAAGGATTTTGTACTTAAGCTTGGCCCTGCACTTTATACCACACTTTACACAAGTTTCAGCCTTAAACACTGAAAGACACGAAGCACCTTCAGCATCTTCCAAGAGAGGCACTGCAAAGGATCCCTGTGCACAGCAACTGCCCAGCACAGTTTGGCTCTGCCGAGATTCCCCATGGACCTTTCCCAGCCGCAGAGCTTGCTGGTGCAAGGACAGGATGGGTCATGGCAGGGTGTTGCAACGTGCCCCTCAGCAAGTCAAGCACACTTATGTAACTGGCACACAATGCTGAGGCGTCCGCTGCTTTTAAGGAAAAAAAAAACAAACAACAAAAAAAACAAAATAAAACAAACAAAAAACCCACCCAAAACCCCCAGAACAACAAAACAAAAAACCCCACACATCTGTGCCACACTACATTAACTGTAAGTGACTGCAGCCCCCTCTGCCTATCAGTTATTACTTTTGAAAGCTTGGGAGAAAAATTACAAGTACGAGCTCTACTGCCAACAGAGAAATAACAATAGTTTCCAAGAGTCCCAGTGCTCTTCCTCGGTACTGATAGTCCTGTTGACAAAATACGCGCCGTGATTAAGTCTGTTCCAGAACCCTCCCCGGCGTGCCGAGCAGCATTTCCACCCCTACAAACAAAAGCTTTATCTCCAACACACTGAAAACCGACTCCAAGCACTGCCCCAGCACTGTGGCACCCGTTAGGAATAAAGATAACTGCTAAGGAGGGATTGTTCAACAGAGTTTTAATGAGGTTAAAGCACATCCACCACAGTCACTGGAAACTGGATTTATCTCCTCACCCATTAGCGATCGAACATGCCCGAGCTTATTCCCCCGGGGGAGCAGACACCTCCGGCGGGACACAGCCTGCCCAGAAGTGATGGATGGAGATGAGGGATGCACAGCTCCAGCATCACTCATCTCACCCCAGTTTGTGGCTGGGAAACCCGCACCCCCCGGGCTGCCCTCGCGCTTTAGCCATGGACCACTGCAAACCCTCACCTTTGCTTTCTGTTAAAAAAAAAAAAAAAGCACAACAAAACAGCCAAACAACAACAACAAAAAAGCAACAGACAGTTGCAGAAGTAACTTTTCTCCAGCGCGTGGTGGTTTTATAAAGATTAATAAACTACTAAAAAAGTGAGTTAGCAACTCTGCAGAAAAAAAAAAAAAACTAAAAAAATCAGCATTTATGATCCCACCAAGCATGACAAACGTGCTTCATCTTGGTTCCTAAACTGAAATAAGCAATTTTAAGTAATTTCAGTAATTAGAAACAGTATTACTTTAAGAACAAGAGTATTTACACTAGCTTCAATGTCTGCTTTTTATACCAGCTGTGGAGTAGGAAAAAAGCCTTAATTTTGCATTTTCAGATACAAACCCCGTTACTTTAACCAATTCTTTGGCTAGTTTAAAACAAAGTTACAAACCGTCTTTTAAGCGGCTAAACGACCAACAGCCCACAGGTCCGCAGCAGAAGATTTATACGTGCTATTACTTCACCAATAAAATTCAAAATGAACACAAGACACTCAAAAATCTGTTCCATATGAAAAAGACACTCCTGCGTATTAGCACTCCGGAAAAAAAAAACATACAACAATAAATTTGTTCTGTCTGGGCTATTAACGCATTTCCCTGCCCGAACAAAGATACACTGTCCTATTTTAAGAGGTGCATGGGAATGCTGGAATTACGCTGACAAGACTAAAAGCTCGCTCTGAAAGGTGCCCAAGGCTGAGGGAAGGATCCTTCAGAGTGCTCAGCAACAGGTGAATGGGATGAGTCAGGGTTTTAATGCAGAGGCCACATGTTCCTCTCGGTATGACACCTGATAATTTCAACTAAAACAAGGCACTTCTGCAGCCAGTAGTGAATACCACCAGGAGGATCAGACAAACCTCTAATAATTCTTCTTAATAAGGAGCTGGACGATCTCCAGCAACACTTCAGTGACCGTTCTCTCTCCTGGCAGAGCTGAGAAGTATCTATTACAACCAGGAGTTTTACAGATTCAATAATCTATAAATCTTTTCAAACAGCAGAAAGGCCTCACGACAGAAGCACTGTTTTCCCTCTCCCTTCCTGGATCCTTATTTCTCAGAGTTTTGCTCATAGTCGAGGGCACTTATTTTAACAAGTTTGTGAGCGCGCACACACTTAGTTCTCTGTCCTCCTGGACTGTCAAACGGCTTGAGCTGTCAAAGCCGAGCACCCTTCCCCTCCCGAATCTCTTGAGCTTCAAAGCGTCTAATGTTTTATTTCAGCTTCTACCAGCCCAGCGCAGCGGTCACACAACCGGAGTGGGAAGTGGCAGTGCCCCCCGTCCTGCGCTGGGGCACGTACCTGAGAACCTCAGAACACCCTTCTGGGGATAAAACCCACCCTACAGTGCTGCCCCAACCCCCAGGTGCGGGGCTCTAAGCTCTGCTGCCATCCAGGACACACAAAACACCGCAGGTTAACGACCTCGCTACACGGACAAGTACTGGGGCAGCGCCGCTTTTACTGAAAAACACCTGAATTTTATCGACGCAGCCCAACAGCCCACGACTCCGTTTCGACCTCCCCCGAAATTCACACCCTGAAAAGCTGACAGCACGAAAGGGCCAGAAGGGCGATCGCGGGCCCGGTCCTGCGGGTCCGTATTCGGCCACCCCTGCGCGATGCTGGGCGCGCCCCGCTCCCAGCCCCGGGACAGCGGGGCTGGCTGGATGGATGGATGGATGATGTCCTAATAAGGATTCGGGAGCCCACGCTGGCCGTTATCTCCAGCAGATCCCATCGTTAGAGACCAAACCCGCTCCCAGCTTTCCTTCCTCCGGGCCGCCCGCACGGCGCAGAGGGAGCGCCAGCCCCGCACGGGAGCGGGCGGAGGGGGGAGCCCCGAGCTCCCACCTTTGACGCGGGACCGGCATCGCTCCCGGCGTCTCCATCACCCCGGGTGGGATCCCGAGGGGACGGCGCACCGCGGGCCAAGCCCCGCACCGCGCAGCTCCGCGCCCGCAAGGCGGTACCGTCCGCTCCGCCCCGACAAACAACCCGGAGTTTTGCGGCGATTTCTGCTGGAAGTTTTCCTGTCGCTGACAACGCGACAACAAGCGCGGGTTCGGCCACCCGCACACCCCGTCCCCGCGGGTGCCCCCCACGCCGCTGGCCCCCCGTGCCCGGAGCCCCCCCGGTACTCACACGTGCCGCGGCCAGCGGGGCAGGTCCCGGGGCAGGGCGGGCAGCGCCAGCCCGCCGCATCCCAGCGCGTCCCCGCCGCAGGAGCAGCCGGCGGGGCAGCCCCCGGTGGCGGCCGAGCCCAGCGGCCCCAGGAGCAGCAGCAGCAGCGCCGCCGCCGCCGCCCGTGACGGCAGCGCCATTTTGTATCCGGCACCGGGGCAACGTCCGCGGCGGCAGGAGGAGGAGGAGGAGGAGGCGGCGGCGGGAGCGCTCAGCGCCGCTCCGCCGCCCGCACCATCGCCTCGCCCGCCGGCCCCGCGGGGCGCTCACGGCTCACCGGCATCCACCGCCGGGCGGGCACAGTCCGCGTCCTCCGCCGCGGGAAGCGCCCCCTCCTCCTCCTCTTTTCAGTCGGCGGGCGCTGGCGCTGGCCGTGCCCGGTGCGCTGGCCGTGCCCGCCGCGCCGTGTCCCGCTGCTGCCGCTGCCGCTGCCGCTCCCTCCTCCCTCCCTCCGTCCCGCCCGCCCCGAGCGCCGCTCGCCGCGGACCCACGTTGGCGACACCGCAACATGTATCCGCGCCGCCCCCCGCGCGCCCGCCCATTGGCTGCCGGGCCGCCCCCGGCGCGCCGCCATTGGCCGGGAGCCCACCCGGCCGCGCCGCCGCGGCGTCCCATTGGTGCTCCCTGCCCGTCAATCAGCGGCGCCGGGGCCCGCCCCCCTTTGCCACTCCAGGTGTGAACGCGCCCCCCCCGCGCGGTGCCTCTTAAAGGGGCCGCGCCCTCCCCACGGGACACGGACCTCCGTCCCGCGCGTTCGGACAACCTGCTGGAACACAGGGAATGGGGGCTTACCCGCACCCCGGTGAGCCCTTCTCTGGGCGCCGCGAAGAGGCCGTGGGGCCACACTCTCCATAGAGTGTCCTGCCACGACCCTGTCCACGCGATCCCCGAGTGCATCAATGATCCACGCGTGTTGCAGCAGAGGCTGCACTTCCCAAATGTGCCGCTGTGTTTGGAAGCCTAGCACACGGCAGATGTAAAAGGAGCACACCCGGGTCGAAGTGTGACTCACCAAGAGCCGCTCCGAGAGCATCAAGGGCACAGCTCATCTCAGAGCATCAATACACCCCAAGGACTGACTTTGGAGGCTGCTCCTGAGCTTAGTGGGGAGCGTCCAACCGGCTTGGATCAAGTTTGGATGTGGGCCGACAGCATTTAGGGGAGGACACTCTTGGAGCGCGGGTGGGAATGTGGTTTAACCCCCTACACCAGGAGCTGCACGGGGAGAAAGGGCATATTTTATGGAGAGAAACACATATCACAGCCCAATGCTGCTTCCACTACCTTTGGTTAGATTTCCAGCCTTCTGCTGCAGATTTCTCGTTGTGGGAGCAGAGCTGTACTTCCTTTCTGTAACAGGACAGGGCATTGCATGGCAGAATGCTTTAATCGTGCTGCTCCTCTGCCAAGAGTCCCATCTCTCTGCACACAAAACAGCCTGCACAAGCAGAATGGCATTCCAGGATGTTCAGGGTGGCACCCGAGCTCCTGAAAGTGCCTCCTCTTGAAAGGCAGCAAAACTGGATCCTAAAAGGCAGCTAATCTGGATTGGTGTCACCTAGAGAACAGATGGGGTCAGCGGAACCAAAACCCAGGTGTGATGTTGGGTTTGCTGGAAAGCCCAACAAACAAATTGCATTTGGCCCATGGGCTGCAAAAGTCGTCAAGTGTCTCTTCCCTGTGCAGGACATGGAGTTTTGGCAGCCTCACAAGTCTCGTGAGGAGCACAAATACTTATCTGTTCTCCATACTGATGTGTGGGAGCCTGCAGCAGGGAGAAGCACCACACTGAAACATTATAATCACCTGGGAGAAGAGGAATGGACAGGCCAGTCTTTAAAGGGATGAAGAATTCAGCTAAAAAGGTATGGGCTTCAGTATTCCTGCCTTTAGTCCCAAATCTGGGCAAAAATCTTGCAAGGCCCTTCTGTACCACAGCATTAGTGATCACAGTGATGAAATCCTACCTTGGTGATGGGATGGAAGGTGTGAGAGGAGACACATTTTTGGAAGCTACCACTCTGGATGAGGACATTCTCTCCCCCTTCTCTCCTTCTTTTCTTCTAGATCTCTTACAAATCAATGAATGGAACAGTTAACTGCATCTGACACAATGCTGCCTGCTACAGACAGAAGTCAAGTCTTCTGCTGGACCTGAAAGCAAGGTGGGGAGGCCCCGGTGCCTTCTGGATGCCTCGGCTTCTGGGACCACCACATTCAACATGCACTGCTGAAAAGATGCACGTACACAAACCATACCCAAGAGAAATCGAAAAGAGGGAAAGAAGTCTGCAAATCCCAAGGGAGAAAGATTTAGCTGTGGAAGATGACAGGATACGAAATGTAGAAGCTGGGTTTATTGATGGGGAAGGATCTTGCTCCAAGAGGAAGAGTCTGTGATTTCAGCATCCTCACCTGAGCCTCAACTGTACATTACTGCTATTACTGGCATAGCAGTTCCCTGTTCCTCTCTATTTACTCCTGACAGCCACCTGCACAAGAACTATTTGGCTTTTGGGACAGCTTTGAATGTATCAGATTGCAGAGACTGATGACAGACAGAAAACTCAATCATTGCAAAGCTAGGTAAAACTTCGGATTTAGGCTTTTGATTGTAAAGAGGGGAGAGATTAAAAATATATTCATATTATTATGGTTTAGGGTCTTACTCAGCCTTCAGGGACTGAAATAAACAGAATAGCTGATGTTTAGTCTCCTGATTTATTTGAAAGCTTTTTGCAAAGTAAGAGCTAGAGTTCCTGTCCTTGGGAAGGGGACCTGATGCAGAAAGAGTAGATGTATTATAGAAAATATTGCAATCTTACACAAATAAACACTTTAGTTCCTCAATGTGGAAAACTCAAAGTCTAAGACACTTTTATGGAGAGCATTTCTCTTGCCCCGTAGGGAAGGCACCATAAAAATAATAAACTTTTGGTTCTTTTACAGTGTTTTCAGATTTGACAAGGAAGCTTTTAAGTTAATTTTAACCATTAATGTTCTTTAATATGAGGGCAAGAGGCAAGAGGATGGCCAGGGGGTTTCCCATGGAGAAAGAGATCCAAGAGCTTTAGATAACCTTTATAAAACAGAAATATAGAAGGAACTCTTATGGAAACTGGGCCAAATCACCTTGCATTTGCACAAGATCTCCATGCACTGAAAATAAGGGCAGTTGGTAGAAGCTGAGACTACTCTCAGTTGTGCTCTCTCTTCTCCCCAGGCTAATGCCTGTGCTGGAGAGAAGTCTGTGTACAGCATGGAGGATGTTTCTTCCTTGAACCTCATTAAATCTAATTAAATAGCTTACAAAAGTATTATGAAAACAAATTTTAAAATGGCAAAGGCATGCCAACAAGGAAGATATTTCTAATTCTGTCGGTGTCTTTTTGTGGATTTGGAGTCAGTTCAGAAGTGCACACTTGGAAGGTAATTGCTGACAGCATGCAGAATCCATCAAGCTATAATTAACACTCTACTATTATTCTAATTGCCTCACTCAAGCTTCTGTGTTTTTTAATTGTACAGCAATTTGCCAATAGAGAATTTAATTGCAATACATATTTTATACATTTTGGGACAAAGTACCATTATTTCCACTTCAGCAAAAATGCTCCTCAGTTTTTAATAGCTTGCTTTATTCCTTTCTGGGATTTCTTTTTTTTCCCCGATACAGGAATTTGATTGCAACCTCTTGTGAAATTAGCAATGATATAATATCCAGGACTGCCTGGAGGCTTCAGTTTGGATCATGACTCTATTAAGCTAGGAACTGTACATACACGTATCAAGACACAGCCCTCAGGAGCTTGAAATCTAAACAGAGAAGACAAACCGAGGTGAGAACAGAAGTATTACCCCTGCTCTACAGCTGGGGAAACGGAGCCCCAGATGACTTACCTTAGGCAACCCCACACACCTGGGGTGCAGCCAGGAACTCACAGGAGCCCGGAGCGCAGGGCACCCTTCCTCTTCAACATCAACCCAGTTTCTAACCCCTGGTTCCTGCAAAAGTATCTCTCTGTAATTTGATTTGCAAGCTAGACCTTCTAAATATCTTTTACTAACCATCCAGGATCTACAGGATCACCTTTCAGGGATGCCTTGGCTTTCAGAGCAAGAGCCAGCCTTGTAAAAGAGCTGTGGTAAGGCTGCAGAGCAACCCAGCAGTGGTGAAATTCTGCATGGAGGACAGTAGCAATGCTGTCAGGCTTTGGGAGGGATGTGTTTGACTTCTCCTGGCACAGGCTGAAGGTCAGAGGCAGTGAAATAGGAAAGGATGGACCTTTGCTCACGTTGACTATCCTTGCATCTGACAATTTTCCTTTGCTCCTGCCTGGTGTTTCTATCTGCAGGGCCACAAATCCCTCTGTAACAACATTTATCTTCTTCTAATAATGTTCACAATGGCTTTCTACTCCACACCAGTGGTGCTGAGATTTGCAAAATGACTGATGCCCAGGGCTGCAATCCCTTACATTGTCACCCTGTTGCATTGATGTATCAGTCAATATTATCATGGTGCCAAATGCCAAAAAAGTTTGCAGCAGGTGTGTTTTGGGGACAGTGTGTGAGGTCACAGAGGTTATTCAGCACAGCAGCAGTCCCATTCATACGTAGCAACAGTGCTTTTTGGTATTAGCTGCTCATGGCATGTTGCATGATTTGGTTCCTGGCATCCGGGTTGTGAGAGATGGTTTCTCTGGTACGACCAGATCAACCATGGCATCAGCGTTCCAGAGGTTTATTAGTTGATCTGGTTACACCAGATCTGCAAGGACAATTTTATGGCTTGTTGCCACCCAAAGCTGGTCTCTGTCTCTCCTGGATTCCGCCCCTGCTCCTCAGAGCTCATTTTGTTGGAACAACCTGCAAGATGCATGACGTGATCCCAAAGTGCCCAGCAGCACAGACTAACGATAACATCACCTCTCAGTGTTTTAATGGGTGAAACCAATGCTGCTGAGCAGGAGGCAGCATATGACAGTGAGAATTAAAGGAAGAGATGATCAAATCAAGCTTCAGTATAGGGTCACTAACAGCGCTAACATGAAAGTTTACCTTGGGCTTAAAGTCTGAAGAGTTTGCCTTGCAATGACACACAAACCTTTTTTTCCTTCAAAATTAGAGGCCTGTGCTTGAACTCTGGTCCTCCAGTAACATAACGTCTTTGATCAAGACCAGATCATGCTTCATTAATGTGAAAGTTCACTCGAGTAGCTGCTGTCGTTTCATTTTTCACAGGCAATGAGTTAAATTGCTTTCCCAGCCTGGGACTGGCACAGGCAGTTAGCAAAAGATGGTGCAAATAGCTAGATCCAATTAAGTAAATCCAAGTTCTGTCACAACTTTGTCACCTCTGATCTTCCCCCCTCCCCCACAAAGGAATTGTTTTAAAACTTCTGTATAAATGTGTATTTATCCTTTTAAAAGTAGACTATCAAAATAGCATGTCAGCAGTTTACTGTCAAGATGGGAGGGAGAGAGAAAGGGGACTGTTAGCCCTGGAATATTCCCTGCCATTTGGATGAGAAAAATACATGGTAAGAGTGAGGTTTTCAATGAGAACCTGTGGTACTCAAACCTGGAGATTACACTCAATTGTTTAAAAGCTTTTGTGGACAAGGCAATGGAGTAACTCCAAGTGCCAAACGAAAGCTGGTAGACCTGAAGCCTGAACTATCTGCTTGGATCACACATTTCAGCACGACATGACTCTTCTCTAATCATGCTCAAGCTCTGAAACCCTGAAGTTTGCCCAAGCCCAGGGAGAGATTTGGCCCCATGTGTGAGCTGGCAGGTACTGGGGCTTGCTCTTCAGATCTGGGCTTGGACTCAGATCTGTGCCGAGCCTCCGACAGCAAGAGCAGAGCTGGAGAGACAGCTATTCCCGACAGTGACTCGTGCTAACAGTGTTTGTGCTGTGAGGAGCTCTATTAACCGGCATAATAACTATAATTACATGGTGTAACTTTTCCTCGTTGCTTTCACCTCTAGGCTGAGATGGAAGCGTGAAGTTCTTGCAGCCCCAGAGGAACGTGTTAGATGAAATGATGCAAGTGGAGCAAAAATCCTGGAATCCAGCTGCAGCTAAAATCAGAGCCACCCGCCCCTGCTCAGAGAATAATAGAAAAAAAAAATTAGAAATGTTGGAGGAGGAGGACAAGTTTAACTTCTATTTCAGATAGGGATGTTTTAAATCAAAACTATTTCTTCACTCTAGATAAGTCTCCTCTAGAAAGGGTTAGAGATTTCAGGTGCAGCTGGAAAATAGTAGATGCTTTATTTCACTGCAACTCCTTGCCTCACTGTAAGTGGGGAAAATAAGCCACCAGCTTGCTTAATAAGAGTAATGGACTCCAAAGTGTTTCCAGAATAAAGTTTGTATTTCCTTGTTGGTGGCTGTTGACTTTGAGTGACTTTCATGGCAAACGAAGGTAACCTACCCCACCCAAAACAACCCCTACCTTTCTGTGGGCTCAGATAAGGAAAAACTCCCATGGAGTAAGTGCAGGGTACCCTCTCAAAGAGCTGCTGAGTATTTATTTAATAGCTCACTGTCCAGACTTTATAGCATAGATGAAGGGCGCCATCAGCAAGGGTGGTCTCTGCCTGACAGGGTTTTCAAGGCAAATTTAGCTGAGGGTTGCACAAGTTAGGGCTGTTCTCAAAGGTCCAGATCCCATATAACAATTAAAGGAAGATGATTGCAGAATGACCACAGCAGCCAGACACTGGAAGCATCTGCCAGGCAAGGACTGCCTTACAGGTCAGAGCTAGTTTCTTCCAACTGTTGTGCTTGATCTTTATCCATACTGGAAATGTGGGAAGATACCTTGTGACAACTCTTATTGGGACTCAACTGCTGTCTCTGTGATTACCATGGGCTGTTACTACCAAACTGCCTCTTATTGCTTCATCTGGCTGGAAGATATTAGAATTTGTCCTCTGCTTCATCATACTTTGATCCCTTGTTTAGGAAAGAAATCTGTTTCCTTGCTTGAGTGCCTCGTTCTTGGCTAGGGTTTGAACTGCAGGCTGATATTTCTGTTTGGCCCTTGAAGCCAACTATTAACCACACTTCTCGTCCCGCTGGTACCACCCAGGAGTGCATCAATAGAGCAATACAAATGGCACAGCATCATTATATGAAGAACAAAATATGTGGCAGGGCCCTGCTGTGGCTTAGAGGCTCTGAGAAGAATCTCTCAAAATATCTTAGACATCTGCCATGTGTAAAATCTCATGATTGTTCTTCAAATTCTTCTATGGATACATCAGCCTCTCCTCCACTTCTCTATTCGCCTCCCTCTGCTAACACATGTGTTCTTACAAGCAGTGTGTGACACAAGGCCTGTTTTCCTCCACAGTTATTATATTTATTCAGTACCTGAGGTATTATCCTCTGGTTTGAGACACCCTAAATCACTCCCATAGTACAGAGTTGGGATGACATGAAGGATTATGACTTCATGTGGGAATAAGGAAGAGCAGATGAAGGCTTAATAGACACAGATCCTGCTTTATGCCAATGCCATAACTAATTAGAAACAGGGGGAAGCAAGTAGATGGGAAATGTCTCAAACTTCGCTGAGAGTTTGCCATGGCACATGAATGAGTCTCTGGCATCATCACACCATCATTGCAGTAGCTGGACAACTTGGTCCACAGATCCAGTTTTTTAGGATTTGGATATAAGCTCTGTGGGTCTTCAGTGACACTCATTTTTCACCACACGCCTTCTCCATCTCCCACAAGATGTGAGCAACCATGGGAAGTTGCAGGGATACATAATGACTGTTTCCGTTGTATCCCAGGAGGATTACATTCCTAGTGCCTTTTGGGGACAGTTTCCGTCAGCTTGGCAGAAAGGCACACTGTAATGGAAGAGCTCACACAGAAATAATGAGACCAGAAATAACGTTCTGGAGGCACCACTGTTTGAGGAGGCACAAGATGCATTATGCCCCCTACCACCCAAATTTAAAACAGAAAATAACCCCACTCCAGTATGATGCAATTTGCCTCTTGAATTAGAGAAAACTACATAGACCGTTAAGCCTCACAACTGTGTTGCTCCAGAAAGGAGCTACATTCAGCTAGGAATTCTTTCTGCTCTTTAGCTTCCATATTTTTCTCCAAGAGGGCTACATTACTCCCTCCCACCCCCTTTGTTCTGGACAGTACCGTCCCCTAATCTGTTTTGGAGGACCTATAACCAGACACCTCAGAGGTAAGGCCAGATCAACCAACCACCTGTGCTCCTCACATAGCTGTGGCAGCATCATCTGCTCTCAGGGGGTTCTCCCTGAAGGTAACTTAGAGATTAGGCAATGCCCAACTGAACCTCAAAAGGAGAAGGTAGAAAGAGAAATGAAAAAATACCACTCTTACCTCCTGCTGACCCCCATCTCAGGGAGGTTTTTGCAGTCCCTGAATCCAGCTGGCAACAGTGCAGTAAATAGCCACGTGCCCTGTACACAGGCTCACTGCCATGGGCAAGCACAGGCTTGCTGAGAAGGAGAGCTGAACTCCTTCCTTTCTGCTCCATCACCATCATCTGATGATACACAAGCCCCTGTCTATCTAACCTCTCCTTTTGAACATGGTAGGCTGTCTGCAGCAAAAAAATGACCTCTCCCCAACATTTATGGGGTGCAGGGTTTGTTTTTTTCACTCTGGGTCCCTGGATGGGCTACAGCTGTGGGGAGAAAAATCAGCTGTGAGCTATCAACAGCCAGCCTCACCTCCCACGCATCACCAAGCTTTTATCCCTTAAGGGATCATTGAGGGTCAGGTGGTAGGCAGTGAGTGTTGTTCTTTCACACAGTGACCTTGGTGGCCATTTTGCTAGAAATACTAGAGCTGTAGGTCAAGTGATTCCTTGTTTTGAGCAGCAGGAAACCTCTCTGGGGTGTCCTGGATATTTTTGAGTGAATGGTGAAGCCTTACGATATTTGGAATATCTGTGGTGGTCCTAAACTACAGCATGAGGGGTAAGTCAATGAGTTTTGCTTCTCTTGTTAAATGCTATTTATCAAGTTCTATCTTGTTTTGTTTGGTTTACCTCCCTGTTGTAACTCTCTCTGAGCTGCTGCATTATTTGAACTGCTGCCTCTGTGTGAAGTGTTTCCTTGGGATTTCAGAGACCCTCTATGCTTCTGTAGAGAGCCCAGTCTTGGATATGGTCAGAGTGGGTTTCTGGTTCCCATGCCCAAAGCATTTTCAGATGGTTTCTGTAAGGACTGGTGGTTTCCCTCGGCTCTTGGATGGCTTTGAGGCTTGGGCAGTAGTTTTCCTTTGGCAGCTGGGCAGAACGTAAACAGCAGAATGCAATGTAGACAGGAGGCCTGTATGTACCTCAGTGCATAAAGGTAATGCAAAGTCTAAACTGGCTTGTCCCTGAGATACCTGGATGCATAGGTTTGGGCAGCTTCCTTACATATGGCAGCCTGCAGGTGAGTACAATCCTCTAATAGATCATCCATAATTTAATAAAAGTTAGCTGGCTGTATTAATGTAAGGCAACACATTGGAAAAAGTCATTAATCATAGCGAGTCTCGATGGCTGCTCAGTCTGCACCTGCGAGGCTGGAGCCTTGGGAAATAGTATTTGAGCAATCTGCATGGTTTGACAGAATGCCTGTAAGTTTTTCCCATTACATCATTACTGGGGCCGGCACAAAGGCTATCTGGGTTGCTCAAGGAAGTGTATTGTGGAAAACAATTCTACTTTGATGACTGATCCAGGCATTTATTTAGGCAAAGCAGAAGCAGTTGCATTGGCTCATTTGATCTGTGCTGTTAATGGGAGACAACTCAGTGCATGCTTTTGTTATACTTGCTCTTGCTTGCAGAAGTTCTTGAGATTTTTTTTCTATGAATAAAACTGTCTATCCTTTCACATGGCAATCTTGCAAGTGTCACAATCTTAATTATCACTCAAATTTTCCAGATGGGATTTCTTCCAAAATCTGGCTTAGAAGAATTTGCCCAGGTTTAAGAAAGTCACTGAATGTGGTACTGAAAAGCTAGAAAAGTGTACGTGTATTGCAAGAAAATAAAGGCAGGATGCAATGTGTGCGGGCATGGTGTGAAAATAAAACAGCTACTTGATTTTCAATCGTGTGTGTTGCTTTTGCACCAGGAACATGTCAGAAGCCCCCTGTGTGTCCTTTTGCAGCAAAGATGCAAAAATGACCGGTTCCCTGAGAGGGAAGGAAATCTGTTACACCAATCACACTGATCTCTGGGGCTGTAGCACCTTGCAAAACATTTACTTGTTTTTTTAGCATTCATTCTCTGTTAATGTTTCTCATATCTTAGTGGCTGTTATTAAAGGCTTGATAAATGGTTTCAATGAGAAACTTGCAGAAATGGCCAATTCACCTCTCTGGTATCAGACTTTGAATCTTTGTGTACTCTCTATCAACTAAATAAGGTGTACTGACCTTTTGAAAAAACACAAGTGGGACTTCCAACAATGTAAAATCTGAAAACAAGAGGTGAAACTTGGTGGGGAGGCTGACAAATGGGCATTATGTTCTTCTCAAGTCTATGTAATGTACTAAAACATGGTGTCACTGAAGGATTTTTCTGTGTCATAGCAGTTTTATCCTTTTAAAAATCTCTTCTGAGGGTTAATTTTTGTCAAAGCTGTGGGAGATTAAAGGATTTCCATTTGTACGTCACTTTTGAGAAAGGCCACAGTAATTAGCAGGGTATCACTGTTTGGAATTGCAGGAACCTCAGTGAGAAAAAAATCTGCTCCACCCTCTGCTAAGGTGAAGTGACTGGCAATAAATCTTTCCACCTAACCTGATCTTTGAAAGACTCAGCAAGACTTGGCCATAAATATTTCTTGCATAAAAGGTGGTTCTGATTGTCCAACTTGACACTCACGAGTCCACCAGCACCCCCAGGGCAGCTCTGATGGGAGGTGGCTCTGGTACTTCTCTTCCTGCAGGAGGTCAAACAAGCTGTGGGCACTAGAAGACTTTTCAGGGAGTTTCTAAAAACCAGGAGGGTAGACCAGGGCATAGCTCCAGCCATGACTCTCTTGAATGTCTCTCCTAAAGCATTGCAAACTGTAATGGGGAGAACCATAGAACCGGTGTCCGGGCAGCTGGGACTCAGGACTTGTGGGATAATGGAGTGTGCAGATTTGCGCTGTGGTGGATTTGATCCAAGCTGACTGTCAGCTTGCACGGATGCTGAGGGAGGCCGTGGGGGGAGTCCCCTCCACACTGTCCTTCAGCAGAACAGTCTTTCCCATCCACTGCCCTTTGCTGCTGGATCATTTGTCTGCTTCCTGGGCTCTGCTTTTGGCTAGGAATGGCACATCACCATCTCTTCCTAGTTCTTGGAATTAATTTTTCACAAACATTGTAGAGTGTGTCTATTTGGTTTTTTATTTATTTTTTCCTTTTTGCAAGAGGTGTTTGTAATTAGCTTTGATGTGACCTGAAAAGCCTGCTGCAGTGTGAAGCTGAAGGAAGGCAGAGCTGTGTGCGTGCCTGGTATCATCTGCATGCACCAGAGCCTGCAGCTACTCATTCCTTCTTGTGCAGGCAGCTGAGAGCGTGACAATAGCATTTGGATATCATCCCATTTCCTCCTCCCCCCTTAGACCTGAGCGTTGTCTTCCAGGTGTTACAGACGTTTTTGAAGTCAAAACACTTGCCAACTCCAATTAAACGTGTGGTTTACAGACAAATTGGGAGCCGGCCGGAGAGGAAGCTGGCAGGAGAGCAGCTCTGTACGTGTGCTGGGTTCCAGGACAGCTGGGTTTCCGTAGGTTTTGTGGAAATAGTCGTCAGGGTGGAGATGAGACATCAGCGATCCGCCTTTGGTGTAAATACTCAGCTGCACCATGACTGCTGTGAAGGACTCCACAAGAGCAGGGACCTGCTTTGGTTAAGCAGGGCGAGCTCCTGTTAGAGATTAAAAATTGAAGAACTCAGATTTTGTTTGTCCAGCTCATGGTCCAAAAGCACAGTCTCAGTGCCACCTCTCTGGGTGCCCTGCCTGCAGGGGCACCAGTGGTTGGCTGCAGTGGGCTGGAAGCAGTCTGTTCATTATTTTTCTACAATGAAGGAGGTAAAACACTGGCATAGGTTGCCCAGAGAGGTGGTGGATGCCCCATCCCTGGAAACATTCAAAGTCAGGTTGGATGGGGCTCTGAGCAACCTGATCTACTTAAAGATGTCCCACGGAGTGGGGAAGTTTTCCCAAACTAGGAACATTTGAGACACCTTTGAGATTGCATAGTGACCAAATTCAAATGCTTGGGTTTTGTCTGGGGGCAAGGTGGGGGGTTATTTTGATCCTTTTCCTGCTTGCAATGTAGGGAACACAGATGCATTTTGAACAGTAACAAAAAAAAGGACCTTCAATTTTGGCACTGACTTGAAATGGGACACTTCACCTGGATTTAGAAAACGGATCGAAATCGCCTCAAAACTAAATATTTCTTGCAAAAAAAACTTCATTGTGACAATATTATTTTTTTCTGTGGGAAAATACTCTGAGGAAACTGCTCATTAGTTCTAGCATTTGATATGAATGGAAAAGTCTTTTATAGTTTAAAAAAAAATTGCTGCTTTTTTTTTTTATTCACTCTGCCAGCTGAAGTGGAATCTGAGAGTAAAGTCGGACGCAAAACCGGGAGGAAACAGTTTACTAGGTTGGGGATGAGCTTTGCAGTGCATCTCGCTGTCCTGTTTTAGTGATCTGTCCTACCTGACTGGCAGCATTGCAAAGGCAGCCACAGAAAACATGTCCCTGGTGTTGCAATGGTGTTCCTCCCTGGCATCCTGGTTCAGCTCCGGGGGAATTCCAGCCCTCTTGCGGAAGTTACTTGCTGTTCTCTGCCTGAAGGCGCTACAGCCGGTTCCCAAAATGCCTGTATGCCCTTGACTGGTGTCATTCCCTTTCCCATGTTGCTCACTGCACCCTGTCTGCCAGGCCTCACTTCCATTTACTGCCCCTGTTGTACCCATTAAAGCTCCAATCTGGTTCCCTGAAAGCCCTAAAATGAGCTGTGCTGTGGCAGAAGTGCTCAATTGCTGTTGCGAACGCGAGGATAAAGAGGATTGGGGAACAGTGCCAAATGACCCTTTAAAAAATACTTTCTACTGCAAATGTAGCATTTTGTACGTCCCCTGTAGGAAGTGCTTCTGGTCCAGGCACCACTGGGGCATTTTGGAGGGCAGAGCTGGGGAGGTGGAGACATCCAGGGAGGTCTGTGTCTCTTTGATGGCTGGAGACAAGCCCACATCCACCATTCTTCCCACCATCAAGACTTTTCCTTAGCCATTCCCTGTGTTGGTGGTCACATGGTGTCCCAGGTGACCAGGCAGCATCTGAGTTTTCAAAATCAGTTGCTTTGAGTGGCCCCCAGCCTCTCATCCTGTGAGCAAGAGCTGTGCCCTGCTGTTTGCCCACCACCCGAGGAAGGACACGCAGGTCTCAGTGGGTGATACTTGTACCTGCTGGAAGCATCGCTCCTCCTGCAGCCTTCTTCCTGACCATGTTTCTGTTTTTCCTCTTGACTGTTTTGCCATCCTCCACCTCCCTCCGCCTCCATCTGGTTTCTATCTGGACTAAACAGATGTTTTTCCACTTCCTAAGTGTCCCGTACGTTCACCTCGCCGATGTCTAACAGGGATTGTTCATTCTTCTTTCCCCAGGTGTAAAACTTGAAAAACTGGAGGGGCTGGGGAAGAAACAGCTTCTCTTAATACCTTGGTGTGCATTTAGTGTTGGTGGAGGGATGAGGTAAATCTTTCCAATTATTCACTTTGCAGCCTAGAACCCTGTTACTCCTTCTAGGTCCCCTTTCCATTGCCAGTGTATACAGAGGATCAAACCTGTGATTTATGCCAGGGCAGTGTGTATAATATTCTCACTTTCATGTTGTAAATGTTTAACAAATCCACAAGGTATCAAAAGATCTTGTGGAGGAGATTTGCTAAGAAGGCTTGTGGATAAACCTTTTGGACTTGGCTGGAAAGCAGACATATACAGTTTATTGCTTCCCCCTGCTGCAGAGTGACAATAGGTTAATTGCAGACTTTTCCTTAAAATAAAAGTTCCTTGCTTGGCAGTTCAATCAAGTGGTATCTGTCATGTGGAGGTCTCGTGAAGGATTTATTCCCATTTTAAGTAATGTTTCGGAGGTGAACGCTCCATATGGAATGTATTAGACAGCAGCAAGGTTTGCTGGCAATTCTCGTGGGGCTGGGGAAGGTACGTGGGCACTGGGGCTCATTGGTGGGGATCTTCTGCAGTTCAGCAGCGATCTGGTTTCCCTTTGCCCTCTTTCTCCCCTTTTCCCCTTATGTGGCTCTGAAGGTCTTTGAGGGAGGGTTTTCCCAGCCTCTCCATGGAGGGACCTGGAGCACCACAGCAGAGGGGCCTCTGCTCATTTCCAGGTGCCTGGCAGGAGAAGGAGCCCAGGTCCCTGTCCGTGGAAGCAGGAAGCCAGTGGCTCTCCCACTGACTATGGGGCAGACAGCCCACTGCAGATCCCAGCTTGGGTCCTTGGGGCAGTGTTGGTACAGCAGCCAACGGTCCCTGCAGGGATTCCTGGGGTTGTAGAGATGGTTTGAGCCTCTTTGAGCCCCAGAGGTGGTGGCAGCCACAGTCAGTGTCTCTTTCTGGCCATGATGGTGCCCAGGTCCTAGGCAGGGGAGACTGAAGATGGGGCTGAGGTGAAGAACCACTTTTTTTCCTGGAAAAAAACAGCTGCATTCTGTGATGGGAACTGAATGACCAAGTGAAATAATGTTATTTGGAAGCTGCTTTCTTCTTGGCTTTTGTGTTTATTTTTCAGTTGGCTGGACTCTTTCTCCAGTAAAAATAGCAACCAGAGATGGGAGAAGTGACCAAAATCCTTGCAGAGCAAGTGCCTGCCAGGTGTCACAGCTCTCTGCCACCTCGGGAGGTGGGTGCTGGCCTTTGGCTGCCCTGGGCTCTCGGTCAGCCTCTCCTGCTTTGCTGTAGGTTATGGAAACTGTCCTCCTTGGAGACCATATCTGCAAGCACTGGCATTTTCCACGCTGCCTGCCAAGGGGGGACTGTGCAGTGTGGATTAGCAAGTGAATGTGAGCACAGCCTGCTCTCGTGGGGAATTTGGCTTTTGTCAGGCACCAGCTGCTGGGACCAGCGTCCCCACGTTATTGCTCTGTAGGTGCCTGGCTGCAAAGGGCTCCTTCAAAGGCTCCTTGCCGTGCCACAAATGAGCTGGGAGAGGTCCCCATGGTGTGCTTGGGTGCTGGTGAGGAACAGCAGAGAGAGGGAGTTGCTTTTGCTGTGAGTTTGCTCTCCATGGTCAGAGGGATGCGCCTGCTCCAAGCAGGTGTGAGCACAGTGCTGCCCTTAGAGGGCTTAGAGACATAAAACAATGGATTGCACAGAGTAAAAAAACCACAACCAGCTAAAAAGCATGACCTGGACAACTCGAGGCCCTTTTAATCTAGATTTTACCTGTAGTTTTGCAACACTGTGCACCTCAGCACTGCCTCACCATATTATGGCTGATCACAAAGTCTGCAGGCTCTCTGCTGCCTGGGACTGTGGGCACCAGGGCACATTCCCTGAAATTGCTGCCAGTCCCAGAAAGAGCAAACATATCCCCATGTGCTGCAGAGGAAGCCCATAACATGGAGGCAGAGGGAGGAGAGGCAAAAGTGGGGTTTCAGTTGCTTTTGTGAAAGTATGTTGTGAAAATATGTTGTAGTGACAGAGAAAACCCATCCCCTTTGTGAGGGCAGCTCAGCATCGCACCTGTGTAAGGTCTTTTTGGAGATGGGACCCTTCTCTGGGTGGAGCTGGTGTCCCTCCACAGGGATGCTGGTGCCACGTGACACCAGCGCTGTCGATAGCAGAAAACAAGTTCGGTTTTTCGCAGAATGTATTTCCCTAAACATCCTGACCTTGAAGATTCCATCCAGAGCTTTGGTATTTCATGTTCCCCAACGCAATGAAAGCTGAGACTTGGTGCAGGGCGAAGGGGGTGCAGCAGCCGCGTTACTAATGGGATGTGGAAGTGCCATATGGTCCTGAAAAATCACTGTCAGTGAGACAACGTTGAGGAGCCCTCCCTCAGAGGGGCAGGGGGAGAGGCAATTAATCATCCTCGCCTCCTAATAAGCATGTGAGCTCTCATACCAACCAGTGCTCTTGTCAGAGGAGAAAAACTTCAAAGCCTGCAGTGCCCTGTAGCCCTGCAGATGCACAGGGCATTGCTGAGCTGAGGCTGCATCCCACTGGGTACAGTGTGTGCATCTGAAAGCACCGAGAAACAGTGACAAATGTGACAGGGGTAGCTGTAAATGCTGCCTTCAGACAGGGATATTGTGTTTTACAGGGCTTCACCTGGCTTGTGCAACTCACAGCACTCCTGACTCATCCAAACACTGTTCTCTCTGACTGGGGGGAGTGTGCTCACAGGGGTGTCTAGCTGGAGAGCCTCCATTTATCCTTAAAAGTGAGGAATCCACAAAGCAAAAAAGATTTAACTTCCTTGAGTACTTGACTGCATTGGCCTCACAGGGCTCGAGTGAGTCCCCTTCAGATCAGCTATGCGAGTGCAAAGCTTAATAAACACGTCCCTGAAGCCACCAGCTGACTTCCCAATGCTGGAAAATCAGCAGCTCCTTGTTCTTTTATCTTTGAGCTCTGGCTGGATGAAGCTGAAAGTGGTATTGGGTGAAAAAACTGTTTATTCAGGCTTTTCTTACTTTAACAGGCTTCCCTTTGTCTCAAGCACCTCTCTTTCACGTTTCCCTCCGTGGCAGGGTCTGCAGTACCGTCCTCTGGCCACAGACAGGCTCATGCAGCCCTTTCCACTGTTTTAATCGTAAACTTGGTGTTGGGCTGGAAAAGTCTTGAGCAAATCGTGTTTCAGCTCGTCCTTACTTCCATTGTTCGGGGATAAAATAATACTTCCAAACCTCCTAGCACTTCATAAATATCACTGCCTGTGTGGAGAGCAGTAGGCGCTTTCCAGAGCCCTGTTTGCCAGGCCATGGAGATTTTGGAATATTTATTGGGAATCTGAGCTGGATCTGTCCTTGCCCACAGTGCTGGCAGTGGCTGTTTGCTGGGGAGTAGGGGTCAGGGCAGTGGCTTGCTCGGGGCAGGCCTGAGACTTCCAGGGGGGTTTATGCATCCAAGTCCATTTTCTCTGGAGCAGAGGAATTTGTCCCTTGCTGGTAGCAGAGGAGGCAGGCAGTGCGTGCACACTGGGTGCGCTCCTGTGTGAGGAATGGGCAGAGGGTGCTGGAGGAAGTAGCACTTTGAATGCCTCAGGAAGTTTTTTCTCCACTTTCTACTGAGACTACATCTCCAAGCAGGACCTTGAGAGCAGCTTCCAGTTTGTCCTTCTGTCGGTGCCAACCATGGTGATGCGCTCAGCCTGGCACCAGCACTGCTACTGCAGGAGCCGCAGCGCTTCATGTGGGGTATCCAGAAGAAAGGAAGTCAAACCAAGCTGTCCTTGGCTCGTGTTTAGCTCTGGTTAAGCAAACAGGCTTTGCAAATTCTGTGGTCTGAACAAGCTTCCACTTGTATTTCCACATGCGGCATCGTCCCGAGCTGTAACATAAAGCAGATCCCACAGAGGTCTGTGTGTGGGAAGCCCTCTGCCCAGGCAGGGTTCAGCCACCCGTGTCCTCCTTCTGGCAGTGGTGTCCAGGCGCAGAGTGCCTTTGCAGCGTAGACTGGAGAGAGCTGGAGGCGAATGTGTGGCATGTTGCTTAACCATAAAAACCAATACCCAGCCTGGGGTATGGATTTTGCTGGGAATTTTTTCAGATGCCTGAGCCTGAAAATTTCTGTGCGTACATGTTATTCTCCCTCTAGTCCACGATCAGCCCAAAAAGACAATTTCCTTTTCCTACAAACCCTGCCTCTGTCCTGTGCCCAGGCAGGCAGCACTGTTCTTCCAGCAGCACCACAAAATCGGTGCTTTTGGTTTCTGTAACCACCCTGGTGTGTCTGTGGGGGGGAAAAACATCCATGTGATGAGCCCAGTCATGTTGTCAGTCACAGGGAGGGCCCAGGAGCAGCCAAGCTGGAAGCAACTGATGCTCTGAATGGGTTTTGGAGACCCTTGCTGTGGGAAGGGACACACGGGACTTGGCTGAGCACGCAGGGTTCCATTTGGGATCGAGCAGCAGCATTACATATCCAGTAATCTCTGGCAATTCACTGCATCCTAAAAATATAGTTTCATTAAAGCTTCTTTCTGAAGCAGCTCTGGTGTCCCAGTGAGGGGAGGTAGGCCACTGAACCAGCTGTGGGGTTTTTTTGCTAGTTTTCTGTACTGGAGTTTTAAAACTCTGCTACTCAGTTTGCCAACCGCTGTTCTTTCTGATGCTACCCAGTTGTTTTGCATGGCCTTGAAGTGGTTTCCCAGCTATTTGAACTCCCTAAATGACAGTGCTTCATTATTGTCTGATGGAGAAGTGAATTCTTCTGTTTATATGTAAAGGTTCCCCTCTTTTCCCCCCTACCTCCCTCAACATATGCAAAAGCACTGCAGAAACTGGAACCAGATAAAAAGAAGAAAACAGGCTTTTAAAGCAAGTTCTGCAGTGTAAAGATGTGAAGGCCACTTAGAAATCATTGCTTTGCTCTTTCTCCCACACTGTGATTCATTTGGTCCAATCCATCATTGATTCAACATGCTCATGGGCCAGAGCCTTCAAAGACAACTGTGCATCTGCTTTAGCCATTCATCAGGGAGGAGCACAAAGGAGAAGGGCAAAGGAAAATGTATTGCCAGCTCCCTTTGGTGCTGTTTAATGGGTGTGAAAGAAGGACAGTGGAGAAGCTGGGTTAATGAAAGCCAGGACGACTGAGGAAGTGCCTCCTGGGACATATATTTTTTCAGCCCAGGTATGGACCTTGCTAAATTTGATTCTGCAGAGGAACTTCAAACGCTGAGCAAGAGAGCCAAAATGAGGTCAACATGCAAAGGAGTAATCCAGTGCAGGTGGATGCTGTCCCACAGATGTGGCCCCCAGCCCCATGTGGACACCAAGTGCAGAGGGGCTGTGAACTGTGCAGCTCCATTGTGTCCCTCATTTCCCTGATAAGCAACAAAATACTTTCATGGAGATGATGCTCTGCTGCTCCAGAGAACTCCTATAGCCTGATCCCTTAGATCTTTAGGGGATCATTCAGCTGCAGCACTGCCTGCAAATCACTTACCTTGCAGCACAGTCCTGGTCACTGGGCAGGCCCAGCTGTGCTGACCCAGAGGTTGAGCTGTGTGCTTATAGCCCTGGTGCAGGACCTGAGGGATACCTGAGCTCACTGGCTCCCTGCTAGCCCAGGTGTCAGCTCTGTGCCCTGCTCTGTGGGGGGGACAGGTACGACTGAACATCCTGTTGAGCAGCAGCACCTCCTCTGACCAACCCAAAGTGGCAGTAAACCTGAATTCATGGTGGGTTCCAGGGAAAGTGTCTTGTCTTAACACAACCTGGACAATACTTTGTTGAGGTTGTTGGGTTGACCAGGACCTGAGTTGTCCTTGTGTAACATCTCCTTTCCCACAGGGCATTAGGTACTGAGATATGACTGTGCTCTGCTTGGCAATGACAGGAGTTAATATTGGCAAGGTATATTTTGGGGGGGGCATCCTTGAAGCTCACCCTAAATTCCTGGGCCAGCCAACCCTCTGTTAACAGAGAGGGATTATTTGTCCTTCTTTACTGTGGGTTTACCTTGGTAGAGGAAGAAGGACACTCTGTACAATATCAAGGGGAATATTCTTGGCCAACTTACTGGCTGGTATGGAGCAGCAAGTGATAGAACATGTTTTGCAGTTACTTATCTCACTTTTGGGGGAGGTTGAGGCCTCCTATGTTCTCATGCGATCTTATTTATCACTGATATTGAGTTCTTTTCAATCAAAGATACTTTCCCTGAAGTTTTGTGAAGACTCTTCCAAGTCGTTGAGCAACAATTTGTTCTCGGAATAAACCAATTTGCAGCTGGGGCCTGAAATACTTTGAAGAAGATGAGTTTATACTTGCAGGCATTCTGCTTTGTGCTTATCTTGATTTGGCCTTGTAGATCCTAGTCCAGATTTATAGCTGAGTGCAGTTTTCAGCTTTAGCATGGGGAGTGAAAGCACTGTGCTTCCCGACAACATGTGAATGGGTGAGCTCTTCTCCAAAATCCTTCTCCTGTGAACTAAATAGAGCTCCTGGACTTATGGAATGCATGGGCCAGTGTGTGCTCATTTCTGGCCTTTCCATACTGCAGGGCATAGGTGGAAGCTGCTATGAATTATTAATCTTTGTGCTTCAGTTCTTCAAAATGAAAAAGCTTGAGGTTACAACCTCTGTTGGACAAGGTTGGAAACTTCGGACAAGAAACCTGTAGAAGTCCTGTGAGGTTTTTATTCATTTTAGTGCGCCTATCACAGAAGCCCTGCTATACTTGTATTTATGTTGTTTGTCTTTCAGGCCAACTATATAGACTTTCTTTTTTTTCAGTCTGTATGCTGCAGGTTGGGATTTGCTTTTCCTGGCTGTCTCCCCTTCAGCTCCCTTATTAATACCCCTGCTTTAGCTTTTTGCTCTTGAATTCCCTTGAGTCCATTTTTGAGCTTTAAAACTAAGAACTGGGAGATCTCTGCTTGTTTGCTTGAAGCTCAAATCAAATACAGCAACCCTTCTCCACAAGTTCATCATTGTTACAGAAATACTGTAAATCATTCTTGTGAGTTTTGAGTTCGCTAACGAAGAAAGCAAGACAATGTATGCTGCTAAATGAGTGTACTCATGTTAAAAGGCTCTTGATGGGAATCTGGGGCAGTGAAGTCACATAGCCCGAGTCTGGGTGCGGTCAAAATTGTGAACAGACCTCGGGCTTAGATAAAACAGAGTTCCAGCATTAGTGTGCTTTTACTGAAAGTTAGTAGCATGGATGTTGACCTTATGTTTGGCAAAAGTAGACTACCCAAAACATGGATGCAAGGCAGATGGGGAATGCGATTTAATTAAAAAAGAAAATATTATGATATTCTGAGAACAAAGTGGTAAAATCTTCTGGCTGCTCAGGAATTTCTTTTGAGAAATGGAAGGCACTGAAAGGCTGGGCCGGGAGAGGATGGAATCTGAAACCTCCTTCTGCAGTGGGGAGGAAGAAGGACGATCCCCGGGTATCTGGCTGACGGCAGGGTTATCACTTTCCCTCTGGGGCAGGGACGGCTGGAGAGCTTCCAAGCACGTTTTTCCATAGGAGAGTGCCAGCTTTGCTGGAGTCTGGGTGCTTCTCGGAAGAGGGTTTGATCCCGGAGCAATAGCGGTGGTGGCTCCCTGACCCCCTGTGCCTGCCCCAGGGCTGCCCCCGGCTGCTGTGCCGGGAGCCTTGCACCAAGGAACCCCTCAAGGCACCGGCTGATGCAGTGGGGAGGTGGGAGCCGAGCTCAGTACACAAGGAAGGCCTTCACCCATCTGCGTTCCTGTGCGTCTGGATTTCCCTCCATCCCTCAGGGATGTTTAGTGAAGACTCGGAGCCTGGGATTGCTGCCTCCCAGATCCTCCGCTCTTGGTGAGGAGCAAAGCCCTTTTAAGTGTTGCTGCAGGAAGGCAGGTTTTTGGGACCAGGGAAGCCCCACGGGAGCGAGGACAGCTGTGGAGTCCCCTCCTGGTGGGAAAAACGTGACCCCGGATTCCTGCAGGGTGGGATAGGGCAACAGAAACCTCAGCCTGTTCCCCTGAGGTCTTGCAACTGCGCTCCGCTCGCTGCCGTACGTCCGCTCCTGCCGGCCTTCACCCTGCCCAGGGATGAGCCTGCAGCTGCTCCCCGGCCTCACAGGAGCAGGGGGGGCCATCCAGCGGGTCTGTGCGGGGCAGCTGCAGCCCACGCCGGGCAAATAAACAAACAGGGGCTTTCCTGAGGGAGGGATTGCAGCTGTGGGGTCTCTCTCTGCTGCAGATCCTCGCTACCTCTCTAGGGACCCGAGCAGATTGCTGAGTGGGCAGGAGTTCTGGAAACCGGGAGATTTAAGGGGCTTTTGTGTGGATTTGAGAGCCTCCAGATAGACACCTGCTTCTGAAAATACACGCCAAGGGCACCAGAGGGTGAAGGATGTGCGAAAGTATCTGTGAGGGTGAGTAGGTTTGAGACTAGTTGGGCAGGGTGAGATGCCTGAGTCACAAGGAGCCAAGGAGGGGACAGTCCTGGATGCAGGTACAAGGGTGACCTCCTTGCGCAGTAGGGGGGTTTTCTGGTGGGTAATGGAGAGATGCCTCAGCTCAGGGAGGACCTTCCTTTCCATGGGGCTGCTCAGGTAAATCCATCAGCCCTGCTCACAGCATCAGCCTCCAGGCAGCAGGGTGGCTTTGTCATACGCTCAGCCTTCCAGGGAAAGATCCCCTAACCTCTGGAGATCTGGTAATCATCATCCACCTCCTGAATGACCTCTGAGAGCTGCAACCTACAACGTGATTCTCCAATCCATCATCTAGTCTTCTCCCTGTGCAAACCTGCAAGCTGGCTCTGGGGGTCTGTGGGGACCACAGGAAGCAGCTCTGGCTGCAGCATCCAGGCCTTCATTTGTAAATAAGCACCTAGCTGCTATGGTAATGCTTATTTAATTTAGGCTAAGTATTTCTACAGCTGTTCTGGGGGAATCACGCTGCTTTGTGCTACATGTTAATTCTTGGCTGCTCGCAGCTGCAGAAGTGGATTGGCCAGGCATAGTCCTCAGGACAGGTTCTGCTGCCTGGTACAGCACAGCCATGTGGGTTGTCCCTGCTTTGGGGTTCATGGAAAATGCTGGTTGCTCCCCCACACACCTCACACAAGACAGTTCCTGATCTGTGCTAGCAAAGCAGGCCCTAGTTGTAGGTGACTTAAGGCATTTTATAAGAAAAAGGATGCTGATCCACTTGTCAGATATAGCTGTCTTTTCCTGCCCTCTGCCCAGTCACACAGTGTCAGAAAGCACACTGTGTTCCTGCCTTGATTATACGGCATTAAATCTTCACTTCTTCTCTGAGCTTTGAGTGACCAGGGTGGGTCACAGTGCGGAAGCCAAGGGGACAGACACTGAGCACAGGGCAGAGGCACCGCTGAGCCCAGGGGTTACAGGCTGTTGGTGGAGGCAGATGGATGGCAGGAAGCTGCTCAGAGTGGTCCTTGCCTTGGAGCAACCATCATAGCAGAGCTACTCCAAAGCTGGGCATGGCAGCCCTGCACGGTCCACCCTGTGCTCCATTGCTGCCAGTTCCTCTTCCTTAGAGGACCGTGGACACACTGACCATCCACAAAGACCCCATAGATCCCCTTACCCCTCTCTGCAGTGCACTACAGTCATATTAGTCCCTGCACAGCTGAAACCTCTCCTAGCCATGGGATCGATAAGACTCCGAGGCTGAAATGCTGCCAAACCATCCTGCTGCAGCAGGTGGGCCCCGCTGGCGGGGAGGAGCTGCAACGAGTGCTCACAGCTCCCAGCTCCTCTGGTGCTGCGAGCAGCTGGGAAGCTGCTGCTGTTGGCCAAGTGTGATTAAAAATCTCCCTCCAGCTTCCCCTGGGCTGGGGTGGATTGGAAAGCCCAGCTTAGCCTGAACTGGGGATGCAGGCTCTCTCTGCAAAAAAGCGGGTTTTAGGGTGTGATGGGCTGAAGTCAATTTTTTGTTGAGGATTTCAGGGCAGGCCTTGGGAGACAGCAGGGTGTGTGGTGATGCACTATTTTTTGAGTGACTTCAAAACACTCATCTCATGACAGGGTGCTCTGCAGCAGGCAGCCTGGCCACGGGCTCAAGCTTGCGATGAACCCAGCATCAAGTCAGGGGCCACAAAAACTTGTACAAGGTGAGAGGACACTGGGTCCAAGTGTGCTCTGGGCTCCAGGTCCTGCTGGGTCCAACCATGCTGTGGATCCAGCAGATCCACAGCATGGTTGGACACACCCTCATCTCAGGTCTGTGGTGTGCTTGGACCCAGCATCATCTCATGGTCCTCAAGCTTTGTGTCCCCTGAGATGGTGCTGGGTCCGTGTCATGCTAAAAAAAGCTTCACTCTGACAAGAGCCTTTGCGTGAGCTGCCACGCAGTGTGTTTATACCCTGCGTTTGTCTCTGACGTTTAAACACAGCAGCGAGGAGTAAACGCAGCGAGCCTGACCCAGGCTTTGTTATGACATTTTGTTGCAGGCAGGAGGCAAGCTCCGGCTCCAATAACAAACACCCAGTGTTATGACACTTTTACCTTTCCAACTATTTATGTAAGCACAAATATTTTATTTTAAGGTTTGAGACGCACCGTTAACATAAAGCAGTCTCGTTCCTTTCAGCACGGCCTGGTTTTCACTCGGGGAGCTGGTGTTTAATGAAAAGGTTAATTGTGTTTTATAGGGCTGTATCGCCTGCCTACCAGTTTCTGGCTTGGAAGGAGGTGAGGTGCGGCTCCTGGTGCTCTTGCCAAGTTATGGGCCGTGAATACAGGCAGTTCCTGGGAAGAAAACAAAACCCATGACAAAAAGTGGCTCAGAAACCAAGGGGTTTTGTGGCACAAATCCATTCGGATGCTACAGAATTAATTTCGTGTGAAGTGATTTCCAACGAGGCTACCCCACGACAACACCCAGTGCAGTGGAAGATGAGAAGGGAGTTTCACGGAACATGGACTGTTTTCCGCTGAGCAGTAAACACGCTCAGCCTTTCCCTTCCATGGCTGCACCACGTTGAAGAAATCCTATGAGTACTTTCCCCTCCTGAGATTGAATTAATTAACTTGAAATTTCTTAACAGCCCATAATAAGGGGGGAGAGCAGGAGGAACTGAAAGTTTAATCTTGACTTGTCAGCAAATTCCTCCTCCAGCAGCCGAAGGAGCAGCAGCCATGCACTTGCATAATGCCCTGGTGTGGCCACCGGACTGTTTTGATTAAATGGATTCTGGGGGTTTAGGAAAACTACAAATTTTATAGCTATGGTGTTCTCTGAAAAAGTGATGTAAAACATCATAAAGCTGCCAAACCACCACTGCAGTGCAGGGATCCATGCTGGCCTCCTCTGCAGCAGGGACTGTCAGCCCCAGAAAATTCTGTTAAGAAAATAATTGAGGTGGAATTGGCAGAAGGGTGTGGGGGGAGGTTTGTGCCTTGCAAACTTTTGTTCCCTTTTTCTGAACATTTAATGCCTTTCGATCCGTGCCACTTAACAGCCACATCTGAATTTGCCCCGGTGTCTGGATTAGACACAGTGAGCCAAGTCTTTCTCTGCAGCATCATCACTCACAACATCAGTAATGGCATCATACCTGGACTTCTCTTCTTCTATTCCAAGAGATTTAACACCAACCCTGTACTGTGGTACTTTTTCTGCCTTTGGATTGCACTGAAGATGGATCCAGGGGAAAGCTACTATCTAAGCAGTGTGGTTTCAGGGCAACTCTTTGAAAGAAGGTTCTATTGACCCAAAAATTCATGTGGGGAGTAATCCTCTGGCCCATATTTGACCTGTGTTGCCTCCTGGTTGCCCCAAGCAGTTGTATCCTCCACCAGCAGCCCCTGAAGGGTGGACTAGTACCTGGATCAGGGTGGCAGATGCATGCCATGGTCCCCAGGTCACCCTCTGTCCCCTCACACCTAATTCAGTTGGCAGACCTTGCTTTGTTTGTTTGCTCAGGAGTGGGAAGGTGACCTGATGCCCTGCAGTAGCAACAGGCTGGAATATATAGTCACGATAATGTCTGGCTGTAGGTTTTTATCAGGTCCCCTGGTTGCAAAACTTCACAGGGTGCATTCGGGCTGGATGGAGGTGCTGGGAATGGGTGTTCCTTCCACCGTGAGGGGTGGTCTGTCTCTGAGCTTTTAGGGAATGCTCCCTCTTTTGGCAAATTCTGATATATTTTCCTATGGATTGCAGAGATGAAATGCAGTTCGGGGTTCCTTAGGGATGTGAAAAACTTTATTCCTGAAATCAAATCGATTGCCCTAAAATTACAGCCGCTCTTTCTTGCAACCAGTGCCAGATGGGTGTGTTGTGTACGACCGATGATTTTAATGGCCAAGACCTGAGCATTTCAACATCCCAGGCCCTGAAGAAGAGTCAAATTCAGAGCAGAAGGGGAGAAAATTGAGCCCTGTTCACTGCCAAGAGGCAGCAGGGAGGACAGGCACACACAGAAACAATGCTCTGGTCAGCACCACCACTGAACCATTTGTTTCACTCTCTCTTTCTTTCTTCCTTTGTTCTTATTTTATTTCTTCTCCTTTTCACTGGATTGAGGCATTGGGACAAACTATTTAGTGGTGGTAGGTCATCTGGCATGGACCCAGAGGTATGTTCTCTCCAGCTGGAAGCTCAGCCACGGCCCCAGGCATGCCCTTGAACCCTTGGAGCATCATCTCAGGTCCGTGGCACACTTGGACCCAGCCCTGAGATGGTGCTGGGTCCAAGCACGTTGCAGATCCAGCATCGTCTCAGGTGGGGACAGGATTCATGTGAGGCAAAAATTGTGCTCTAAATGAAGCTGGTGGGAAAAATTTAGAATCAAAATACTGTTAAATTCCTCTAATGTATAAATGTAAGTTTTCTAAACTTGAAGGTTTAATTGATATTTTTTCTTCAAATAATGGACTAATGTTGAGTAATTTAAGCCATTTTACAGCAAAAGCAATTGAATAATTGCTAATGGCTTTCAGCTGAATGTATTTAAAGTCAGGTCACAAATCTGAGCTGATTTAAAGACCAAGGGTCATTATTTTCTCTTGAAAAATAATTAGATAACAATGGTAATTAGAAGACGGCATTCAAAGGAAAGTTGGGACTTGAGTATAAGGCTGGGAAAAGTAAGAGGGTAAGAACTGCCCTGATGAAGAAAAATTGATGAACTATCCTGTGGAGTGATCAAGGGGAACAAAAAAAGAAAACAGAGACCTTGATATTAGAAACTTGAATTATGTTCATGTTCTTTAGACAGGGAAAACAGAAAGGTTTTTTAGCCTGGTATCACCATATGGAGATCAGGCTGGTGTAAGATTTTCTGGCAGCACCTTCCACCCATTCACAAGTCTGGAAAATGATCTGGATGTGGGATGATGGGTGCTTTGGCTGGAAGATTCTATGGGGACATTGTGACATGCAGAGCAGTGCAGACTGGCAGGGGAGCACTAGGGGTGGTGACAGGGTGAAGGTTGAAAATTACTCCAAGCTCAGGAGAAATACATGCCCCCGAATACTCGTGTGGGTGTTATCAGAGCAAATAAACCTCGTGCTTTTCGAAAGAACAATTTATTGATACTTCAGACAAGCTGGGACTCCTGCCCCAAGTTGCTGTAGGGGCAAGTCATTGTTGTTATGTGTTTGTTTTCCCACTGCTGGCTCAGGAATTTGTTGGCTTTGGGAGCTGGCAGGTGTCTGTCCTCACGTTGCTGCACGACCGCACGTGCGTCACTGAAGCAGCAGCAAACTGTGTCCCTGAGCACTGCCTCGTCTGCTGCCTGTCCTTGCCTTTGCCGTGGGGTTCATCCTGCTGCTGGGGAAGGCATTAAAGCTTTGCAGCAGGCGGATCCATGCACATCATCTCTAAAACGGCTCTAAATAATAATTCCGAGATGCAGCATGTGCCCAGTCCGGGGCCTGAGGGATAATTCAGGATATTCATACCCATCTTTGTCTCCTGAAGCCAGTGGGGGCTTCAGTTTCAGTGACACCACAAAGTAGTGGCCTCCATGCCCCAGTGATGAGGCTGCTTGAAGCTGTGCCTTCTGCTGTCCTCAGGACTGGTCTTGCTCTGGTAGTTCCAGAGTCATGGAAGAAGGAATAGAGGAATTCCTTATCCGCTTTCTTCAAATAATAGAAAGCAGATTCCTCTGTCTCCTCCTTTTTTGTTTCCTTTTAAGGTAACTTGTTCTGGCTCTTCAGAGGAGAACTTATTTCTCACCGCAGTGTTTGCTCAGCTTCTCTGAACCCTTCCTTGCCCTCTGTCCTCCAGGATGGAGTGTCCTATAGCAGAGTGCCACACCCCTGCTTGTGTCCATATCGCTCTCAGTGATGGAATTTCACTGCAGTGTGTTGTTCACCACTCAGCTGAGCTCTCCCCTGTCCCCTCTGCTCTCACACTGTCGGTCGCTGCCTGCCCTGTGCAGGGATGTGAGCGCCTTCCAGCCAGTACAGCTGCCTCTGTCAGCACTGAACCCTGATTGCTATTGCTGCTTGCTTAAGGTGATAGTCCTGCCTCTGGACTGTGGCTGGTTGGAAGATTTTATACACCCCAGCCTGCCTTCTGCTGTAATTTATCTCTTTTTCTTCTGCCAGCCGCCATGTGTGGCATGTATGATCTGTTAACACAAACCTGCACTGAACTCTGTCAGCATCACCCAGGATGTGCCATGGGTAGTTTTGCTGTGACTCCCAGGCTTCTTTCTGGCAGTTCAATAGTGCTCATGAAGCATTCTTGCAGCCCTTCATCGCAGTTCTCATGGGCTTTCTTCAGGCTTTATGGCTCCTGGCAGAAGATCCTTGCTCACTGGATCCCATCTGTTCAGCATCTCAGCTGAGGCAACCCTCATTAAGGTCTTGTTCCTTGCAGATTCCCTTTTGGATGCTCCTGTTCTCCATCAGACTTTGGCAGTCTTGATCCTGGTGTCACTGGAGCAGCTCATCTGAAGTCATGGCTACTCTTCATTTTCTTTCCCTTGCCCTGTCACTTGCTCGTCAGGAGTCTCAAGGCATGAGATAAGGAGAAACCAAAGAGAAAACAAAGCTGCCAGTGGACTTTTAATATCCCTTTATCTTGAAAAAGGCCTTGGGTCTTGCTCTTTGCTGTTTTCTTTGCTGTCACCCAACTTTCCACCGCACTCTAACCTGGGAACAGTTGAGCAGCATAAATAGCAAACAGGTTCATGTGCCTAAGCACTTCCAGATGCCCGAGCAGGTAATGCTTTGAAATGTCTTTTAAATGAGTGCTGAGTTTTGACCTGCAGGATAAATGCTGGCTGGCATGACACAAATCATACCAATCTTGAAAATTATCCCAAATTATCCCCACCAGTCATAATGGCAGTAACAGCTCAGAGACCTGCCCCTCTGAGGGGTGATTTCCTGCCAGGATACTGTAGAGCCCGGCAGCGACTGTCACTGACTTGCACCTTAAATTACCATGTCCCTGCTAATTGTCCCTGCTTCCTCAGGAGGTCTAAACACAAAACTAATTTTTAATTTATTTTTTAATTTATAATCTGTTCATATATCCGCGCTCAGCAATGTCCAATTTCTGCCCTCTCTCAGCGGTCCTAAGGAGCTGAGTGCTGTAGGCTCAGTATTGCTCAGGCACAGCCTTTTCTTTCAGTTCACTTTCCTCATGCAGCGATTTTGCAGCTGCTCTCTGCAGGATAGAGGTGTCCTTTCCCCCTCCTTCTCCCTCTCATTACACTACCTCTTTTTGAGGAGGATGGTGCTTCTCTTACTGCAAGAGCAGCACTACCTATGGACTAATATATCTAGATGCTTACATATCTGCATTATGACCGTAGGCTCCTGCTGTTCAAACAGCTTAGATGGCCCCAGTATATTTAGGAAAATAATTAGGACAGATTGTGTTTTGTGTCCTTTTAGGAAGAAAAAAATCTCTGTAACCCCTCACACTTGAATATAGGTGTATATCAGAGCAGATCAAAGTGGTACTGGTGTGAAAATGTTCCTTTTGCCTATGAAATGGGGGAGAGGAGGTGGAGGTAAAAACCTGAATCCCACTCCTGGAGGACTTTTCATCCTTAGAAATCTTGATATCAAACCCTGCCTTCTTCAAATCTAATAAGCTCATGAGAGATGATTTCTATAGAAATTCTAATTATCTACAGGCTCAAAAATTTCCCCTCTGTGTTTTTTGGTATGTTGTTTTGGTGTTGTTTTTTGTGGTTTTGTTTTGGTTTTTTTTCTGATAATGAGTATTTCATCTTCCGCAGGAGAGAAATTAGTAGGCAAAAATCCTGAGGTCTGTGTGTGGGATAAACCAGTGAGCTGGACTATACCCTGCAGTATCGCACAGCACAATCACATTGTATTTCTAGTAACTGTTTACAAATGCCTGTTCCTTGGAAACTCTGCTCTATGTGGGCAAGGAATTAAAGTACTAGTTAAAAATTATTATGGGGGATCGTTTTACTTTGTGCTGAGTGGTAACAAACATCCAACAGAAATTTAGACCCCTTCCTTTCTCAGCTGTTAGCATTTAAAATTTAATACTAAAATAAAATATTAAATTAATTATTCTCCCTTTACTGCATTTTGTCTGCTCCCACTTTCTCCTCCAATAGCTGTAGGAGACCTTTCCTAATCTTTGCAATTAACTCGGTATTTCCTGCAAGGCTGACACTGAAGAGGGTAAGGAAGGAGTGTAAAGCGAGGAAAGACATCTGTCAACTATTGGAAATACTTTCCGTGTTAGAAATTGAAGGGAGCCCACACTGAAGCCAGATGATCCGAGGAGAAGAACAATTGCAGCGTTGGCTTGAAAAGAATGTGGGTGATTTGTTATAGCTGTCCTCGCAGTAGGCACCTGGTTGTCATGTTCATATGAGAATACCTTGGAGATATGCTAAACATATATCCTGTTCCCATCAGGAGTGCTGAAGGGCCAGAGCAGGCAAGGTTTGACTTGCATTTTCTGAAAGACATAAATTATCGTTTGTTCCTGAAACTCCATCTTTTCAAATCCTTTCCATTCCTCTCTGCTGCCCCACGATTAATTCAAAGCAAGCTGTGCAGAGTTTGTGTGTTGGGTAGGCAGCTTTTAAAGCGTGTTTTACCAACTATGGAGACTCCTGACTGACCCTTTTTGGGGGTGAGGCTGTGTGCAGAAGGGTTGTGGTAACTGGTTTGGACTATGAGTTCTTTATAATAGGTCAGTAGAGACCCATTGTGCTAATGCTGCAGTAAAAATATGAAACATTTTCTGGAGAGGAGAGACCCAGCATTTCAGCTGATCTGACACATAAACTTTTGGATTGTTGTTTGCTCGCTTTACTTTTTGATTTATCCCGAAGTCTGAAAATGGCTCCAGTGTAGCCTGAAAATGAGCTGGAACAACAGTTCAGCTTTGTGAGCCAGGACACGTCCTAACAGGAGAAAAGGGCTGCAGACTTCCAGGGCTCTCTCACTTCTCTTTGCCTTGCCCAACCCATAGTAAATTAATTCTAGATGCACAGAGAAGAACCAGCTTCATCCTTGTAAGAGAAAAGGCGATTTAATTGTGATAGTTTCTGCACCACTTGGTGTCCTCCTCTCTTCCCTCATCTGATCAAAGCCCAGCTTGTCAGCAGTCCCTCCCCATCCCCTGCAAAAACAGACCTATGAAATAGTGAAGATGTGGCCACAGTAGTTTGACATTATGCTCTTGTGTTATCCTGCACTTCATCTCCCTCGTTGTGCCAGGCTCCAGGAAACCAGAAGAAAGTTCTGTGAACAGCTGGATTAGTTTTAAGGGCAGAGAGTATCACAAGATCAACAACTGGAAGTTTACATTTCATGAATCATGGGATTTACCAGTCACCCTGGCAATGGGCCCAATAGCTTTTTCCAAAATGGCCTGCCAGTGGAGACGTCAAGGGATGGAGACTGTGTTAGCAGCGGCTTTGTTATCTTTGTGCTTAGTCATGATGATTGAATTTGAGGATGTTCATTTCTAAAACAAATTCACACCAGTCCTTCCTCCCTGAATTTAATCAGTGGATGTTACTGTGGAATGAGAAAAGGAGAACTCTGGAGTCACTGGTGTATGTTTAGGTCCACCAGAGCAGCTTGTGCTCTGGATCTCATAGAAAAAGAACTGCCTTGCCTGAGGGTGCCCAGCAGCACCTCAAAGGCATCTGGCCTGAGAGTATGAACAGACCTGGAGTTATCCCTGAAAGAACCACCACATCTCTGTAGGTGTGTCCTTCCCTGTTGGCTTTAACACAGAGGGACCTATTTCAAATAGAAACCCTCTATGATAACTGTTCAACATGTTCTCCTTCCAAGGGTCAAACTTGTCATCTTCTGCGCATTTTCCTTCTTGAGTTGTGCTTCTCTGTCTGGCACCTAATAGGGATGGACCCAGCCAAGGGCAGGAACCAATGCAGGGCTTATGCCAATGCACTGTGGGTGACATTGAGCAGGAAACCTGCTCCAGCCCATGCCTGGATAAGGCTCTGTGTCCATCACAAGCAATAGACCCATCCAACAGTGTCATTCATCTTACAAATGTTTCACCTCTTCCTGTGAATGTTGCTTTCCTTCAGCCCCATGACCACAGTTGGTTATGCTGACCTGTACTGTTTGGTGAGTCTTCCTGGCCATCACCACTTCCAGCCCCTGCCTCCACCCTTGGGATTTAAACTCCTCCCTCCCTGCCTCACACGTCTCCCGAGTTCAGCCTCATGACATACGTGCTATTTGCGGAAAATGTTTGTCAAGACCAGGTGGTTGAAAGTAAAAATGCCAACAGATCTGCCTTTTGTAACTGTGCAAGCAGCTTGTTGAAATTAGTCACAGGCTGAGCTGCAGTACATCTGTGCTGTCAGCCATCCAGAGAGCCATCGACACCGCCCGCCCAGACGGGAGCTGTGCTCCAGTGCAGATCTGCGGGGCTGCGCGAGCGCATGCTGAAGTCATTCCCAGAGCCTTTCCCCCACTCCTCCAGTCCACAAACCTTTGCCCAAATTTAGCCATGAGCCTCCTTCTAAATGCATAAACACTCGTGTGTCCTGAGTTTCGGATACCCGCAGACAGAGCAACCCAAAACAAAACCTGGGAAATCTCGACAATGGCATTTGCTTTAGAAGAATTTGTACTTGGCTCTTCAGAGAACTTTGTTTTTCACTTAATTGAGCAAGGATTGTGATTTCCAAGGCCTTCTGGGGTGTGAGGTACCTTCCTGTTATTGGAGGATTTATGAAGTTATTGCCCACCTCCCATTTCCTGCTTGAAAGTCTGAAAAGCAAAATACCTCTCTGTCTTGCTGTTGTACAGCTGAAAAGCACCAAATCAGCTGGTTACTAATAGCTATTCCCAGTGTTGAGCAAGAGTCATCTGTTCCCACTTTGTGTGGCACCCAGTACACAGAACCTTTGGGAACAGCACCACAGTGATCTCAGCACGTGGGGCTGAGATGGCAGCGCTGTGCTTCAAACCCTCCTCTTCCCCACCGGGGGCTGCCTTTGATGCATGTCCAAAAATACAGCTTGAATTGGCTTCTTCGGATCCATCGTGCTTAACTGCTCTGTCAGCATGCCCCACTGTACAAATGCACGAGCAGTTTGCATGTCTGTCCTGAAGCCAAGGCTCTCATATTTCTGCGTGTCCTACCTCCGATGACTTCTCCCGACGTGCTTTAACCGACGCCTGTGCTCATCCTGTCCCACGTCCCTGCTCCCACCTCTGGGCACGTGGCCCCAGCCTGCTCAGCTTGAGAATTGCTGCTCCTTCCCCTGAGCACAGAAACATGAGGGGTTTATTCTCCCACCCTTATAACAGGGATTCTCATGAGTCTGACTGAGTTTTCTTGCACCAGCAACAGACCTCACAGTCCCTGCCGGGTGGGGAAGGGGAGAACGTTGCTCTGGCTTTGCCTGTTTCTGGGCACGCTTGGTGCTGACTTCTAAGCATTTTGCACACAATTCCCTGCCTGTGTGAAAGCCCGACATTGTGCTGGGAGGCCACGAACACAGGACCTTTGTGCTCAGGGTATTATGCTTTTCCCGCGCACAGGCTCTCTGCTCGCACACGCCGTCTGGCCGGCCCTCGGAGCTGGGTCTCTTGCATACCACGCTTTCCTATGGAATTTGGATTCAAATGTGAAAATTCTCCGCCACACAATAAAAGTGGCATTTCCATGCCCTTTAGCACATCAGTCTTTTCTTGTGAATAGAGTCCTGAGTTCTTTGGCTTTTGCCGTATGGAACAATTGATCCCTTCAGTTCACTTGCCAACAGTAATCGGTTTCTTCTAGTCATAAATTTTAGCCATTCTTTTTTTTTATTTATTTTTTTCCCTTTTTTGGGGGGCATGGAGGGGAATAAAGTAATAAAAAGAGACAGATGTAAAGTAGGCAGCTGTTGCTAGTCAGATCTTAGTCTGGGAAAGAAGCAGAGCAGATATCAGCCTGCCTTTTACCTACTGCTGTTTGGTGATGTTTAGCCATCAGGACAGGTTGCTCTATGGTGGGTCCCACTGCCAAAGTTCCTGCTTCCTCTGTAATGATTGGCCATGTGGGGTCTTTAAACTGTGTTTAAACTACAGAAGTAACCAATTTGAAGCACCCTGTGGACTTCAGTGGCTGTAGGAGGAAGTCAGGTAATAGAATCTAAGGGGGGAAAAGCAGTAGTGAGGCAATTTTTTTAGGATGGAAATTTTGAATTCATCACTTTTCTGTCTGGTGTCATTATTAGTTTGCCTGGTCTCTGCCTTGCATCAACAGGCTGCTTGCACATTTTACCAAGGTTTCCTTTTCTGTTGGTTGCGGTATCTGCTCAGGGCTCCCTGCTCTGGTTTTCAGAGTGAGCTGCTGGTTTCGTGCTGGGTGGCACTGGAGAGGTTCTCCAGAGCACCACGGCATCCTAATGCCAAGCCCTGCAAAATCCCCCTCTCCTCTCCTGTCCTGGGGACCACATGTGTGTTTTGCTTTCCTTCTGTCTGCAGCTGAGGCAAAAAGGGATGGGAAATGCCAAGGAAAACAGTTCCCCCCTCCCCTCCAACATGAGTGCCACAGAGCTTGCTTTATAGGTTAAACCTAGAGTGTGTGTTGAGAATGGGTTTATTTGAAATACATTTGTCCTGGAGGCAGATTTTCTATCCATATGGCCCAGTACTGTAAGAGTTGTTTCACACTTCTCTGGTGGTTTACAGTAAACTGGGAGCACCTGCCTCTGCTGGGCTTGGGAAGGGCTGAGTGGCTTTGAAATTGCTGATAAAACTGTTCTGAGGGAACTTGGTCTTAGTTTCATTCCTGTGCCTGCTTGCTGCTCCATGCTGCTCGTGTCAGAGGAGGAGGATGGGGGCCTCTGTCACGAGCAGCTTATTAGAGGAAACACATCAGATTTAGGGTTCAGTCCCTCAGAATTACAAAAGAAAACCTCATGCAGCTCTAGGAGGGAGGAATGTCCTACCTGAGACCAACCTACGCCTCTGCAGCTGCTGCTGCTGCTCCAGGGACAAACAGGAGGCAATAAATGGATATGTGATGGGGCTGGGCATGCTGGGTGACTTTCAGAGAACCAGAAAACCCTCCAGCATAAAGAGCTGCTCCTTCCCCTGCGGTTGAGGATCTACAGACATTTGCTTTCTCCCCAGCAGGACGCCAATTCCTACGAAGTTCTTCCAAAACTGATGTCATCTGAGCAGAGACCTGCCAGATTTTCTGACCTCTTTGACGTGCCCCCAATATCCACGTTCCCTGGGGATTCTGTGAGATGACGTGTGCCATGGCCAAAGGCTGTGGGGCTGCTGCCCTCGAGCAGGGTGCTTAGTTCACAGGCTGCCCTGGGAGACCCAGCCCCAAAATCCACAATCCAGCTCCCCCCTCTAGCCTGGCTAAATCCCTCCCATTGAAACCACTTTATTTCTCTAATAACCCTCTACAACTATATTTTGATTCTGTAGAGAACTTAGGTTCCTTCCCACCATCCCCACTGAGGACTGGAAAAAAAAAATGTATTTTAAACCCCCTAGATTTGGCAGAATCAGCCCTTTCCAGTGCTGTCCCTGCCTGCTGGGTTTGTGCATCCTGTGCCAACATCCAACTGCAGTATAGCTACACTGTCACCTTGTTTCCATCAGTTCAATATGAGGCATTTAAAAAAAAATTTTGGATAAACCAGGACCACCAAGGCAGGCTGTAACTATGAATATGTCATTAGGTGCTTTCTCTTGAGGAGATATCCATTTCAGTGCCCTGTGTAACCATGACTCTTATCTTCCACCTTAAATACTGTGCTGGTGTTTGTAGCAATGTTGGATGCCCCCCAGAGTCCCCCTGGCATCACCAGCCACGCTTGAGAAAGGTGGATGGTTCTTGAACACGAGTCTGAAGCAGCTGGACCAGCCAGCATGAGGGGTGAGTCTGAAAAGCATTATCTGAGGCCAAACACACCCCTGAGGCTCTGGGGTTGCAAAAAACCATTTTTTTTTTGTTTGTGTGTGGGCATTTCATGCGCAAAAGCGGAATTTGAGACCCTGTTTCAGATCTTGACAGGTTGGAGCCACCTTGACTGAGCAATGGCTTTCCACTTTCAGCTGCACCAAGTCTGGAGCATGGCCTTGAATCAAGATGAGCTTTCTTTGTCCACACCAGGTATTTGCCTGTGTGTGAGGCTTCTGACCATGTTGGTGCAGTGTCTGTTTTGAGAAGAGACCTGCTCAGATGGATCACCAAAATGCCGCTGACACCCAGAGAAGATTAACAAACTCAAGGAAAGGCCAGAAATAATATATACTACTTACATTCTTGTCATGAGCAGTTAAAAAATATAAATACACATAACTGTGAGTCCACCGCAACTGAACACAGTTGTATTATCTGCTCCACTTTCTGATTTATTTGTTAGAGTAGAGCAATGCACTTATGTTCTGTACAGCTCAGAGCTGCTCTTTCATGGGCAGCAGAAATGCTTACGCATTCCAGTAGTTAAATGATGCAATATCCAGGTGGATATTTAATGGCCCATGACAAATCTGGAATGACACAGCAGACACCATAAATATCTTCACTCGAACAGATAGAACAAAACCTTTCTTATGAAAGCTGCTCCAAATATTTTCCACGTGCTGGCCATATTTTTGAAATACACTTCAAGAACAGCCCAGGGAATCGTCCCTGTCCTCCATGCAGCCTGGTCCTTTCTGAGCTTTCTGAGGATGTGGAGCCTTTGGTACTGCAAGAAAGGGAGGAAATCTCTTTCCCATCAAACAGATATTTTTTGGTGTTTCTTTAATGCCAAAAAAGCTTGAAAAAACTCACAGAAGTTCATTCAGGTGAATGTGCCCAATTTGTTCAGAGAAACTCCTCAAGTTTATGAGCATTTATGGGTTTTTACATAATCCTAGGGGTTTCTTAAGCATGTGCTTCTGCCTATAGGTAGGTGCTGTCTTGGTTAGGGCAAGGTGCTGCAGGATGTCAAGGCTGACAGTCACTCCTGGTGCTGCTGTGGGCACTCTTGTGTCATCAGAGTCCACCAGCAAGGAAATGTTGTCCTGCAGGTGCAAGACAGACACAAACAGTGCCCAGGCTGATGTGCCTGAGCATCTTCTCTGAGCCTTGGCACCCTAAGGATGCGTGTGAGATGCTGAAAGGGGGCTGGTGAATCTTTGAAGTGAAGGACACAGTTTTAAAATTAGGTTTTGAGAGGTCTGGAGCTCTTGTGAACTGAGGCTGAACTTATTGAACCTTTTCTACTAAAACTTTTTGAAAACCCTGAGGCTTCATTTTGCCATCCTTCAGATTTGAGTGTATTCTAGACCAGAATTAAAAAGCAATTTTGAAAAAAGGTTTTTGTTTGTTTTTTTTTTTAAATAAACCTGAGTAACCCAAAAGTGATGCAGACTGTTTTATTTTGAATGAAGGAAAACCATGTTATGTGTTGAAGACTATATTTGAAATTTTTCAAAAGGGTAAGGAGGAGACATGAGTGTTTTCCTGAAACATTCCTTTTGGTTTAAGATTAATAGGTATTTTTATGTTATTTTATTTAGTCACTCATTGACTTAAAAACTCTTGATTTTCTTGGCTCCCTTACAAAAACAGTGTCGTGGCATCCTCGGTCTGACACTTGGCTTATGGAGGTGTTATCTCCAAGTGCATGTACCCGCCCCCAGCACTGGCACAGACAGACAGTGATTGGGTTGTTGTCAAGCACATCTGAAAATTTGGATCTTAAAGAGGAAAAAGAAAAAAAAAGGAGGGTGAAGGGCAGAGCAGGATGAGGGTTTGGAGTGGTCAGATCCTGCTGGCCACAGTTGCCAGGGCAGAGCTGTGATGGTCCCAGGGACCCTGCTAAAGGGATGGACATGGGTCAGTCCCTGGAATACACCTTGAGTACTGAGCTCTTGAGAAACAAAGGAAGGATTTAGGAAAGTTTTGGCATTGCTTTACATAGGATTTGATCCCTTGTGGAGTGTGTGGCAGAGCCCATGTGGAACTGTTCCCGAACAGCCTATAGAGATCCAGAAAAACGTATCTGCTGCTACTGTCCTTGTTTGTGGGCTTTTTTTTTTTTGTGTGTGCTTCTTTCCAAAACATTTAGAAAGAGTAGGATTTCATTACCAATACATGTGTGCCTCAGAGGCAGCTACTGAGTCTAGTGTAAACATCACTGTCTCTGGGAGAGTGAGACAATAACTAACCCTTAGGTTTAACGTGCTGGTACAAGATACCTCAGAGCCATTTTTCAACCCAGGCAAGTCTAAAGTGCAGCACTCTCAGCTTAAGGGGCTGCATACAAATACAGCCCGTGCACACCTCCCCTCCCTAGAAATGCTCTTTATTGGTTTAAATACATCCTCTATTCATAAACACTGAGGAACTTGTCAATTTGTCACGGTCTCTATATGCCCTTCTCCTCCCTGCAGTTAAATCCTTGTTATAGGCTAACACAACTGATCTTTATCAGTTCTTAACCACTTACCCTTTCTGCTGTTTTGCAGTTGCTTTTACTGATACTCGTGTTTATTTCTGTTTAATCTCCAGTGTCAAAGCACTAGAAATCTCTCTTGGTCTTGAGTTATGGGACACTTGCCTCTACCACAACTTAATAAGTGATGTAATCACAGCTGCATCTTGAACTAGCAGGAGGATACCTCTACAGTGCTCTCCAGACACGACCACGTCGCATTTGCCCTGCAAAAATCCGCGTGCTCAGGCCAAGCATCAAAGAGAGCCTTGCAGATGCACATGTGGACGTGTGCAATTGCTCCAGCCAGCCAGGGCCTAGTGACTGCTCCAAGGAGGACGTGCCCTGTTTTCCCAGTGGGGTGCTGGGTTTGTCCCGGGAGTGGGTCTGTCTGATGCCAGATCTCCATTTGGAGCAATGGGGAAAATGTCCTGGCCACTGCTCAGTCTCCCCAGCATCAATGTTTTAATGTTTCACTTTATTGTATGGAAATGTTTATGTTGCTTTGTGAAACACTGAGGATTCTTTTTTTATTATTATTTTTGTAAACGTAGCAAAACAACCCTGTTTTCCGTGAGCTCATTCTACGAAACACGAGATATATTTCCAGTGTTTTCCCCCCAAGATCTAGACTGAAGCAGATGCTCACTTGGAAAATTTAAGCCTCGATAGTTGAATTTTGGCAACAGCAACTGAAAAAAGTGTCTTGTCAGTGAAAGCATTTGACAGCTGTAACCATTGAAAAGTGCTACATAAAATAAACGCAGGGAAATCATTTAGTTTGCAGGGCAGAGCATGCAGATGAATGAATGGGAAAGGATATCTTCAGGGATGTGGTTTTCCCCTTGCTTTTGGGCTGTGTACAGTCCAGTGGGGCTGGGGACCCTTGGGAGGCCCCAGCTGCAACCAAGCCATGCTCTTGTTATTCAGGAAAGCATTAGCAGAGATCACAGTGACTCACAGCCCTGACCTTGGCTTGGCCAGCATCCCGTGTGCTTCATCTCTGCTGTGCTGAGCAGCCACTCACTTCTCCTCATCCTCCTTAAAAAACGTCATTTCCCACAAAACCATCCAAGCATGAAGATGTGGAGTTGTCCATGTGCAGGGTCTGCAGCAAGGGCAGGCTGGGCACTGGCAGAGGCTGATCCCAGCCAGGGAAGCCCCTCTGGAGTGAGGTTTGATACCAACCTGCCCTCTTTAAGCACAACAAGGAGAGATGCTCAGCCTTCCCTGGTCCCTCTGGACCAGCACAAAGGCATCAGAGAGATAAGCCTGACCTAATTTAAGTGATTTTGGTTTTTTGTACTCCCCCAAATTCACTGATGACTTCCTTTGCTCATCTTTCTCTTTTCCTTCTCTCCTCTTTCCCCATCAGTAACAGCATGGCCTCTTCCTGGGGCATGTCTGCCTGGCTGGGGAGACTTGAATTTCCATTAGTAATGTCCATCATGTGTTTGTCAAGTCCAGTACACAATTATCCCTTTCTATTCCAAAAGTGTTAAATTGCATTTATTATACAGGACACTAAGGGAAAATTGGCTGAGCAGTTGATGGATAATTGTGTTTCTTATATTTTCTCAGTTTTCCTCCTGTAGAAAAGATTTGTTTGGTGAAAAGACCTCTGCATTTTTATCCAGTTTCCCCCCAACTGTGATGGAGCTGTGCTCTCATTACTTATTCAGTTTTTATCTTTTATGGCAATGAATTTAGGGGGTTTTTGGCCATGAACTCATTTGTTCTCTCTTTGCCCTGATTAGCTCACATTTGCTTTTCCTTCTCTTCCTGCAAATGTCTTTTCCTACAAAAAACTTCATGTGTTTATCTTTGAGGCATTTATTTGTAAACCACCACCAGGCCTTTGTACTTAATCCAACGGAAAAATCCCCAGTATCTCCAGGAGCTGTTTGCAATCTGACCACAAAAGGGGATCCTGTATGTGGTGGGTGTCTGTATGTAGGTTAGAACTGTTCTCCTGGATCAGACCAAAGCTTAGTCCTGCCTCGTGATAGGGACCAGAAAAAAAGCCTAAGGACAAGGCAAGAATGTCCTGATACCACCCTTGGCATTGTTTTGATTGATGGCTGTCGCTGGCTTGGGGGCTTCCCACGCTGGAGGTTGTGTTGCCTGTTGGTATTTAATGTCCGTGTCTCTAATCCCAGTTAAACGCTGTGTTTAGTAACATTTGTCTGTGTGGTGGCTCACAAAGCCTTCTGTAAGTGGCTTTTTTATTTTCGTTAGCAAAATACTTTTGGGTTCCATAAAACGTTTTCCTTAAAAAAACAAACAGAATAAATCCTGGTAATCTATCAAATTTAGCACTGTAAAAATCACAGCCATTCCCAAGCCAGCCCCATTGTCTTGGGCTCTGCTCAGACTCTCTGACAGCTTCCCTGTGCAATGGGAGCTTCCTGGGGTGCAGGGAACTTTGGGCAAACCACGCACGCCTCAAGACTGTGACCTCATCACCCAGGAGTGAGTCTACGTGTGCAAAACCTCCCCAGGGTGGAGTGACTTCAACAGCACTTGGCTGGAGTTTTTCCAAGAAAACTGATTTTTCCAGGTGCTTTTTATATGCCCTGAATTGAAAGTGCTGCCACTATTTGCAACGTTTTGGGTGTTCCTTGGGTGACCATGCTGCTCGTCGTGCTGTCCAGGGACTGATTTGCTCAAGGGCTTGTCTGTGTCACCAAAAAGACCACCCCTGCATCCTGACACTCACAATTGCTCTTTGGGCTGTAGAGAGGGGGATGGTGTGTGCCCCTCTGCACCTCCTGGTGTTTCCTGGACAGAGATATTCTTAAAGGGAAACAAACCTCATTTTTGGCACATGCTCCTTATAGCAGCTTGTCACCCTAAGAATTTTTTCCCAAACTGGGATTCATTTCTCCTTGACATATCAGGTTGTATTCCTCTCCCAAGCAAAATCATAGAACGATTTAGGTTTGAAAAGACCTCTAAGAATCTTTGAGTCCAACCACTAACCTAATGCTGCCTTCTGGTTTTGACTCTTCCCCCTGCACCTTCTTTCTCCCTTAATGCAGGTTCATTTCCAGGGTGATTTTTTTTGGAGTGGCTCCTCTGCTGTTTTAATTTCTCTGCTAATAACATTGAGTAAACCCGACCTTTGGCACTGCCAAAATCTCTGTGCACCTCTTTTACTTATCCCTGTGGTTCTACACACTCGGCACCACATTTCCCCTGGTTGTAGGTCTCCCTATGAGTGACTGGCTGGGATTGTCCCATATCTGGAAGCCTGGCCCCTGCCTCAAAGGCTGCCCATGAATGCCCGGGAATCAGGGTAGGAGCGGGACACAACTCATCTGAGTTCTCATCTCATCTACTCCCATCTGAGCCTGATGGGATCTGAAACTGCTCCAATGTCCTCTGCATCCGTCTGTCCATCCACAGCTGGGAGGTGGGCTCTTCCAGGGGCTCAAATGCAGTGCAGAGCCGGAAAAACTCTGCTCTAAGCACTTGGGCAAGAGCCTGTTTTAGAAATTTGCCTGGGTGCCTTGGCAGTGGTGGTTGTTTTCCAACCCGAAGCAAGCCATCAGGGCAACAGATGATGTTTACTTCATGTGACATAATACTCAAGTCAAATATTATTTAGTAGCGCTTTCTTTCATGTCCTGACAACTCTTAAAGTGCCTCTGTATGACAAAAAGCTGTTGAACAACTTTTTGCAGTTTTGCCTTGTTTTATGTGCAGAGTGAATATTTGTCTTTTCTTTGGCCAAGTCAGACTGATCCCAGCAGAGCTACATCAGGTCAGACTGAAGCCATTTGCCTTCAGTTTTAGTAGCACAAGTTTATCATGTCCCTCAAAGGAGACTGGAAAAAGCTCCAGTGGGTTTTGGACTGGATTTAAGGTCAGCTAGAGCACTTGGTGAAGTGGGAGAGATTAATGAAATGTCAGCAGTGGATGACGGGGGAAAAAAATCTCAGATTATGACCCCAAAAAAAGTGTAGTGCTTTTCAGCTTTCACGTCCTGCTCGGGGTCCTGGTCCCACCAACATCCTTCACTGGGCACCACTGCCCTCGTGCCTGGTCAGGACTATGCAGATATCTGGTACAGATGAGCACTGCTGACCCCTTGTACCTGGGAAGGGTCACTGACTCCTTTGGTGAGTCCAGTGTTGAGCCAGCTGATGGCTGGTGAGGGTTTATTAACCTCTGGTAAGCCAGATTTTTCAGAAGGAATTGACACATTTTAAGGACGTGACCTGGCATCTTGCAATATCACAAGTTGGCTGAATTTATAGAGCATTTCCTGCTAAAGCTTTGTGGATCCAACAACCCAAATGCCCTGGCAGTGTGGTAGCCATGATGTAACGGATGTACTATTTAATTTTTATAGTGTGCTTAGACATATTTTACTGACATGTTCACTGCAGCGAGCAAACACTGTCTGTCTTGATGAAGGCATTTCTTTGGAGATGGTGTTTCAGGTAACTGAAACTGCCAGAGGGAAGTGTGTCTGTACTTCACCCACAACTGGCTTTCCCTTTCAGAGCCAACAAGACTCTTGTTAACAAGACAGAAATAGGCAAAGATTTTGTTAAAATTTTTGCTCATCAGTGAAAATATTACTAGTAGCACACCTTTTAGCAGCACCCAGAGGATCTGGCTGAGCTCAAGTTCTCTGCCCTGTGCCAGGTGCTCCCCAAATCAATGTGAGAAAGGCAGTGCTCCACTTGCTGTTTGGTTTTTAGCAGGAGAGTCAGTGGAAGTGAAATTATTTGGAGAGGTTGGTGTTTGCCCTGTATTTTGAGGCTGCAGGGGTAGAGCACATCAAGGATGACTGGAGGGCACATCTTGGATTGAGGGTTGTGTTTAGGATGTTTACAGGCTGTGCTGAGTGCTGGAAAGCAAAATTGTGTTGGTCCTAGTTTAGCAGTGAAGGGTTGATAACTACTGGGTGAAGAGCAAGCTTTTCCCCTTCCCCACAACTGGCTGCAATGCTGCTGGGAGAAGTCCAAAGTGCTGGTGATGGCTGAATGCCACAAAAATGTTGTGAATACTCGTAGAGATTTTTACATGAATTTGTCTGAGTTGTGATCACACCCTTTGTATCCATTTTTCACTGATACTCAGTCCATCAGGTTTTACTGGCAGCCACATGCAAGTATTGAAGCCAGGATGTCATTGTCATGAGTATTTGTAGAAATGGGGCTTTACATTCCCATGCAGGGAAAGAAAAGAGAGGAGGGGAAAAAAAAGAAAACAAAATAATAAGGAAATATTCAGGACATTGTTTAATAACAGCTGGCAAGGAAATTGGGTTCTTGGAGTTGAACTTGACTTTGTGATGGCTTTGGTGCTGGGGTGCCAAGTACAAAAAGAGCAATACCCACCGAGACCAAGTAATACTTAGTTCAGTGTTTGCAAAGCAGAATCTCTGTGCTGGTTAGGGTGGGTTGCTCTGTGTTTTCATTGCACACATAAAACTTTCCTCTGGACGCCCAAAGAACAACCCTCTGTGCAAATTCTCAGAATTAAACACACCCAGGAGCGTTACATGTGTGCAAGCATTAAATCAGGTTTAAAGTTGCAGAGAAGTATCTGCATGCTCTGGAGTCCCATCAAGTCCTCTCTGTTTTCTTCAGTGGTGACTGTGTGTAGTAGTCCAGGAAAATAAACTCCAGCCCATTAAAGTAGCCTTTGCTAAGAGTATTGGACCGATAGAACCTACTTTATCACAATAAAGTCATCCTTACAGCCAATACAGATCTGAAGTCACTAATTGCTGATGTGTTTGAAAGCAAGATGTTTAGTCTGGTTTGTGCGTTTTATTGTTTTAAGATGACTGATGTTGCAAAGGTCTTTATCATGCTGTCAGCAATAGAGGGGGGAAGGACACAGCACATCCAGAACCGTGGAGCTGGTAGCTCATCCCGGGTCTCCTGACTTGCAGCTGTGCTCCTCCTCTGGCCACCCTGCCTTCTCCAACACACTGGACTGTCGTCAAACGCGCGTCCCAGCTCAGCTCAGCGAGCCAAAAGCCTGCAGGAAGGAGAGGGGTGTCTATCAGCAACTCTGGTGGGCTCTGCTTTGAGAGCTTCAAACCTTGTGGGATTTTCAAACGCAGTATTTTCAAGCCCAGACAGTATCCCAGGCTCCACTCGGGGCTTCTGCAGACGCGTCGTAGCTGAATCGACTCAACATTCAGATTGGAGACAGACAGCAGGGTTTAATCCAGAAAAGATGGAGACAGTTGTTAAAAGAGGACTGTTTATAAAGCTCCCCACTGCTTTAATGTCAGGAGGGGCATTTTAAGAAGAGGATGGTGGGGTATTTCTCGCTGCTCCTCCCGCCCACCATTCACAGCGGGGTGCAGATCACACACAGCAGGACCCGGTGCCTGGTGTGCCTGTTCCCTGGAGCCCGGTTTGGCAGGGCCGGCCCCACTCCCCTGGCACACAGACCCCAATGTCCAGGTGGCAGCAAGGGGCATCTCTCACTTTACTTTCTCCCTGCCTGCTTTTATAGGGCAGCATTTTTCTGCACTTTGGCAGGAGGACAAGCTTTGTCTGAACAGGCAGGAGGCAGCCTTTGTTGGCAGCTCCCCGTCTCCTTGCTCGTTTCCCCCGGTGCTTTGGCTCTTTCTCCCCTCTCTGTTTATTCCCTCAGGAGCCCAGACACCAGCAGAGCTGTTGAGACTCCGGCAAGGGTGCAGCAGTCACAAACATGCAATTACACTTCCCTCTGCAGAGAGAGAAGCAGAGCATGTCCTGCGTGCAGGGAGCTGCCCTGGGGACGGGGACATTGTTGCAGCGGCAGAGTCAGACCCGTGGTGACAGTGTTTGACCCACATCTCAGGGTGCTTTAGATGCCACCAGCAATGGAGAGGACCATGTCAGCCACTCTCAAAACCAGACAGGCCAGGCCAGCCTGGTGGGATGAAGCTCAGCCACAAACTGCAGTCATCTTCCCCCTTGGAAAACTGCATGGGAGCGAGGCTGCTCTGCAAGGGAGCATTTGTAAAGTGCTTTTAACCCCCTTGTTGTCTCTCAGTGCCTTTCCTTTTAGAAATACAGATTTTAGATGCTCAAAGGAGAACATGGGGTCTGGATAATTGCAGATTTGGCTAATTGAAGCAAGGGCTTTGAATCCTCTCCCAGAGTAACTGGACACAGGAGATGTAGTGGTGTACTGCTGCCTCTTCCCTGTCATAGCAGGAGATGAGGATGTTTGCTTCTCCACTCCTCACCTGCAGCCCTTGGGACAGCTCTTTGGCTGACACAAGATGGCCCAGGAGCAAGAGCTGTTTGTTGGCTTATTCCAGCCCAAGAGCTGCCTGTCGCACCTTCTTCTGGAGGTTTTGATATATTTACTCTTCTCCTTAACTGTGAAGGGAGATGCTCGTGGGCTGAGCCCTGGCTATGTAACCTTATCCTACAAGCCTGGGATGAACAATGACAGCTAAAACTGTTTGGTATTTCCAGAAGGAGCTTTTTTGGCTTAGAAAGAGATTTTGTGTTCTTTTCTGTGATGGCAGGAGACTGGATTCAGAGGTATTTTCCAGTTTTCTGTCCTTAAATCCAAAGATTGTAACTTAAGCATTAGTTTTACCTAGGGAGCCTGGTATCCTCTGTTAAAAATAAGCCCAAAGCAGGTATTGACCAAGTCTTCTTAGTTAGCATCACTTTTTGGGGGAATGGGGCCGATTTATCCCCATCAAGAGCTCCTGTGGTGCTGACGTGATAAAGCCTCAGCAGGGGGCTGTGAGGCTCTTGGTGACATCCCCAGCAGGGCAGATCTGAACCTAAAGCCTCCCTGCCAGGTGTGCAGGAGCCAACACCCAGCCCTGGTGACTCTGCCATCCGTGGATGCCTCACAGGGATGACTTTGAACCCCTCCTTTATCCGCTGGAGCTGTCGGCTTGCCCGGCACAGGGAGGACCTCTGTGCTCCTCCACAGGGAGCATTTGGGCTGAGTCGACTTGGATGTCCAACCCCACATCTGGCAGGATGAGTGATGGCAGGGAGGGCCCAGCTCCCCTTCCATGTGCCCTTCCCGAGTGAGGCAGAGAACGCACAGAAAGGCTTTCAGCACAGTCCAGCTCCCCGTGGGACGGCCAGCGGGGAGTTTGTCCTCCCCACAAACCACCTACGAGCGTTTCCTACGCAAGTCTGGGCTGGAGCCTCGGTGCTTTGAAGGGCAGGACCACACAGAAAGTCCAGCCACCCCACGAGGGACGCTGCTAATTGTCTGTGTCTGCCCGGGTGTCTGGCTACTGCTTGGCAGGAGCCACCCCTGCACACTGAGCAAGGTGGGCTCAAACACACAGCCCAGGCAGAACATGGCAAGGGCAAGCGGGCTGCGCACGGCGACTCCGGCTGTAAATTCCTCTATAAACAGCTCAGGAATTACCTTTCCATTTCTCTCAGGAAGATGTGCTGAACTAAACAGAGAGCAGCACCGAGGGGTTGCTTTGTTTGTTGACACAGTTGGTCTCCATGCAGTCCGAGGGTTCTGCCAGGTTGGAAACCCCAGCAATATTTTGGTGACATGGAGTTACTAAGCTACTGTCAGACCTGGCCGGGAAAGCGAGCAGAACACCTCCCTGGGAGCAGCACGCTTCGCTGAACTTGCTGCTCGGCATTTCTAGCCCCTTTTTTACATTTTATGGCAATGCTGTACAAGGGCATTAGCTGGTCCTTAGCTTCAGAGGCTGCTGGAATCAGGGTGCTCTTCCTTTTCCACCTGGAGATGCTGAGCGGATTCCTCCCATGGCAGAATGTGGGACTGGGAGCTGGAGGAGCCTTTTCTTTAGGAAAACCATCCCCAGCCCAATCCAGCCCCCCAGCCTGGCTGTGGTCATCCCACTGGGGGGGCTTTGCATGAGGCAGGAGAACTGGGCTTGGCTGAGGGATGTCTTGTTTGTTCTCCTCTCACTGCTTTGACTTGGAGCCTTGGCAATGCCTGTGAAAATGCCTTGGGGTTAGAAAAGTCTGAAAATGTGTTTGTTTCAAATATTTGGCTGGGCTTTTTTTAGGCAAGGTTCCCAGCACAGGTGTGAACTTTTTTGAGTGCTGGTTGTAACGCAAACAGTGAAGGAAGAGATCCCAGATGCTGCCTGGATTTCATAACGTTTCTGGCTTGCTTTGGGTTTTTTTGGACTTGTGGCCCTTGGCAATATTTGTTTTATTCCTTATTTATACGTTTATTACTTAAAAAACACCCTCTCTTCCCTCCCTCCCCCCAGTCTCAAGACACATTTGGAAGCAAATGGGGAGGTAGGAGAAGCCGTGGTCCCTTGGTGGCTTGTCCCCACTTGGGGACACTCCCTCCCCTGGGGCTCCTTCACCCCCGAGCTATTTGGCTGGATCTGGCCCTTGCAGGGCTATCCATACAAAAGAGAAACATTTTTTTTCCAGCTCTGCTAAAAAGGTGATAATTCACTGAGCTCCCAGGTTGGCATTTTGCCTGAGCGAGCAGTGGAGGCGGGGGGAAGGTGTATTTCTCTTTTAAAGACAGGGCAAAAGTGCACCTTGTTTGTTTTACCTTTTTTTTCCTCTCCCCCCCAAGCTTGATGGAACAATTGAAGGACTTGTTGAAATACGACTTTAAAAGTCAGACAAGCTTTTTCTTGACGTTGAAGGGGTCTGTGGTGTTCCTGTCAAAACATGGCTCAAGTGAAGGGACATGGCACTCCAAGATAAACTCCTGTTTCTCTAGAGAATAAAAATGTTAAAAAAAAAAATCCAACACGAGTTTTGGCAGCAGAGCAAATGGGTATAAACAAGAAGAAAATGAGAAAGTTTGTAACCCTTAAAGGATCAAGTCTGCTGGAGTTGCTGCAGGTGAGAAGACCAAAGAGGATGGAGGACTTCAAGCTTGTGATGCCTTTGGAAAATGCCTTTGTGGAATACAGACAGGTGATAAAAGAATATTTGAAGTACTCAGGGCAGCAGGAGTGCTTGCGTGTTGTATCTCATCTATCAGTGACAGTATTTCCATAATTAAACAAATAGTCTGGTGAGAGCAGCAGTGACTCCCAGGTTTTTCCCAACCCTAATTAGTGCTGCCATTTCATTTGCTTTGTTGCTCCCTCAGATCACAAGGGTAGAAGAACCTGAGCAGATATTATGGCCCAGGGAAATTGGGACCCTCCTTTCCCCTGCAACTCCACTTATCCAGGCACCCTTTCAGCCAAGCCAAGGTCTTGAAGCAGCTTCACTGCCTGGAGGAAGATTTTCTCAGTTCAGTGGGAACAATCTACCATCTTAGGGCTGGAATTAGGTCTGGGCTCTTTCCTGGTATGAGGCCTGGTTTCATGAGGTTGTAATTTTTGCCACAGAAATTAATGAGATTAAAGAAAACCAACAAAGCCAACCAAGACACCTCAAAGCTACCATTTTTAAATGTGAGAGGATATAATTGAAAATTCTGTATTATCTCAAAATGTCAACATGTATTTCTCCCTGTCTTTGCACAGATGAGGTTCTACAGAACATCCCCATATCCACTAAGACCCACACCTCTAGCTCTTGGCTTTGTTTGCTTCTCTTGCTTTTCAAAAGAGACCTGTTTTTCTAAAACTGTCCAAAGACACTGGTAGATATTTTGATTTGATAGGAAAAATTCCTCAAATTTTAATAAAATAAGTGAGAGTGAGCACCTAGGGATGCTGCAATCCTTGATGTATCATGGGCTCTGGTGCAATGGGAAAACAGTAAACACGGGGTGGGGAGAGGGACCTGCTAATCTGCTGGAAAGGAGATTTCCTGGAAAATCTCTAATGCAATCAACTGTGTCAATACAATGCAAGGCAGGGACTGGAATGGGAACAACACCCTTGACTGGAATGGTCAGGAGGAGAAATGCTCTGAGAGAGCACTGCCACGTCCTCTCCCTTCAGCCTCACCTCGGCAGGGAGTGTCTGGTGAGAAGTGGGTACGTGCCCTTCAGGTTCAAGGTGCTACAGGCTCCTCTCAGTCCTCGAAGGCAGATCATGCTTTACCCTCTTCAGTGGTGTGCAGGGTCTGTCTGTGCCTTCCAGTGCCTTGCATTGATCCAGCCTCAAAGCTCCTGGGAATATCAGCCTGTTTTACAGATTAAAGAAACTGAGGCAGCATCATAAAAAGAGGCTCAGGAGGGGAAAGCCAGGCCCCAGCTTGCACCCCCCACCCAGCTCTCTGCCTTCTGCTATTCTTTGGGGATCAGCCATACGATTCTTTCCCTTCTAAAAGTTTTTTGAGCTCTTATTAAACGGTCCTTTGAAAAAGAACCAATTATAGCTCTTAGCATCGTTTCCTTTCTCAAGCGTGACCCAGAAGTTGTAAGTACTTGCATTTGCTATCTGTACTTCATTTCAACTTCAATAATAATCCCTGCTTTTAATTTGATGCTGATTGATCGTGAAACTGCATGTAAGCCACATGGCACCATGTGTACAGTTTTACACCATTCCCATTTTCCAGCAGTCACGTCGAATGATTTATGTAACTCCAGACACGCTTAAGGGACAAAGAGTGGCATTTGTTTTGATTATCTTATTAATGCTTTATTCAATCAAGAGAAATCACAGCGAACGAGCAGCAGACCAAATGTGTACAAACACGACTGCCCGAACTCACGTGAGGGCCAGCAGGCAGGCAGGGAGGAGGGGCACTTGGGAGGGCTTTACATGTCTACTTTCCAAAAAAATAAATGTTATCTTTGTCAGCAAGGCCTGAGAAACTCTTACTGAAGGCAAAAGACAGTTTGCTTTGGCTTGCCCTTTCCTGGGCTATTCTGAAAGTCGTGGGAGCAGCTGGTGAGAGCGACGGGTTGTGGGGGTTGGTGCCCCACGGGCTGGGGTCTGCCTTGGGGTGGCGGGAGGAGTATGGGGATGGGGTAGGTGTGGAAAAATCCCCAATTTCTGCCTCAGCAGCCTTCAGCCAGCTGCAGCTCAGAGCCTTCCTGACCCAGAGGCTGTGGCATTGTGTCAGACAGAGGTGCTGGGTGCTGCCTGTGAGCAGGGCTGTGTGTAACACCCCCAAGCACAGGGTTACCCCGGGAGCTGTGATCCCTGCTCTGAGCAGGGCAGTGCTACAGCTGCCCATCTCCTCGGATGTAATTGCAATGCTTGGCTTTGCAATGCTTTACCCAGACCAGGCTGAAACCTGGAAGCGGGGAGGATGCGTTTTGGCCAGCGGCGCTCCAAATCAGGAATTCGAGTTTCCTCAAAATCTGACAAGGGAGAGAATCATCTCCTGCTGAACAGATGGAAATGGTTACTCCCACAGCAATGGGCTGGGGGTGCAACCTGGCACCTCTGAAATAAAGCTTGTGCTTTTCCCTCTCTGCCCGTGAATGCAGAAGCCACAAGTGTTTAATAGACATGGCCCAGATTATTCCTCTTCAAAACAGAAAATAAACGCCAAAGGGGCAGCAAATAATGACAAATACCAATATTCATTGTAATCTCATTCCTGGCAGTGTCTGGAGCCTTTTATCATAGCCAGGCATCTCAGAAAAGGAATTCATATTTAAAAGATAAATTTTCTTGAAGGTAAAATGCACATTCAAAATGAAAATCAGGATAAGGAGAGAAATCTGGGCTGGATGCCTCGCTCAAACTGGGGTCAAGGCATATGAATATGGTTTCAGTCTGAGGTTTGCAAAGGTATTTTAGGGATATAGTGCTCAGTTCCTGTTTATTTCAAAAGCTGTTGATCACTCACATCCCACGTGTGGCATTTTCCTTTTTTCAGAAATACTGCTTGATTTAGCTAATTAAACAAAGATAATTTTCTTTCAGAAAGAGCTCCAGGTAGGTAAGAAGGAGCATATATTTAATTTTAATAACTGAAGCACAGGTTGTTTATTTCATTGAATATTCAGTTTAAAATCTGCTAAACTTTAAAGGAACCTCCCATCAGTTTAATACTTTTCCCAGTAAAACCCCACACCCTCTTGCCAAGGGTAATGATTAATTCAATAGTGAGTTGTCACTTGCTGGCATAAAGTGGAAGCAAACAATTACATGAGACTGTCACTAGTAAAAAGGCTCCAATCTGCTACAAATATTAGAGGTGCCTCCTGTCACACTGCGAAATTAGTAGTTAACAGCTGTTTTGGCCTGAGGAATGCTTTTCTCAGTGACACTGAATTTCTACCCAGTAGCAAACATAAAATGGCAAATATATAAATTAAATCTTTCACATCATTGCGTGCACTGTTTCCTTCTAAAGCCTCAAAGACAAGAATGTGAAAACAAAATGCCAGGTTTTCCAGAAAAGCCTTTGCAGTTGCCCTTTGCCCAGGGCAACTTCCAGCTGTGCAGCACTGGGAAAGGTTTGACCTGCAGGAGCAATCAGTTATTGCCTTTCTAGGAGGCTTTTAAAATCAGGGAAACTCCAGAAATAGTAAAGCCTTCTGAGTGGAATGAGCACGATGCCCGGCCAGGGCGATGACACCTGGGAGCACCGAATGGAGTGTATGGGTGTCAGCTAACGAGGGTTTATCTGCAACAAGCAACTGCACTTGTGTTAAAGCACGTGCATGTGCTCCTGTCAGCAGCCCTTCTCCTGGCTGCATGTCTGTCACCAGGTCCAGGCTTTGCTGAAGGCAGCATTTCCCTGTCACTCTGTGCTTCATGCACAGGTAATTATTTGCAATGCCAGGAGTGACGTCTCTCCCGCACAGCAGCTTGGGCAGGAGACTCTCCCTCCCTGCCCCCTGCTATTTTCCTTTAAGACAAAGCTAAAGCCCAAGCAGGGAATTCAGAGAATGTTTTTTCTTCCAACTAAGGAAATCTCAAGGGCTTCTTCTAAAACACTGGTGAGTGCCTGGGCCTGGCTGCAATGTGCAGCATTTTGCATCGGCTCAGCCCTGTCACAGGAAAATGTGCCCCAGCCTCTTGGGCAACAGCTGGGGAGCAGCTGGGGGCTGGGATGGGCCAGCACCAGACCCCCTCCACGTTGGGTGAGACTCTGAGACAGCAGAGAAACCAAAGGAGGTTTTTCTATAGAGGTGTTTGTTGTTTTGTTTTGCTTTTTTAATGCATATAGATGGTAAAGTTCCTGCTTGTCCCTTTTCCTGCGAGGATGCTCAGGGGCAGAGTTGTTGCTCCTACACCCTGTGTCCCTGAACAAAGGATTTGGGCAGAAATGTGGCCACATAGTTGGTGTTGCAATGAGACAAGGCATCACTTTGCCAGGTGTGATGGCTCGGAATGGGGCAGAGGAAGGTCTTGCCACTGGTTGCTGGGCTGATGCTCTGCCCCATCCCCGTGGTCACTGGAGACAAGCCTGGTATTTTTTGCCTGCCTTTTCCACTGACACACTGCTCTGAGCTGGGTGTTAGCTTGGTTTCCACGTACAGTGCTCAGGAATGGGAGTGTGTGGTGTCTCCTGACTGTCACCACATCCTCGGGTTTCTCCCTGGGTGGCCCCGACTCTCCTGCTGTGGCTTCATTCCTGGGGCAGCCTGAGCCACCCTGGGAGAGACACAGAGACTATCAGCTAAAATGGTCCAGGGCTCGTTCAGAACCTCTTGACCTGTCTGAATTATTTCTGGTAAAATAAATTTATCCTCTTTCTTCAAGAAAATCCGGTGTTTCTACATGAAATGTGGATGGATTTTATGAGCACCAAAGCTGAAATCCCCCAACAGAAAGACAGTGAATTCTTGGTGTAAAACTGCAGCAATTTATTTGACTTAAGCCACAGGAAAAAAGCAGAATTTAGCTTCTTTATAGTTTTCTTTCCATAATAGAGAACAAAGAAATAGATTTTAATTATTTTTAAGGAGAAATGCAGAAGATCAGAATTGATTGAAGCATTTGCTTTCTGGTAGGAGCAAGGAGTCTTTTGAGGTTTCTTAGGCAAGCTTCAAAAACACCTAAAAGTTGCATGATCGAAGCTTTGTTTTCAATTATTCATTTGTTTTCAATATCTGAAGGTCATACAACAGCCTGGGATGGGGAATGCAGCTGTCATTAAAAATTTACTTACTTTTTGTACTCCAATTAAACTTACAGATAATAGCAGATAAAAACAACCATGCTGTTTCTTTCCTGATGAGGGCACTGATTTATTGATACTGGACTTGGCTTCAGTGTACTTACACCAGGGATGAGTTTGTCTGCAAAGGTTTGCTTCCATTTTAGGAAGAAAAAAATTGACAGCTGTGAAAACAGCAGGATGTGATACTGTCCTTGATGAGAGTTTTTCTTGGAAGCATGGCATACACATCTTGCAAGACCATGACATGCCCCACTCCCCCTGAAGACACGGTCAGCTAATGCTGGTGTGTTAAAGTAGGGGTTGAGTCCTCTCCACTCCCTCTGCAGCCGATAAAAAAGGGGACAGAGCTGGGTTTCTGATGGGGATGAAGGAGCTGCCTTAGAATCCAAACACTGGACCTCTCCTGCATTTCGCAGGACCTGTGAATTTGCCCACATTAAAAGCAAGATCTTTCCTGAGAAATCAGCTCCCATTCAGTTTGCTGAACCTGGAGGGTGGTGTTTCAACACCAGTTCATTGGGCTATCAGTAAGACAAAGTTATTGAAATAGTGCCTTTGGAAATCCAGCCATGTAATTTTGGCATTAGAACAATGCCTCCTTTTACAGGAGGAAGAGGAGATGCTGCAGAGAATCGATACATCCTGCGCGTATCTCCAACGTGCTGGGTTATGGCCAAGAGTACCTGGGACAACTGCAGAAGTAATTTGGATATGCAGCAATAAAGCAACCTTGTTATATGTGATCTAAATAAGAAATGGGACCCAGGCTCATACAGCAGCTTCTCCTGCCTGACTCAGGGCAGGACTTACAGTGTGTGTGCTCAGCTACAGCCACCTCGCATATTCTTCGACAGAAAATTGGGAAGCTGCACCAAAGCAAACTCTCTAGCAATGACCCATCCCTAATCACTGGTGATTAAACCTGAATTATACTCAATGTATTTGCAAAGGTCTGCGGGCATATTAAGACTGTTTCTATTGCAGACAAATAGAAAGAAACCCAAACACAAAAAACCCCCCAAACAACTAAAGGTTGCATTTTGTTAAAGAATAAGACGTCATGGTTTATGAAAAAAGATCAAGAGGAGAGGGCGGCGTATAGAAATGAAATAAGGATTTCATTCTTACACTGAATGTCTCAAGGGTCAGGATTTCCCAGAAAAACCCAGAAATTTTAAATGGAAATGGCTCAGACCAAAGATAGCTGCACTCTTATGCCTAAGGCTCTCTTCTTCTATGTGGTTCTCCATCTCTTCTTGTGGTATTATTTGTTTTGTCTCTCTCAAAATGGTATCTAAGCTTATCAGTAATATTAGGGACTGATCTTAAGCATTGGATCAAAGGGACCATTTTACTGTGAGATTTCTTGTTAGTGAGCTTAGACTTCTGTACAGCAGTTACCCCCCACCTACAGCCTCTGCTCTGAGAGGGAATTTACCACCCATGGAGGGTGAAAAATTCAGAAACACTAGACAATTTGGTAAGTGTTCACTAAAAAGTGGGTGTCTGTTTTGGTTAAGGATGCAGAATCTGCTTAGGAATGGTCACAGGACAGGCAAATTACAGTAGGAACGATGCAGATAACAAGGTCCCATGAATTCAGGGGGGTTGGATCATTTTTACTGGACTCAACTTTCATCCCCTTTTCAAATGCTACTCCCATGGGCTCTTTCGAAGCTTTGAATCTAATGAGATATCAAAGAAGTCATGGTCATGGTGCTTCCAGAAAGACTGATGGTACAGGCTTGCTGTCATCACACTGTCATCTTGTTCAAAGCGGCTGAATTACAGCAAATTAAAGCTCTGGTTTGACCGAGGAAAGGCTTGTTTGTGCACTTCTAAGGGCAAACTCCCACTGTAATCCTGTAAAATGACTAAGACGGATGAGGAGGGTTTAGGTTTGAACTCATCTTCAGGTCCTTCTCGTGTCTGCAAGGCTGACTGGTCCGACTACGTGCAGTGAGCGAGAACATTGGGTCTAAGTTATGAGAACAGCTGCAGCAGAAGGTGGCTCTTAAATCTTCTCTGGATGTCTGCACGTTCGTGTGTGTGTGTAGCAGTCAGCTCCATCCTCCTGCTCAGCATCCAGTGGGTGTCCTTCTAGGCAAAGCCTAGGGAATTGTCTTCCTCAAATTTGAGTGCAATTTGATGAGCTGTTTCAGCTGAAGTCTGGTATATGGTAAATTTTTTAAGGATTTAAAGTGCCTGCTGGTCAGTTTTTAATCAAGAAATGGTTTGTTATTTGCTGCTTTTCAACAGTGGGTGAAACACTGAGCGGAGCAATGGGCCATTTTGACTTTTCCTTTGACTATATTTAATATAAGGCAATAGTCATCCTGAATTTTAGCATTTAAAGAACACCAGGGTGAGTGCTGTTGTAGCCATGGTGAAAACCTTCAACTGTCAAGAGTAAGGGCTTAAGAAACATGAGTGCTGAACAAAGAAGAGATCCAAACCACAGCTGAGGTGAAATCTGGGAGGACATGATTTTGGGATCTCTCCTTACCAGGACAATTGAATGTCCTCATGGAGTTGAACAACGGCTGGGGAAGACAGACTGCTGGGATTGCCTTTTCATTTTCATGGGATGATTTCTGTATCCAGTCTGTTCTCTGCATATCACAAGGTCCCTGCACCCCACTAAACTAAGAGTCCCTTGTCAGGGAGCTGCAGATGACAGAAAACTAATGCAGCATCCTGAACTCAATGCATGTTTGCCTGGGAAAGAGAGAAGGTGCTTGACTCAGTTATTAATGCTGACATAAGCAAGAGAGGTTTAAGGATTGTCTCCAAGAAGTTAGAATTTTTCTATGGGTTTTCTGAAATTAAAATAACTTCTGGAATGTATTATTTCTTTTCTTTTTGCTAATAAGAACTGAAATATAGGGAATATTTTGTTATCCACAGAATGTTTAATTTCCCATACAGATAGGATATTAACAGCATTTTTTCTTGGATATTCCCAGAAGCAGCCTCAGATCTCAGATGCTTACTTGTTTAGATGAAAAGAGCAGCAGTTTTGGTTTTCTTCCACCAAATTGTAGTGGGGTGAAAAGTTAAAAACTGCCTTTAAGGAAAGAACAATTATAGAAGATGGCAGTCTAGAAGCTAATAAGTGCTAGAAGCTAATTGAACAGGCACAATTACATTTAAAACCCCCTTTATCTTACTGCAGTGTTAACATTAGTGTAATTTTTTCCTTTTTCTGGGAGGCAATGTCACACTGAGCTGATATGGGTGTGATTAGATAAATGCTACTCTTACATGTAGACCGCCTCAGTGGCTTGTGTGTGTACATTTTTAATGACTGAGTTCTCCTTCCTATTAGAAAATATCCTTTTACACTTCAGCTAATGTGAAAGGACACAGCCAAAGTATCCTGTGCTGGGAAATACAGTTAAAAGTATTCAGAAAGTTGGAGTTGATCAGAATGAGCAGATCTAAATGGATTGCGTGGCTGATGCAAGGGGAAACCCTTTTCCAGAGAAAAATGGAAAAAGGTTCTGCTAGGAGAAATTTCAGACACATGTTCATCTGTAAACTTCCCAGAATTTCTGGGTGATATCAGATTTCAGGTTTTTGGCCTCAATATTTCAAGTGTGTATGACTTTGCTCAAAGAAGAAACCTTCCTGAGAGCAGCAGATCTCCTGCAGAGGGGATCCTTTCCTGAGGGTCATGCATGGGAGCAGTGACCAAACCCCAAGGAATCAAATCCACTTGTACACAGGTACAGGATAGCACTAGGAGGTGAACATTGTTAAACCCAGTGGCAAAACTTCCAGTCCTTCCCCACATGTTCCCTGCCCGTGCATTCAAAATACTTCTGTTCTCAAGTGAAAGAGAACAGGAATCCGGGAAGCTGATACCGAGTTTCAAAGCCTTTTTTTTGCTGCTATTGTGGTTGTCTAGTTACTGTTTCAACAGGAAGGTGTTTAATCAACGCAAGGCAAAAAGCACAGAAACGAGCTGGTGGTTTCCAGAAGGAGAAAATGCCGGGCTGATTACAGTGTTTCTTTCTCAGGATGGAGTAGACAATACAAAGCGTGTGATAACACGCTCAAGATATGCCTCAGATCCCCACCAGCAGCCCTGTGAATGAATGGCACATTTCCTATCACAGCTTTTCGCAGTCCAGGCCTGATAAGAAATGTCTAGTGCAGAGAGCGTGTTTGTGCGAGATCCCTGAGTATACCTTTGGAAAACCTTGGTCTTCTCTCAGGCATGAGAAGCTCATGGAGAGGGAGAAATTACCTCTGGATTTTTAGCTTGTAAACTCTCTTGGTCTACTTAATTTTATTTTTAATGTGAGATAATTGTATCCTCCAGCTCACACGATGGCAGGAGGAAAGAGGATATTTCCCTCAAGTTTTGACCCAGGGAAGTGAAGCGTTTGGTCTCCAAGTGGGTACAATGTGTTTTTTGTGCTTTAAAATTTGATTGACACTGGCAAAAGGGACATATCATGCACATAGCACATGTAGCACTTCATATCCTGCTCGATGTGTGAGCTGAAGTCGTTAATCTCACGCATTTCCTATGCTCAGCACTGTGTGCCAAGATGTTCAGAAATAGCCAGGGATTTGGGATGCCTTAGCTATTGAGTGTCCGGCTACAGAAACTTCTAAAGGTCTTGGTTTTCAGAAAGCTTTGAATATCTGTGCTCTGAAACTGGGCTTTTAAATGTCTGTTGGCAAGTGACTGGGCTCAGTCTTTGGAGGTCTTTGTGGAGCAGAGATTCTCACAGCTTCAGGTTGGGTTTGGTGAAGCACCACTGGCATCCTAAGATGCTCTTCCTAAGTCATGCTCCAAGAAGGCAGAGGGGTTGGATTCCCAGGTGTGAGTTTTCCTTGGACTTGTATTTGTCTGGCATGAGAAAGGGGCAGACTTTCCCCTTGGGATAATACTTGTGATTGTTAAAAGTAAAATAGAGAAAAAAAGAAGTACCTTCCTGAGGTATCCCAGCCTTATATTCAGTGGATTGGCAACAGGTATGCCAAAGCTTGATTTGTGACCTTCATGCTATGATGTTTAGAGACAGAGGAGTGATGCCTTTGCTGTGTATTATATTTACAAACATCAAGTTTAATTTAATTTAATATCGTATGGTATCATATTGTATCCTATCCTATCCTATTCTACCTATCCTTGCTCTCATCTCCACAGCCTTACAGCAGCTTCTGTAAGTGCTGGTTGGACACATTTCACAGATAAACTCTAAGGTCAAAACGCCAGAGAATAAATAATAAGTGGAACAGAACTGGCCTGAACCAGCTCGTCTCAGCGGTACAAAGCTGAACGATACCTGGGTAAACACAGCAAAAGTGTCTGTTGGCAAAGCAGCCCCTCAAGAGCCCAGTGACCACTGAAATGCTGGGGCCTGCCAAAGTCCAGCAGTGGCAAAGAACAGGATGAACCACGTGTGTTTGAGAGTGAAGAGGTGGAGAGAGAGATAAATTACATCCCGGATGTTGCAACGTCCTACAGCCAACACCTCTGTTATCTGCAGGGCTGTGTATATAGCATACAGTTACACACACCTAATCTGGGGAATAAATATGTCAAGGGAGAGCCAGTTTTCATCTTTCTGCTTCTAATGCTTCTTGCGTTCTTTTAAAAATAGAATAATGCAAAATAATAACAATAAAATCTGCTCTTTGGGATGTTTGCCGCCAGTTTGGCAGGTTCAAAAGATAATCCTTCACACTTTTTGGCTTTACATAAATCACTTTTTGTGCAGAGAAAAAAGGCAGCCTAGTCTTTTTTTTTCTTTGAGGAACCAACCTTCTGCAATGCCTTCCAGCTCTGTAAACTCTGTGGCCATCATTGCTCAGCTGGGCAGGTGGCTAGCACTTCTGTCTCAGGGACTGAAGGAATAGGGTTTGTTCATTCTGCATGATTTCAGGTAGCCGGACTATCAATCCTTTGCAAACTCCCTGTAAAGGCACAGCTCGTTCGTGCAGACAAGCACTGCTGGGTTTGCTTACAGAGGTTTTCCAGCTCGCCTTCATGAGCTCATGTAACATGGAGGCCTTGAGTTTTCCCTTTCCATATTCTGTTTCCAGACTTTCCACTGTCCTCCTCCCCCTGAAAGCTGCCTCACAGGTAGGGTTACTCGGGGAAGTGAGGGGTGCCCGTTACCGCCCGTCCTCGCGGGGCTCACAGGCTGGTGACACTCTGCTGGCAGCAACTGCTCCTGTGAATGTTGAATGTGCAACACGAGCCGGGTCCTGAGCCCCTGGAGAGCCTGGAGTCCTCTCCTCCTGGCAGCAATAGGTGGGGGGAACAGTCTGAAATGCCAGAAGTCCCTGGGGGTGTTTAAAAGGCATGCAGATGTGGTGCTCAGGGACACAGTTCAGCGGTGGGCTTGGCAGTGCTGGGGTAGCAGTCGGACCCCATGATCCTAAGGGTCTTGATGAAGATGAAGAGGAATTACAGGCATTTCTCAGGGAATAATACATGGCTTCTGTATTCAGAGCAGCAGATTTTTGGTCCTGGGAGGATGCGTGGCGTGATGATGGCAGTAGTGGTTCTGAATGAGGAGGTTCTTGGTAGAGAGAAGTAGGAAAAGGGGAGAAGACTCTGCCTGGGTCCAGCTGGGGTTTCTGAAAGATGATTTTCTGACCTCCCCTTTGCCAAAATCAGCTGAAAGGACAAGTCAAGTTTATGCTTTATGCAGACCATATGCCACCAATTTTTGTTCTCTGAAACAGACAAAATCCTTCGATGGTTAGATGGAAGTGTGTGGATAATGCATTTTACCAAAACCAATACTTCATGTCTAGAGCAAAGCACAGATACCTTTGAAAGCAACTCCTCTGAAGATTTATTATAACTTGCTCTTACCCCCTGATTGATTTTTGGCTCAGGCCTGCACCGACTAGCAATTGATTCTGATTTTAAACACAGTATCAGGTATTTGAAAAACCCCCTTAGTCCTCCACCAAAATGAAAAAAATCTCTTCCTTTTAAAAAAATACGAGATATTTATTCTCTGCTCTTGTGTGAATACGTGTCTGCTTCATTCCAAATCCTCCCCTCTGGCCAGCTGCAGTTCACTTTCTCTGCTGAGATGGGGTGGAAGAGAGGCTCTTCAATGAGACATTTTTAAACAGTTGTTTGCAAGCCCTCTGCTAAAAGCTCGTCTTCCTCCTGCTGCTGAGCGTGTCCTGTGGAGCCCTGTGTCCCCTTTCACAGCTCAGCCGTGGCTCTGTGGCTGCTAATCTCATCTTCTCACCCGCCTGGGGGGTAAACCATTTGACCTGTGACCTTCAGCTGATCCGAAACCTCCATCAGTCCTTCTGCGAAGTTTTACTGGAATCAGGGCTTCCAAATGACCCTTTGCATAGTTCCTAAAAGGAAAAGAAAAAAAAACCAAGAACCCACTCGAAAAAGAAGAAAAAAGAAAGAAAGAAAGAAATCAACCCAGCCCTGTGCTGTTTTCTGTTGTTTTAGCAGAAACCAAACATAACTCATAAAAACACAGGCAAGAAAAATAGAGCACGCTGGCTGCCAGAAAAACAAATCGTAACAGAACACAGAGGGGCCTCTCACAGGGAGGAGGCAGGGAAGAAACACCTGTGATTTCCATTGAAAATCCCCTGATATCTGCATTCCTCCTGTTCTGCTCCAGTAAAAGTTCTATCTCTGACCCCAGGGCAAGGTCTGGGTGCAGAGAGGTCCCTCCTGCTTGGGCCGGTGAATCACAGCACACAGCTGAGGAGCACAGAGAGTGCCTGCCAATTGTCCTCATGTCATTGCTATGGTTATCTCAAAGTGCTCTGCAGATGTTTGCCTGCTTAGAAAACAAAAGGAGAGAAAAAAAAAGCAGCACAGAGAGAGGAAGACAAAAACAAAGTTTTAAATTTTCCCTCCCAGTTGTTAGACCAAAAACCTTGGACGGAGGCAGAGCTGTACTTGCTGATTTGGGTTTGGACTGTGATGGTCCCGAGAGGCTCTGCTGGAGAGAAGATGCCCAGATGGTCCTGCTGTGCCTGCAGGGACATTCTGAGCACATCCAGTGACAAGTGAGCAGGGAGGGTGCCCAGGACACATGCACAGATCTTAGAGAGGCTCCCCTCGGCTTTGGCACTTCCTGGAGGGAAATTCCCAGGAGCTGTGTTCAGTCCTGTGACATCCCCTCCAGTCCATTTCACAGACCTTTTGCATATAATTTTTCTAAAACTCCCTTATTACTGGGTAAACTTTGGGCATTGAAATCAGTTAGACACAAGTAACCTGAAACAGGAACTTCTGCACCACATCCCGGGCACAAATCCTCCTGAAAGCTCTCAAAAATCAGGGTTTGGGGTTGGGAAGTGTAACTGTACCAGAACAGCTCCTCACTGGATAAATAGCCAACAGAGCTGCACTACTTCAAGGACCAGTCTTAGGACTGTTCTACAGTGTAGACAAGCCCATGGGGAAATCACAGCCTTGAGCTTTAGGACACAGCTCAAGCACCCAGTTTTCAGCACTAAGTCACCTTCCCCACCTGCGGACAGTGTTTGCAAACACCATCTCTTAGTTGCCTGGTAATGTCCGTATTCCTGACATGCCTTCCCCAAATGCTTCTTAACCAACATGCACAGGGACAGTGGGACTTGGAGAAGAGGTCTAAATCTCAAAATGGACCTGAACGTGGTATTTAAATATTTCTTGTCATCGTTGTTTAACAAGTTTGTCAGACTTGGTGTTTGCAGGAGGCTGGAAGATAACTGATGGGAGAGATAAGTGCTGTGGGCGTAATTTGGATGAACAGGAGGACATCAAACAGGTCCTTAAGGAGCTGCTTTGCACTACAACTGCTGCAGCACTTGCACAGGTGTGTCCAAATGCCACGCAGGGATGTTATAGAGGTGTCCAGCTCTCCTGGAATTTTTCCATCCACTTACATGAGTCCGGAATACTGTTAGAAATGAGTGTGCATGTCCTCAGCAGCAACAGCAGCACCAGCCAGCTGGGCTTGGGTGTGTTACCACATGACATGATCCACTGTATGGTGAAGAGGCTGTCCCTAAACCACACAGAAAGGGAAACAGCCTGGGGAGAAAGCTCCCTCTGTTATTCCATGGGTGGTAGGTTCAAGCGCACAGTGTTTTCAAGAACATTTTGTGAGGCTGGGGTGGCTAAATGTAGTTTCAAAATAATGCAATTTCCTTTGCAAAATGGGGTGAAGAATCCTTATTAAGAAAGCAGAGCCCAACTCAGAGTTGAATAGAAAATAGTCCAGCTATAAAAAGCATCATTGCCTCTCTGAAACATAAGCCCAGGAGCATAAAGGGCTCAATTCAGCAATACACGCGAGGCTTCGCTGACCTGGGGTCTCCAAATTGTTTGCCTTGCTGTAGGACAGGAAGAGAGTCATGCCTTGAAACAATTTGACAAGCCCTTTCTTTGGAGCTGCCTGACTTACCTTCCAAAGGGCAAAAGAGGGAGCTCATGCTAAAGAAGACGACAAACTGTGCAATAGATCACAGAGTCACAGAACTGTTCAGGTTGGAAAAGATCTCTGAGTTTATCGAGTCCAACTGTTAACCCAGCAATGTCACAATCCCCATTAAACCAAGACCCTGAGTGCCACATCTACACATCTTTTAAATCCACTCAAGGACAATGACTCCACCACTGCCCTGGGCAGCCTGTGCCGGTGCTTACAACCCTTTCAGTGAAGATTTTCCTAACATCCCACCTAAACCTCCCCTGGTGCAACTGGGGGCCATTTCCTCTTGTCCTATTGCAGATAAAACTTTCTTCTCAAGACAAGGAAGATCCCAAGAGCTCTGGCATGTGAAACTTCCCCAATCTCATCAGCGCTACCTGAGCATTGCCACAGCAGAGTGGGATGTTCAGTTGAAACAAACTACTTTTAACACCAAAGACTGTGTAAAAAAATGCCGACTGTATGAGAAGTTCTTGATTTGAGGTAGTTTTTGATGCTTATCAACTCATTGAAGATGCTCACTAGTATTTTTACTTCTTCCTTTCCTTCTCTTATCCTTCTCTCCCTGTGTTAAAAACACCAACAAACACAAACAACCCAGATGATGGAAAGAAATGGGCTTCAGGCAAGAGGAGAAATCAGGAAACACTGAGAGCACATTAGTAAACATTGGCTAAAACTCTGAGGAAGTGGTTTTCTTCACATCTTGCAGTGGAGGATACACTGACACAGTCTATTACATGATTCCCCGTTTCTTGCACACAGCATATCTTTCTCCCATTTCCACTGGAGCTATGGATTTGCAAACAGGTACCAGGCATGTGCTGGGCTGGTCTTTTGCTCCTGATGTTTGAATGCCCCATGGGGCCACGTTCCCTCCTGGACATCACTCAGCCTCAGCTGTGACACAGGGATGTGCTGAGAGACCTTTCCTAGGTGACACTAAAGGCAGGGCATCTCTCCCCTTTCCAAATCCCTTTCCAACTTCATTTTGGGGGTTTGCTCAGTGCCACAGGGTTTGACATCTTCACATCCAAGACAGGCCAGATTAAAAATGAGCCTCTACAGATTTAGAAAGAGGAAAAAAATTTGAATCAATACCAGAAGATGCATGTCCTGGTAATAATTTTGGGACAGTGATGTTTATAAGAGAGCTGTCTCTGAGGTCAGTGCAATACTCATGCTGCCTCTGAGCCAGCCAACGTGGCCTGTCTCTGCAGCTTGCGGAGGTCTGGTGTGGCCAGAGCTCTCCAGCTTGTGCTGCTGCGTTCAAGATAATGTTACCCATAGGTGGTCATTTAGGTTCGGTTCTCCATCTGAGGAGATCACTGTCCAGAGAAGGATAAAGGGTTCCTTTCTTCTGGGTAACATCTGAAATCACAGCCTGGACTTTGGTAACAGGATACTGGTGGCTTCAGTTCTTCCGATAACAGGGAATGCTTCTTGTCCTTGTTGTTGTTAATCCTGGGAGTGGAGATCAGTTGCAGTGCAGGTGTCTGATTTTCATTAAAATTGCAAATTGGGCTGAATGCTTGATCAGATAACAAAGACATCATTGAAAGCATGTGTCTTCCTTCAGCAGCAGAACAGGGGACAAGACAAAGAATTTCCCAGTGTGTGTCCACTTGTGCATATTTACTGCAGAGAGAGAGTCTTAATACTTTGGTCATGGGTGAATAAATAGCTTCTAAGAAATGCCAACCCCATCAAACTTGCTGCAGCTTTGGAACAGCTTTAGAGTTGAATAGAAGAGCTACAGTATTAGCCCTTTGGGGAAAATACAGGCTGTTCTCAAAGGAAATCAATTAACTGTAGCATCTTTTTGGTCCCAGTTCGGCACATCTTCCCTTTTTATCAAAGCACTTAAGTGTTTTCTTAGCTTTAAGCAAGAGCTTAAGTGCTTTGATGAACAAAGATGGACTTTCACACATGCTGCTGTCCTCTCTAGAATCAAGAGCATGTGTTTTTTACCATGGGAAAGGGAACAAGTCAGACAGAGAGGTTCAACCACTTCTTCTGCTTGGAAATCACATGTAACAAACTCATCTGGAGTAGGAAAGAGTGGGGCCTGATGGCACATACACAATGTTTGCAAAGAAAGTTCCTCATGCAATGTCTTCTTGGCAGCTAAACAAAGTGATCTTGAAGTAAACAAACACACAAACATTGTGTTTCCTAAAACAACATCTTCTGACAGATGTCACTGTGTTTATGTGTCATAATTATGTCTTGGTTTAGATCATTGTCCTCTCTTCTTCCTCTCTGGGGCAAATATCCCTGAACTTCCCTTAGTGATCATGAAGGGAACAGCTAAACAAAGGTTCATCCAGCCCAAACTGTTAGATAGCAGGTGTCCAGGGTAATCCTCTAAACACTGCAGAAACCACAATCAATGGGAAAGGTGCTGAGCTGTGCCTAGACATCGGGGAGCATTTATGTTTAAACTCTGTGAGACAGGGAGTTTTCTGCTGTGACCCGTTTGTCTGGTGTCTGCAGAGTTTCTGAAGAGGTGGTATTTAAAATGGAGCATGTTAAGTGTGTACTTGGCATTAGAGGATGATCTTCTCTTAGCTATCAGCAGGGTTAGATGCAGCCACAACAGAACTCTTACCAATTTAGGGGTGAAAGAAATCCCATTCCTGGTGCAGGGGAACAATGATACCCCCTGTCAAAAATGTCTTACTGGAGGGTCTTTGCCAAGTCTGCTCTGCTCCTTGGCAATGTTGCAGGAGGAATTCCTCTGGGAATTTAGACAGGTCACAGCTTAGGAGGGTAAATAATTGCTGACTTTTACAACAAGACAGTAATGAGAAGTTCATCGTGCTTTGCAAGCACACTGAGAAACTCAGCTCTGAAAGTAGAACTTGTTGTGCAGGTGTCTTTGAGTAAAGCCTTCTCAGCCATGGCTGTCTCCAACTCAAGTTTCACCTCATTTTTGAGGCAGTTTGCTTTGCTCTAGTGAAGGACATAACCTGGACGGTGCTCTGGCCCTGGGAACAAAGTGGTGCAGGGGCAGCTGGTTGTGATGTGCCCAGTCAGCTGTGCCTGGGGACACTCCGGGTGCTGGTAACTGTGCAACTCTGAGAAAGACCTGAACTTCTTACCCCCAAACAGTGTGAAAAGCCTATGAGAGGCTGTGAAACGTTTTGTTTTCCGAGGGGTGGGCACTATTTAAATTTTACAGAAACATGCAAGGAATTTCTTTGGGACAAGGACACCCAATACAGACATACAAATGGATTGTTCTGACAGATTCCCATACAATAAGCACTCAGCATTTACTGTTCACTTTCATCCCTTGGCAAATCGGGGGTAATTTGAAAATATTTTCATTCCTCTCAGAGCATCACTTGGGATATGTGTAGAATCACTCAGCGTCATGATTCCAAGAAATCTGCCAGGATTATGTTCTGAAGTTTGCTTTGGATAAAAAAGGACTCAAAAGGTCATAGATTATCCCAGGACATATCAAAATATGCATTAAAAATTTCCATGTTCTTGAACTCATGGTAAAAGTCAGGCACATTGGGTCAGTTGTCTCAAAGTTTAAACTCAGGGGACTTAATCTCTGCTTGCCAGTGTATCAGTGCCTTGAGAGGGGAGGTGGAAACTGCTCGCTGGACTCTGCCCCTGCCCCATCAGAGAGGAAGTAAGTGCTGGAACAGGAAGGGGGAGATTTTGGGCTAGAAAGCATGAGAAACCACTGGCCCAAATAGGACCGTGCAGAGTTACAGCATCAGTTAGTGCAGAGGAGCAGCTATCTGGGCATCATTTCTGGCAGTGGAAATCTGGCAGGAAATTGCTCCGTGTGTGGCTGTCAGATGTGCCTCGAGCCCCAGCCCGGGACAGCAGGTGCTTTCCAAGGACAGCAGCCATCCAGAAGCCGAGCTTTGGGAAGCAGCTGCTATTGTCACTATGGGGAAAATGCAGTTTGCTCCAGCCCTGCTTTGCTGTTGCCTAAAGGGGTGAGCATTGCAGTGGAGTCGACATCACCACCCTCGCCTTTGGCTTTGACTTTCCAGGATTTCCATCCTCTTCAGTGATCAGCACGTCACTGAAGGACACTGCTGGCTTCCTGGCTGCCACCTCCTCTTACATCAGCAACGAGCTCTTGTCACCAGTAAGGTGAAGGTGGCACACCAGGCATGAAGTCACCCCTGTTGTACCTCCCAGGCTGATGTCAGAGGGTGCAGCACAGATGTCGCAGCAGGTTGTGTTGTGTGCTGATCACTCATCTAATTGTATCAGTAAACCCTTCCCACCTCTCTGTGTGAGACACAAGCCCTGCCCACCCCTCTCTGTTTCAGACATGTTGTCAGAGGATCGTTTCTAATCGCACAAGAATGGTGTCGGGGAGCAGATGAAATCATCACTGGGCAGGAGGTTACAAGCAACAATGACAAGATCAGCTGAAGCCCCTTGGCCAAAACGATCTAATAAAGAGAAGTGGGCCAGAACAGACTCTGAGACTGTTTTGGTTTTTATCAGTTTAAATAATCTTATCTGGCAACTCTGCTCTAAACAAAAGCTGAGGTTTCATGGCCATCCTCAATGCTTTTGCCTGTGCTACAGTGGCAAGTTGTGTTTCAGAGGATCAGTGATGGAAAACAGATGTTTAAATGTGTACAACAAGAAGCAAAAAAACAAATACTGCTAGCCCAGAGTCTGATACGAGCAGGAGCGTATCTCTGAGTTGACATAATGAGACCTACATTCATGAAACACAGGATTAGACAAACTGCTGGTTTTTAGTTGCTGTGCAAAGATGCTTCTGTGGCTATAAAATCTCAGTCCTTGTAATGTCTCCGCATCAGAACTTTATTTTAGCAGAGCCTGCTCCTAGTTCATACAGGGATAAACTTCTGCCCAAGTAGTGTTGCAGGAAAGGGCTATGCTGCCAGAAAGACAATGCAAGATTAATTACTGGCGCAGCACACTGCTGCCAGGCTATGAAAAATGCTTTTAAGTATTCTTTTAATTAAGAAGAGATACTTCCACTAAGTAATGAGGAGACCTACTTTGAAATCGGAGAGATTCCAATATTTCAAAATTAGTTTTTGTTCCAAACTGGATTTCTAAAACATGTTTATTCAGAAAGTTTTCTTAGTCATGTCAAAATATTATGCCAGTAAAAATATGTATCTCCTACAATATTAAAGCCTTTGATGAACATTTATAAATTATGAAAAATATGAAAAGTAATGCAAGAGAATAATGTTTCTTTCCCTTAAACCCCCAAACAGCCTCCTGAAGTGCATTACTTTGGATGTGCTTCATTTTTGCATAGAAAACTATTTTTAAATTCTTTTTACACCAACAGTAGCAATATCTACGAGTTTCAGTTTTCTTTTTCTTCACCATAGGCACATAACACAAATAATGAAAGTAAGTTGTTTCCTAAAATTGTTTTAATATTGTGCATTTGAACACACAGATGGTTAAAAGAAATATTGGAATTATTCTATTTGAAACGATAAAGATCATCTTGTCCTTTTTCAGTGTGTCTCCCTGCTATTCTTGGATGAGGAATAAACGATCTCAAAGTAAATGTTGCATTGAAATCCATTGAGGAAAAAATTAAAACTTTTATATTATTTACTGGGAAAAATGATGATTCTGTGAGCTGACATTAAGGGACAGATTTTCAACATTATTCACCCATTGAAAATAGCTCCTATTGTTCCCAAGTTCAAAAGCCTCGCTGGTTATTGCAACTTTGTCCCAAATATGTAGCTGAACAGTTGGGTTCAGACTCCCAAAACGCAGTTGCAAAAACATGTGACTTCCCATGCAGTTCCCACCAGGCACATGCAGGGATGCTGCTCACACCCTCCAGCGATGCCACAGATACTGGGTTTGTACTTGCATTTAACAGGACCGTGGGTTTGGCTGCAGCAGGAGCGCTGAAAGCTTAAATGAACCCTCTTCTCTTCACCCAAAGCCGGACCTTGGCATTTTACCCTGTTTCCGATGAGTTTATCAAAAGAAACACGGCTGTTTTGTCAGATCAGCAGGTGGTAGATGTGTGTGTTGCTTTGGGTTTACCAGGAGATTAAAGGTCTCCTCTGGGTTGAGGGATGTTCTGTATCTTGGGCACTGGGTCCTCCTGCAAGGTCCTGTTGGAGAGGTCCTTCTCCCCAGACCTCATCTCATCACCTTGCTCCGCACTGGCACAGGCCAGGCGAAAGGATTTCCTCACGGGGAAGCTGTTCTGGGATTGCAGCCTTTACTGAGGCAGCACAAGCTGTGATCAGCCAAGAGCCCACTCCCGAAACAAGAGCAAACCCTGCATGGGGCTGGGGGAGCCCCCGGCCCGCCTGGAAGGACGCGCGGGAGGCGGCAAGCGCTGCAGCGAAACTTCACACGATTCCTCCGTGAAACTGAAGCAAGATAAACAAGATTCGGGATGAATTTAAACATAACACTGGTTATATTATTTGAGAACAAAACAGTTGCATAATCCCGCAGAAAACAGCCCAGCTGTTCACGCCGCACAGAGTTCCAAGAGCTGCGTCCTCCTCCCTGCCAGAGGTGCGCCTGCAGCTGGAGCTTCCTTCCCTCCTCCTGCACCGTGACACTCGCTCCCTGTCCTGGGGGTCCCGGGCAAACCCACCAGACCCCTCCCCTCCGGTTTCAGAACTCACGGACAAGTAAGTGGCTCTCCTGCGCTGCCTCGCCCTGGCCCGCGATAAATGCGCTCAGCATGACAATCCGATTTGCTGTGAGATTAGGGCAGTGTAATCTCATTAACAGTGCCAAGGTCCGCTGGGCTGCTCTGCTGCCCGCTACATATCCCTGCACAGCACGCAGGGCTTTGATGAACAGCTCCTGCAAAGGAAACGATCCTGCCGACTCTGCGGGGAGAGGCACCTGGACAGAGCCTGAGGAGCTGGGCATCAGTGCAGCCCCACGGGGAAGCAGATCTACCCGTGTGTGGCTGATCTAGAACTAGATTTGGTCCAGTTCCCTGGACTAAATGTCTCTGAAAGCTGTAGAGATCTTTGAAGGGCCTGTCACTGCTTAATCCCCATCCCGAGGGATGATTAGGATCGAAAGGAACCCAGTTTTCATTCACCAGAGCTGCTCCGTGATGTGCCAGCCTGCTTGGGAAGGGTGGGTGATTGGGGACTGTCCCAGTCCTAGACAAACACAAACCTCTCCTACTTACTTATCTCAAAGGGATCTTCCCTCTATTAATGCCCGAGTCTGTGTGCAGAACACTTGCCAAGATATCCCATTCTGTATAATAATATAATGTAATATATGTATAACACAATATGTTCCTATTATTTCCTTTGCCCTTTATTTTTATGTGCTAAAATTAAAATCAGAAAGTCAGTTAGCTCTGATTTGCCCATGCAAAAGGAAAGTTAACATGCTAATGATTACCTACAAACGATGCAGGAAAATGCTTGAGAAGGAAAGCCAGGAGCCAAAATATGTGGCAGATATTACAGGCAAACACCCCTCTCAGTGACAATATCTTGCAGGTATTCTGGGAGTTCAGTTTTATTCATATTCCTTCCCTGGGCATTAGATGGAAATCCTTTAATAGTTAGACTGGTCCCAGTCCCCCAGTGCAGCAGGTACAAGGAACAAGCCTTGCTCAGTCATTTCAGGACAGGTTGTGGATGCCCCCATACAGACAAGAACAAAAGCAAACAGGACAGTTTCTGTGCCTCGACACCCTGCCTTATTTCTTCTTGGAAAAGTTACTCAAATACTTCCCTGAAATGCAAAATATTTTGGAAGCTAAAGATAGTTCAGGCAGAAAGGCGGACATCTAACTGCCACTGAGCAAATAAATACAAGTTATGAAGAATTCTCTGCAAAAATAAAACCCTGGAGGAATGGAGCTTGTAGCTGAAAGCAGGGCAGGAGGCTGGGATGATGGCAAGCTCTACTGATAACCACAGATCCATCCACAGGATCTGAGATGGGGCTGGGGAGTGTCCACACTTTCTGTGAATATCACTGAACATGCTGTAGGTGCAGGAAATTGGATTCTGTCCTTTGTTGCAATGTACCTGGTCTTGGTAACTTGTAACACTGATGGTTTCCACTGAGCAGTGTGTGAGGTCTGTGCTCTGCAGTCATACCTGAACGGGCTGAACGGGAGTTTTGCCTTCAGTTCCCTCCCAGTCAGGCATTTTTGGCTGTACATGGAGCTCAAGTTTCTTTCACAGTCAAGACAAGCTGTGGGGCACATTTTCCCAGAACATTCTCATGTCGCTTTTTAGTCAGGTTGTTCCTAAAGCCTGGGCAGCCCTTTGGACCATTACAGTTGTTAAACGTGCTTGCACTGTTCTTTTCCCGATAGAATCAGCCTTGAGGCACTGCCTTCCAGCATTGAAATCCCTGGGCTTTAAGGGAGAAAGCAGAGGCGAGAAAATATACTCTACCCAGAGAAGGTATTTCCTGAGTATCAAATTGTTTGCTGTCCCAGACTCAAGATTTCAGTGACTGCAAGCACTAGGAACAGGGACTGATGTTCTTCAAGCTTTATTGCTATTGAGTGAGTATGCAACAGAATCAGCTACAATTTAAGGTGAAAAAAATAGTTTGCAGAAATTGCTACTCTTTCAGTCACACAAGCTTGTGTGGATGTGTGTGTGCGTACACCATTACCTTTATCTTCTTCTAATGAAGATGGCATTGGATTGCCCTAATGTCACCTCTTTGTGGTGCTAGGCAGAAGTTACTACTGGAAATGCTTTTACTGGATTTTATGTGCTTAAGAAAACTGTCAATAGAGTGGTTTCCAAAGGATGCAAAAACAAAAACTGCAGAGGAGTTACCGAAGCATTACCTGAATCACCTTCAGCATCCTCACTTCCCAGGAAAAGGTTTGACCTTGCTGGTGTTTGAATGAAGGCTGTAGTTGGGTACGTGAATGCAATATCTGATGAAGAGACCAGAAGTGAACTGAAAGGCACTGAAGGCTGGGGAGTGGTTCTGCACAGTGAGCATCCTCTTGTCTGGTGTTTCAGTTGTGAGGTAGTTTGGTCTTGTGGGTTGAAGCCTCATTTGTTCACGAGGTCACTGCTTGGTTCCCGGCCATGAGGCTGATTTCCTTGGCTCAAGGGAGTCAAAAGCACTGGCTGTTGCTTGCAGGGATATATCCATGGTAGTGTCAAGCTAAAAGCCTGTTGCACCAGTAGTGCAGTCCCAATGTGCTCCCCTGGGACAGGCTGTCCCCAGCACACCCAGCCTCTGTCCCAGGGAATAAGGAAGGGCTTCTTTTCACAAAGAACTGACGAAATGATATAAAAGACTGGGAAGACCAGACGAGAAATGCTCAACTACTTAACACTGCTGATAGCTGCCGTTGTTTTTATTTCCTGGGGCTGAACCAGGGCTATTTTGCAGAGAGTGGGAGTAAATTCCACACTGAAATACCACAATGAATATTAGCTATTAGTAATGCCTTGATAGAAACACTAGATACAACCACAGTGATGAAGAGGAATATGCCAGAGATGATTTCACTGTTCCAGCAGCTAATGAGCTTGTTAGAGGAAGACACTATTATTAGCTCCTGCAGACCCTTGCAGCCTGCCTGTTCAATAAACTTCTGCTCGTGGGGGTTATTTCCAACGTGGTTTATTGCAGAACATGAGGACCACATGGTTTCCATCCCCTGACACCATCCTGCAAAGCCCAGGCTGGCGGCTCGGGGGGGTGTCAGCGGTGACATGAGCTATGCTCCAGGCTCCCCAGGCACCTTCATGCACCTGCTTCACCTCCTTGGGCTTCATCTTTCTGCATCTTTCTCCTGCAGACGTTCAGCTACTCCCATAGGAAGATGCTGAGAAAAACCTACTGCAGTGGTTTCATTCCTGGGGCAACCCTGAGCTGCTGTTTAACAGAGCTGTGGCCCCAGCTGTTAATCCAGCCTTGCAGACCCCAAAGCTTCTCACTTTATACTGGGGTGAGTAGTAAGTGAATCTTGTGCTGGAGTCATGTTGGTGATTTGCAGGCTGGGAAATACATATGGGCCAGCATAGAATAATTAGGGTTGGAAAAGATCATTGAATCTAACCATTAACCTAACGCTACGAAACCCAGCACTAAACCATGTCCCTGAGCACGACACTTACATGCTTTGTGGACTCTTACAGGGATGGTGATTTCACCACTTCCCTGGGCAGCCTGTCCAATGCCTGACCATCTTTTCAGTGAAGAAAACTTGAGGCTGTTTCCTCTTGTCCTATTGCTTGTTAGTTGAGAGAAAAGGCTAACCTTCTTTCAGGCAGTTGTAGAACAATGGCACGTGAGGGACAAGCCCAGCTGACAGGCGCCACTGTCGACAGTGTTTTTGCAGTCTTTGACTACTTTTGATTTCAGGGGGATGTACATAATGGCTTGACTTGAAAGCCCTTGGATATGAGATTGTTCGCCTTCTTGTCTGGACAAGGCAGGTTCCTTTTCCTTAACACAGCCAGTGCTGCTGGGCAGGGCAGCCAGGGAAACAAGATCAAAGTCCGGCCGATGCCTTTCAAAGCCACGGTCGTATCTTCTGATTGGGCTCTTAACTAAAAGCTGCACGGCCACCCTTTGAAAGTGCCCGGACCCCAGAGTAAAGGCTGCATTATGCATGGGAAACACTGAGAGCAAATGCTTTTATCACCCAGAGCAATCAGGGCTGGCTGTTAGCGCAGCCTTAAGAGGACAAAAATTAGGACTGTTGATGCGGTTGACAGACGTTATGAGGTGTAATGGGTTTTCCTCTCCGAGGGGCAGAACCTGAGTGGGAACATGGGCAGGCACCTCCAAGGGCAGCAGAGGTGAAATGGGACCTCCAACGAGGGATGAACTCACAACCCATCTAGTGCAGCTCAATTATCCCCAGCACCATCACAGCATGTACATCCTAAGGCTGCTGCTGCCTTGTTTCTGCAAGTAGCTTTGAAAGCAAATCTCTGGTGCTCATACCAGCCTGGCAGAGTCTCGGTTTCTGCCTTAATACAAAGTCAGAGTACCCCTGTGTGTAGCAGAGGATGCTTCCAGCCTTCCCAGGTCAAATAGTTTGTGTGAAAACGTTTGGCAGCAAAAGGAGCTGCAGCAGCTCTTGAGGTTATGGGAATCAGGAGAGGGGCTAAGATATTGGGGTGAAATTATGGACCTCTGGAGGCTCTTCTTGGCCCTGCTGCAGACTTTCTGTATGACATTAGCTCTACTTTTTTTTTTTTTTCCTGAAGAAATTATTTTCATTTGCTGAAGATGGGGCCCTTCATCTTTTCTGGTCTGGGTTCTCTCTTGGTAGATGGAAAATGCTTCCTTTTCTCCAAGGGACTCTCAGGATGCATGTCTGTTCTCACCACTGAGGTGCTTGCAGACTGAGGTGATGAGAAACCTATAAAATCAAATCCAGCTCTCTCAGAACTGAAGAAAATGAAATGGGAAACAAATGTTTGCCCCATATTAGAATAAGCACAGAGGGATTGCTCACTCTGTTAAAATAAAAAAATAAAAAAAAAGAAAAAGAAGAGTAATTCTGCACATTTTGGTCTCCATTTGGTGCTGAACTGCACAGCTGTGAGTACTCCAGGGTGAAATGACAACCCATCCCCGAGGTCACTCTTACGAATACTGCGCCTTCAGAAAGACGACAGTTTTAAACAATTTGTTCCTAATTGAAAGAGGTCACATGAGACTGACTTTACAAAGTTTACATAACAAAGAGTAATTCTGTTAAGTAAAATGATTAATTCCTGTCATTGCACATCAAACGGTGCAGTTACAAAACAGTATTGTCTATGCTCGCCTTGCATTGAAAGCCATTTTCTCTCCAGTTTCCCTTCCCATAGCGCAACCTTTGGACAAAGCCTTAACTCTTTGGTGTTATTCAGCGGAAGAATTTGTGAATGGGAAGCGAGTAGGCTGCCAGGGATGTGTGAGATGTTACGGTGGTGTGGTGGCAAGCAAAGGACAACAGCTCTTTAGAGTGGGCCCAGCTCACCCAGGGACCCCGCTCGATGAGAAATGCTTGCCAGCACAATGCGTTGGTTGTCGCCCTTCCGTGGCACAATGAGGCATTGAGGGAGACTCACAACCCCAAAATGGCAGATTTTTCCTTTGAAATGCTTGCATGGTGTGTTGCACTGTCGTGTCAAGGACCCAGAAGAGCAAACGGCTGAGTAATTTGGTGCTTGGATAGGCTGGGGGGACAAGGGTATCCTTGCCTCCACCACACTTGAGCTTACAACTCCATGGGGTAGCACGGACGTTGGCTGTTCTAGGGCACTGAAAAACCTGGAAGGCCTCTGTGTGATATAAGCAGGTCTGACAGAAGGGGAGGTTTTGGCTTTGGAGAAGTTCCCTGTTACTGCTGTAGGGTCAGATCTGGCTTTGGAGGGGAGGCTGCGTATCCATGTGGCTGCAGGGAGACCAGATGTGCTACCCTGTGTGTGGGGACAGAGATCAAACATCCTCAGGACAAACATGTGCCTGTGGGTGCTAGATGACACCCTCCTGTCTCACTAGTCAAGGGGGTGGTCTTTGTCCCTGCAGATTGGAGAAAGGTTGGGATGCACTGGGGTGCAAAGCTTTGCTGGAGAAGTGCACTTGAGGCTTGGGCTAGCATTAAAACCCACTGCTGGGTTTTAATATAATGTGTCGCCCACACCATGAAATTTAGTGGCACTCCTTCTATTGCCTGTTTGTCCCTCTGCTCATCTTTTTAGCCCTAAGACAGTCTCTTTCTTATTTGGTAAGAGCAAGAGAAAAAGGCAGTGCTGGGACTGGTGAGGGGACAAATGACACAAATTTGTGCTTAACCAGGCTGTAGTTCTGCACATCCTGAAATTCCTTGTTTGTTCAAATAATTTGGGATTGGTTTGTAAATTTATCTTTCCACAGCCCGTAGAAGTGACTTTCCTGTAAGAAGTTATTCTTGCTCACTTATTCGACATAGAGCGCTTATTAGCTCCCTTCATGTTTTTTCTCATCACAGTCCCTTTCCTTCCCTTTCTCCAACCTCCCCTTGGGTCTCTCCTTCCTTGCCTGCATTTCAGTTCAAAGCCCTGTTGGAGTTTTCCATTCTCTTCTAGGGCTGAGTCACTGACTTTTGTCAGCCTCCCACCATGGAGGGCATAGGGGAGGGGGAAGAGAAAGAAGAAACAGACACAAATTGCTTCAACACCAGCCAAAAGCTGCATAAAAAGGCCCAAATGTTATGGCATCCGAAATAAAATCAAGCGGGAGCAAGCCCTGCAGATCTCCCTTGAAATGCTGGAGATCTGGAAGTGTTCAGTTCAGTGCAGCTAAAGAGAGCTTTCTAGCCTAAATGTCAGAGGAGGGGTCGGGGCACATATCCTGCTTTGCAGGTGGGACGTCTGTGTTCCTGGTCCTTTCCAGGCGCAGCCAAGATCTGCATCCCTTCCTTGCTCCACAGAGAGAGGATGCCATGACTCCTGACACAGTTTGGTGGCTTGAGGGCAGAGCTCGGTGTGGCAGAGCTCGGGTTAATCTCTGGATGAGCAGAGGGTGGGTGGAGCAGTGCAAGGGGTGGCTGAACACCCAACTCACCCCCAGCCCTGGTCCTGCCCTGGCACTGGGCTGGAGCCAAGGCAAGGAAGGGCTGGGGCTGCTGCTACATCCCAGTGTTGTCTTCAGCCTTCAGATTGAGCTTTGGTCTCTGACTTTCACAGAGCTCTCCTGACCAGTGCCCAGGCTGCAAGGGCACATGAGGCAAATGTATCCCCTGTACAAAACACCCGGGACCTCTTTTTTCCCCACGTTTTCATGGCAACTGTCTTGTTTCCAACTAGTGAGAAATCTGCCGAGTCTAATTAATCTGTCTGGGATGATGACAAGTTTCCCCATGTTGAAATCCGGCTCCTTTTGCTAGCAGGAAGCCTTGGGCTCAGCATGGCACCAGGACTCCGAGAGCCCTTCTGCTGGCTGTGGGCAGTCCTGAACCTCACTGAGCACCTCAGCTGTGGGTGCAAGGAGGGCTCAGACTTTGAATCCCCCACCTGCAGAACACCCGAAACTCTGCAGCCTCACTGTGGAAATACTGGAGCAAAAATTCTTCTGTGTCCACAGTGAGAAGTCCTACCTCTCCCAGGTCTCTGCCTGGAAAGGGAAGAGTTGAGAGTTGCTCCACTGTGACATCTGAGCTAGATTTTGTCCCAGCCTTCAATTATCTTCTGGGAAAGCCTCTTTTTCCCCACTGCCTTTACGAGTACTAATCTTCTCCACATCACAACTCCTAAATTAAACGCAAACCCCCTCTGCACCCACCACCTTGCCATGGCTTTTCAGTGCCCCATGACAGACCTCTCACCATTTGCTCTCGTGGCACTGGGCTCTGAAATCTTCCATGGAAGGTGAAGGTTCATTTCGATATAAGTCCACTAAAATCTACTTCTGCCATAAAAGGCTATCACTGGCAAGTCCCAGGCATTTTCTATACCTCTTGCTATAAATCTAAGCAGTTTTAACTGTATTTACTTATTTATTTGTGCCACCAGCTAATCTGTTCTGTTGGGAAAGCAGATTTTGTATTGTTTGTCATTTCACAGACATTTTTCCATCTCTTTCATGTGCTAAATCACAAGCTCTCTAATGTTGCAATTCATTTTTCTCCATAAAAGTGTTTAATAATGATAGATTAGATTGGCCTTTCTGACAGATTAGATAGGTTTTTAGGTTTGGCCTTTGATGAAATTACAAGGGAGAGCACGGAGGCGAGTAGTAAAAAACGTCCCCGTAGTGAAAGGTTTGACTTCTTATCTTCATAGATTAGCACCCTGCCCCTGCAAACAGCTTCCAGAAAGCTTAATGAGTCTGTGGGGACTGGCTGTTATCGGGAATAGTTGCTCTCTGGGGACTTGAAGGGCAAGGAGCAGCCACTTTGATTTAATGAGTAAAAATATACTGTGCTGCCCACCGCAAGGGCCATTAACCTAAGGAGGCCATGGGCTTTCTCACTGATGCACAGACATTGTCTCCTCTCCCTCTGTCTCCATGCACATCACATTTCAGCACATTTTGAGGAATCTCACTACAGCCAGTGTAACTGGGATGGGTGGTTTAACCACTCAGTTCTGTCCATGGCTGGGTCCACCCCACCAGGAAAGGGACTACAAGACCTGGAGTCTGGGATAGGGCATGAATGGGCAAACCAGAATGATTTCCATCTAACAAAAAAAAAAAATCCCCTGTCCATCATAGTCTCTCTCTGCCTGCCTCCAGGAGCTGGGTGGAGATTTCAGGAGCCAGGAGATGAACAGACCTAAGTGCACCCTACCCATGATTGTGATTCACTAGTATGAAAGGAGACTGGGCTCCAGAAGGATACCAAGTGGACGGCAAAACTGGAAATCAAAGCCCTTAAAAAGTCCTTCTCAATCGCAAAAGTGTTGGAAGATCCTTAGAGAAAAAGTTCTGCGGAGTGTCTGTGATGCACAAAATATGGTCTGAGAATGTTGCTGGCTAGGTCTTTCCAGTAGCAGCAGGGATGTATGGACTGAGCTTGTAGAAGCTGCGGGTGAGGCACAGCAGTGTGTATGATTTTGGTCACCCACCCTCAGAGACTTGTAGCTGAAGAGGGTGCATGGGAAGGCTGCACGATGGGGAGGCAATGGGGAGTCTGTCAGAGAAGCAGCTAAACCAGCTTGTTTAGTCTGGCAAAGATGAAGGGTGAGAGGGTGGTCTCTATAAATACACATTTGCTAAGCAAATCCCATATTTATTTACATTTTAAATAGATCCGTTTAAAAATGGGAAACCTTTCCACATCTCAGTATCCTAAAATTACTCCACTTTACGGGATTTTTCTAGTGTTCCCATTCACTTTTATCTTCTTTTCCAGAGAGTCAAGTTCACAGGCAGCAGGAGGTTGTGGAAGGACCAGAGGGGTGGGTCCTGCCAAGGAGAACCTGTACCTACAAGAACTTTGTGGGGGGATATACAGTCTCCAGGTAGAGCCTGCATATCTTGTGTTTCACGGCTGTGTTTGCTCCTTGATAGCTGCATGTCCCAGTGAGCTCCTCTCCCTGAGGCCAAAATCCCTGAGTAGGTGCAGATCTCTGAAGCTGCTCTCGCCCTGGAGCTCCCACCCATGGAATGCCCCTGGGGTATCAGGGCACTGACTTTCCCTCTGTAGGAGAAGGAAACATGCCCTGCTGCAGCAGAGCTGATGTGCCTCCCCCAGAGAAGGCACATTTGCCCATCTCTATGGAAGTACCTTCTTTATTTTGGAAGTGGCTGCTGTGCTGCATCCCTCATGCCGATTTCAGCAAAACAACTCGCTAGTTGACTGCTGGTTGTTGAAAAAAGTAGCTTAACAGCATCACCAAGTCCTTCTCCTCTGGAACAAGTTGGCCTCTGGGCTGCAGGCTCAGTTTCACCCTGGCAGCAGCCTCCGTACTCTGAGAGCACTTGGAGAAACCCACTTGTGACGAGGGATCTGTGCCTCTCCCCTGCGCTCCCGGACTAATTAGGAAAGGCTTCAAACTTCCCAAACACAATGATGTCCCTGCAATCTTTTTCAAATAAGCAATTTATTTTAGAAATAACACCTCAGCCTTGGGGACCTGTTATCTATGCAAGTGGTTTTTATTAACTGCAGAGCAGGAATCCTTCGGGGCGAAAACACGAGCTTTCGGAAGGCTCTGATACACTACTAATTTGTACTTATTTATTTATTTCACAAAAGGCATGAAAACTGAAAGGCATCCCAAGGATTATTTTAATCTCCTTGCCATACTCTGGGTATTGTTCGTATTCTGGGGAGATCACTTCAAATTTCAGCACTGTCTTCTCATACAAAGGATATGTTATTAACATGCATATTCTTTGGCAGCAGTTCCACGTGCTTTCTGAACCAGGAAGGCATTTTTTATCTTGCTTTCATTTGAAAGGTGGAAAAGCTGTTTTTCCATTAGGGCAGATCATCAAGGGAAATAGTTCAGGCTGGAAGAAATCAGTCACAGGAGTGTCAATTCAGCTGCACAGGGCCCCAGAGAAAAGTTTGGAAGAGTTTGGCTCTGTCTGGACTTCATCTGACACTGCAGACTGTCCAGGCCTGATGGCTTTTTGGTGTGGAGGGTGACATCCAGGGAGCCTGTGAACATCTGTGGTGCAAGGTGAGGCTGGTGTCCCTGGACTTGGCACGGAGAATGAGGGAGTAGAGCACCAGCTATGGACTCTGAACTCGTGACATGTGCTGGCTGAGATGAGATGCTTTTGGCAAAAGAAGGGGTTCAGTTCCCCTGCAGCCTGAGCTGACATGAGCTCCCTGTAACCCATACCTGCCTCGTGGAGGCTGACTCTGCTTGAAGGCTTTACCCCGTGCACTTTGGGTTAATCTGAATTAGCTGCTTTCTCTAGACAGCAGCCCACGGGCTTTTCTGCTGCAGCAGGAGGATGAGTGAGGGTGGAGGAGCTGTTTTCTCCAGCGTCCTGGATCCAGAAGGGAATTTCTGTCCATGGGAGGGGTTTGGAGCAGTGAGATCCCCCCAGCACAGCTGCACACAGCTCCTGCAGGCACTCCAGGAAGGGGTTCCGTGAGGGCTCTGCCTTCCCTGCGCTCCTGGACACCCCCCAGCATGACTTTATCTTTTGGCCTGAACACACGTGCAGCTGTTTCGCTGCCTGCTTTGAGCCTGGAACAAACACGCCTGATAACGTCTCACTTTGGCTCTCCCAAATGTTTGTTGGGAGGGATCTTGTACATCACCTTGTGCTGCCAACCTCCTGTGCAGCCAAGAAAATTAACGGCCCCAGCTGGCTCCATGTCTTTCCCCACAGAAAGGGAACAGGTGAGAAGGGAAGGTGCCAGTGAACAGCTAGAATTGAGTGTCCTGGGAGAGAAGGCTGGAGATGTGTCCCCTCTTCTCACACGTGCAGGCAGTGCCCTCTAGTGCTGCTGCCTTTTGGATAAAGAGGGAATATTAAATAATGAGAAAAACTGCAAAAGGAAAACTCTGGATCGAGCTGGTGGCACAGACAGACATAAAACCCCAAGTTCTGCCAGCACTCCAGGCATGGAGGTGGCCGTGGTTGCCCTTCTCCCTGGAGGAGCTGCGTTGGAGCTGGCCATGGTGGCCAGTGGTGAGGGGAAACTGGGGCCACCAATAAGAGGGTGTAGAAGAAAGCCCATTCTACAGTTGGATTTCCCCCTGGAGTCACAGGAAGAACTGGAATGTGCAGATGATGGGGGGGTGGTTTTGCAAGGATGTCCTCTCCTGTGATGCCTCCCATCCTCAGTGTGGTGGTGAGGATCCCTGCAAGCTTGAGCCATATTCCTGCTGGGAAGTTCTCATACCTGTCACACTCTGCTGCCACCAAAGCACTGTGGTTCAACCAACAGGTGACACTGGACACACTCAGTCAAGCTCCTGATGAAACACGTGCCATTGGCATAAATAGGCAGAAAAGTTAAATCTGTTTTGAATTAGGAAAACAGCAATGTTAATTTAGATTAGAGACTTCTTTTGTATCTTTCTTCCTTCCCTTTTTTCCTCTAAGAAATGCTTTTCATTGTCTTGCAAGTGCTAAACATTTTATTGCTTTATTTTCATTTCTTGATTGCACTTTGTTTGCTGTTGGCTCCCGGCTCTAATCAGCTCTGTTTTCCAGAAGGGAAAAATGCTTTTCCTTTTTCTGGATGTATGTATGTTTAAGGAAAAAAAGAAAAAAAAAAGCCAAAAAACCCATCCTACCTCTGGTTTGAAGGAAATTTTCATTGGTACCTTTGGGAGCAGGCGAAAAGCTTTTCTATTAAACACAATGAGAAAGAAAATTTGATCCATATGGTTCCACACAGCCTCTTCCTTCTTATTTCTGGCAGCATTCTCAGAGGATGCCTTTTATCTTCATATCATCTTGGCTGACACTAGCCACAAGCCATGCAGTGCTCTCAACGTACTTGAGCACAGTCTTGTTGCTGAAAATGCCTCTCATTTCTCAGGCAGGGAGGTGTCATTTATTACCTCTACCCCACTGGAGTCTGGGCACTGAGCTGAAAGCAGGTTTCTTCTGTGTTAGTCCATGTAAATACACACAATTAAAAATTGCTCATTACTTCTTAGAGCTGGAGAGAAGCGGGAATGGACATACCCTTGGCACAGTCCCTTAGGGCACAAGGGGGGCCAGGGATGCTGCTGGGGAAAAATTGCCTCTTCTCTGCCTATCTCAGCTACACACCTTGAAGGTCACAGCTCCAGCTCGTGGCCCTTCCACCCACACCCACACAGTTCATGCAGCAACCTCAGTGCCAGCTGGGAGGTGTCACAGGTGTCACAGTCCCAACAGACGTGTCTTTTGTCTTCTCCAAGTTCGGACTGACTACACTGCCTCCACTGTGACATTCTTTCTGAAGCTTGGGGGAACAGAGTAACTCTTTGGTTGACCCATAAATATCCTGGTCTGGTATGGGAAGAACAAGAATCAGGGTTATCTCTCCCTGGGACACAGTGAAAATCTGGGCACAAGTCCTTTGTGGATTCCTGCTGCAACTGATCCTGATCCTGATCCTGATCCTGATCCTGATCCCCTGGCATAGATGGCGCCTCACTAACAGAAGAGTTTTAAAGGAGACATACACCCATGCCAGCATCTTTCTTGCACTGCCAGAAAGTAACTCTCCTTCCTTTTAGTGAGTTGAAGTTCTTAGTGAAGACTCATTTTTCCTTAAATGATATTTCACTGCTGCAGTAAATGATCAATTTCTGTTCCCTGTAACCAAGGTCAGGTGTGAGAGAATAATAGTCTCCTACCCCAGCCTTGCACACCGTGTGAAAATGATTTATTGCATTTCTAAAAGAGGATGCTTGACATTTTGAAAATGCAATGTAGTCCAACAGTAATTAAGCAAAAAGCAGGCCGCTGAACAATTGATTGCCACTGTCAGCAAAGCCTGATTAACTCAGATGCTTGAAGAACTGTTTCTGCCACCTATGAATTAAAGGTTGGTAATTAAATTTATGGGCCATAGCCACTGTCTCTGGATGGTACTTCACTTATAAGCATCCCAATGAAGAATAATCAGATGGGGAAAAAATGCAGGTTGTTAACTGAAAGGCTCTTTGTTGAGAGAGTGAAATGTTGCTGAGGAATGACAGTGGTATCAGCCATTGTGTGATTTGCCTGAGGTGGCCAGCAAAGAAGGGTGTCCTGACAGGGTGATGGAGCCATGTTCCAGCTGAGAGGCAGGAGCTTGGCTTGAACAGGAATTTTACTTTGAATGGACGAGCATTAACAACATCTCTCCCCATTGGAGCCTTCAGGGTGGGTTCCTGATGCACCAGTCTGATCTGCAATGCTGAACTTGATGCAGAAGTCACTGGTTGAGTTGTCCCAGTGATGGGAGAGGCCAGAGGGTGATCACAGGAGCCCTTATGTAACACAAGCTGGTTATAATCACGGCTGCTAACAGGGAGTTTATTTTTGGAGCCACCTGGTCGATGTGCAAACCAGATGACGGGCAGCAGCTACCACAAGAAATTGCTGGGCTGTAAAGACAAGGGTCATCTCCATGTTCCCAAGGCCCCACATTTCAGGTCCTCCCTTGTGCAGGCTGAGCAACGTGAAAGGCTTGTTGGAATTTTCCATCCTTTAAAAGAACTCATATTTAGGGCTTAGATGCTGGGGGTTTCAGGCCCCACTTTGGGCTGGGGCTGTCTCATCTGGGACACATTGACCCCCAGGGTAGCCAAAGGGCAGGGTTGTACCCAACCACTGGGTTTTATTGCTATGTGACAAGTGTTTCTATGAAACAATACTTCGGGGTTTGAGAAGCCATCGTTTCTGTACGGATTAACGAAAACTGTACCTACATCATGAAGGTTTATGGAGTGTTTCTCGAGAATAAGGAGGTTCTGGGAGATGCCTGAAGTTCTGCTCCTGAGCAGAAGTTAACAGATGTTATTTGATTGCTTTGACAGTCTCAGGCATTGTTTTTGCAGCTCTTTTCCCACCACTGGGCTGTCATTCTTCATGAAAGCAACTTGAATTTAATTGCAAGGCTACGTCAGACTCCTGCAGAAGCACTTTGTAGTCTCATTTTCACATTATGATAAAATTGGAAAGAAAAAAAAACCAACGCATAATGACTTCTGCAATGTGCCGTCCTCTTGGGTGAAACTCATCCACAGCAAAAACCCCACTTCTACGGAGACCCAACTCTGCTCATTACACATTTAAGATTTCTGCAGCCTTTCCCTCTCCTCCTGCCAGTCTTGGCAGACATATTTAAAATCCTGCTTTTCACTGACAGAAAATGACTCCTAATTTCAGCAGCTGGAAGAGCACTGCACGACTAAGCTCATGCTACACCTTTATTGTTATTTTCCCTCATGAACACAGACCTGCAAACTCTCCTGTGCATTCAGAGGGTGTTTCCACAACATTTGGAGTGTTAGTCAGCAAGATTAGGATTGACAGTCCAAACATGTAGCCCATTGGGGCCCAAATGTGCCCATTGCCACCAGGTTTGCTCTAGCATCAATTACTTCTCCTGCTAATTGCACCTCTGTAGCTACTAGTTCTGTTTTCTTGGACCCAAACCAGCCAAAATCTCATGGGATTTTTGATGATTTGGGATTAAATTAGGTTGGGAATCTCATACTGCTGGCTTTCAGACTTTGTCCTTAGGCTCTTCCTAACCAGCACCTGCAAGGAATTCATCTTTCTTCTGCATCTAAGCACGGGGCTGAACCAGTTTCCTTTAAAAAAAAATATGGAGTTTTACTGAAAGGAACAGAAAAGGTATGAGAAGACTTGCCACCAGTAACTGAACAAAGTAAGTCTAAGGGGGAAGGATGGCTGGTACACCAAACAGTTAAGATAGAAAATATTCCTCAAAGTTTCTGCCTTTTAAAGGTATATTTGGGCATGCCAGGAAAGTGAAGTGACATGACCTGGATTGGGTGGTTTGCAGATGTGGTCTGGTCTGGTCGTGGTCCATCTTGTGGCACCTCCAGGACCACTCTGCCTGGTGGCATTGCTGGTGGAGCTCCCTGATGGCACACACAGCTCTCATCTCACACCACAAGAACATGAAGGTGTTGCGGTGGGGCAGGCAGGGGTGGCCAGGGCAGCAGCATTCACTCACACAGTCTGAATGAGATAAATAGGCAGCAACTGATATTTCCATGGGTTTGTACACATTCACACAGCCCTGCTGAAAGGAGAAGAAAGAGTTATTTATGATGTGTTTTGAAATATAAATTATATCAAAGTCAAAGCTCAGGGTAATTGCTGCTGAAGTAGATCCAAAGGTTGGCATTATGATTAAATAGTGCTGCTGCCTTTAAGGGGAAATCTAGTTACAGACAAACAACATGGAGGTCAGCAACAAAATATAATCCAATTCTTAGCTATGAATTAATGAATGTGCTTTAGATTAATTCAAATCCACAAAGAGACTTTGTGTTGCAGAAATATTCATTAGGAAGTTTACCAGATTATTCCTCTGGCAGGGGTTCAGCTTTCTGCGCTCTCCAGGTGAACCCACTTCTCACAGAGCATGAGGAACATGCTGGATTTCCTCACCAAACGCATCTGGTTCTGTTCTCTGATGCTTTCGCTCCACGTGAGATGACTTGTGCAATGCCTGTCACTGCTCACCACGCTCTGAACAGGACATTTGCAGTGAACCCCAGCAGGATGAGAGACCGAGGGCTGTTTGAGCTCAGTTTAATTTGCTAGCAATGAGATAATAGCAAAATGGGACCAAAAAACCCTGCTGGAACCAGGTGATAGCTTTCCACCTTTTGCTCTGGGATTGTGGCCTCTCTGCAGGAGAACACAGGTGTGAGTGGGGCTTAAGTGTGTCCCTGAATGTTTTGTGGAATAATGAAGCTCTTCCCAATCAGTGCTTATGGGGGGTTGTGCTGGAAATCTTTTATTTTTGAGGTTATTTGGAACCTTTTCTATGTGATAATAGTCTCTGGCCACCTTCCTAAACATGCAAGGAAAAGTGCTGATACAGCCAAGGACCATCCAGGGGAGGAAAGTAAAATGCTTTCAGTGGTCACAAGTGGGGATGGTGTGGGGACAAGTCACACCAGTAGGTTCACGGCCCTGCCAAGGGGTGCTGAGCCCCAGTCCTGCCTCCAGGAATGGTGCCAGAGTGGGAAGGGCCCCTCGACTCACCCTGGAGGGAGCTGGGGCTGTGGGGACTGTGCTGGCAGGACATGAAAGCAGCTCCAACCCTGCCTTGGCTTGGCTGTCCCAGTCGCGGTGGAGGAGGGAGGGATGGCCAGGCCAGAGGGCCACCTGCTTCCTTCCACCTCCTGTGAACTTAATTTGCTTCTTCCCGGTGCTGGAGGGATTTATGATGTGCCTTTATGGGGGTGGAAGGCTGTGCTTAAAATAAGATGGACAGACCCCCCTGTCCTCACTCAGAGCTTCCATGGCTTTGGATTGCAAATCAAACCACAAAGAGTACACAGGGCAGGCAGCATCTCCTTAGAGTGGAGTACTTGGATAGCTTTTTGCTTTATGCCTGTTTTGTTTTTGTTGGTTTGGGTTTTTTTGTTGTTGGATTTTTTTTTGAAGCAGAACACCTTCCTCTTCTTCTATGGCTTTATATGGCTTGCTTCAGTGAGCTGCCCTAGCCTTGAGTAGCCTCACCCTTCCCAGACTTCTGCTCCAGGTGGTTTTGCTTTGCTGCAACAGCGAGATCTTTTATCACAGAGGCCAGCAAGTAATAACTCACAAGCTGTTTTTGGCTTCTTTTAGCTCACAGTCAGGAGCCTGGGTGGAAATGCTTTTATTATGGACAAGTTGTAGCCATTAAACTTGGACTTTGCCTTCCAAGCACTGAGGTAATTTCTCACCCCTAAGTTTCACTCATTGCATATGGTGTGGAATCAGCTGCAACACTTCAGGATGCTCAGGATGTGACTTCCTGCACCTCGTGCATTCTCAGGCCTCAGGATGGAGATTCCTCCATACTCATAAAAGTTGATTTCCAGTGACCATCAATTCAGTCCTGGGGTTTCTGGAAGGCTCTTTCTTCGTGGAATATGAGCTTCTTTTTTTTTTTTTTTTTCTTCAAGGCACTGTTCACACCATCCCTGGAGTCCCTGTTGAAAGAGGCCACAGGATGAAAACCCCTGTCCTGGGGTAAAATAGCAGGTGGACTGGGGTAAGTGTTTCTTTCTTGTGTAGCAGCTCTGATAGCTGGAGTTGGAGAGAAAGATTCATCACTGGCATGAAATGGCACAGCTCGAATGAACTGGGATAATATCTGCTTGAAACGAGATGCTTCGGTTTCCAAGCAGCAGGAAAAACAGCTCAAGTTGCTCAGCTGAAGTCTTTCTTTTTCAGCAGTAAGAAAGCAGCAGGAAGAGGGTGGTGAAAGCAAGCCTGCTTGTGCTGCTCTTGGGGATCACAGCCCTGGTCTTCCCCTCTGAGATTTAAGTCATTTTAATTCAGTCCCAAGTTCCAGCCTCCCTCTTTCTGGGTGCTGGGAATTATTTGTCTGCAAGCTTTACCAGAAGATTTCCTCTCCTAACCTAAATACCAAGATAGCATTTGAGTTGTGCACCTGTTCCCACCAGAAGCATTTCACTCCACTTCCGAAACACTAATTTAATATCCTGGCGGTCCCCGGGACAAGTGTGTGTGTTCCTGTTATCAGCAGGTATCTGCTATCTATTACCTAAATATGTCAGAGGGTCAGCATGTTAATTGTAACCCTGTCCTTTAAAGGGCCCCATGGTGGAAGGAAGGACTAGTGTGCTGATGGCCAAATTAGATGCTTGATTCAAACTGAAGTTTGTTATGACACTCCCATAATTTTGAAGAATTTTGGACTAGATCTATACTAAGCAATAGAAGAAATCTTCAATTAAACCTCAAACTGCAGTGAGAGGAAACACCAAGAGTGTGAACATTTGAAATAAGCAGCACACCCTGATAGGTTCAGGAAATAGATGTTTTGGGCTTATGGAGAGTTTTGAAAATCCATTAAATTAATTGAACAGGAATAAAACCAGTGACTCCCAAGGAACAGATGCAGCAAAGAAACCCTGGCCACTTAGCTGTTGCTGTACAATTCCAGCCCACTCCCTTCCCACTCTCCAGAGGACAATCTCTTGGCACAAAGGCCACTGTAACCACTACCTGCATGGTTGGATGTTGAGGCTGTTACAAGTCGCTTCACTGGAAGGTAGAGAGGGAAGCAGAGAGACTGTTCCATGGAAAACACGTCAGTTTGAGATGTCTTGCCTGCAAACAAAGCATTCCCAAGATGTTGAATGCTTTTCTGTCCATGGGCACTTGGTACCTGGAGACCTTGGATGAGATTTTCATCTCCACTGCTGGCAGCCCTATCGGGACTTACACTTACTTCCTGTGTGTTTCCAGGAGAATTTTTTATCCTGGAGGATAACCAGACGAGTGGATGGGAAAGGTTGGAGCAGCTGCTGGCGCAGGGAGCACCTCTGAAGGGCCTGTTGGGCTCTCAGCAGCTGCCAGCTCCTCACCAGAGCAGCCCACACTGATGCCTTGGTGCCTCCCCCAAAGGGCATCTTGCACCAACTCTGGTACCAGTCCCCAGCATCAGGGGACAATCCCTCCCATTTCTGGAGCTTGAAGCTGCCAAATGCTCGTGTTCATCAAATGCAATGGTCTCCTTGGCAGATTTGCAGGCTGCGGGCTCTGTGTGTGTGTTCACTGACCTCTCCTGGCCAGACCCAGGATGCTCGGCCGGGCTGCACCAGGCGTCTCGCAGCCGGCTGGGAACCACCTGTCCCGGAACACCTTCCCTGGGAAAACATTCCCGCTGGGCGCAACTTACAGTTAAAATGAAAAAAAAAAAAAAAAAAGTAGGCAGAACCAGCCCTTTGGGACACGCAGGAGATCTTCAGTGGTATCTTTAATTAACAAACTAAATGCATCTGTGATTGTGAGTAGACCACAGCACGCAAGTGGTTATTACTGCAGTAATAAATCACAGTATAGGGACAAGGGAGACCTGGAACTATCCAAAAATCCATCCCAATCCCACAGTCCTTACTGGTAAAAAAGTAGGAGTGAAACTGAAGGCTGTAAAGGGATGTCTGTGAGGAAACCGGGCAACCTTGGAAATGTTAAAGAAATAAATTGATGGAAGAGAGGAGACAATCCAAGAGGTTATCACATGTGTTGGTGAGGGCATCATTGCCTGAAGGAATCTGGTAAATGTCTAAGCTGCACAGTGGGGGACCCTTTGTAAAATACTGTATGAAAACGATTGCTATTGTGCAATTGTAGTACGAGTTCAAATAAGAAGCAGCAGTAGTTTTCCTGACAAGATAAGCCCCCAAATCTCCACATTCTTATGGATTTCAACAAATTCCTCTTATTTATGTAACTGCCTCAAAATAACTCATTCAACTGATATTTCTCAGCTGAGTGTTTCACCACCTGCACCTCACAGCAGAGTTGAGCTGTAAGCTGAGAGCTCACATTTACCTTCAGGAAGGGGGCAACACTCACCCCTCTGCACCTCCCTGGCAGAGCAGTGCTCTGAGTCTAAACAAAACCAGATCTTCCTTCTCAATCTGCTTTCTTCTTCCTTTTTCTTTTTTTCTTTTTTTTTTTTTTTCCCTGCTGGAAAACAAGGAGGATTAGCTAAACCTATAGCTTAAATATTATAATTAATAGGTGGGATTTGATTTTTTTATATGGCTTCTGCTGTTATGCTAGAAGTGAGTTTTCTTTGTGTGAGAAAGCCTTTGTTTGCCTGAAACAGGCTTTTCCCACCCCTGCATAAACACCACTTTGAAAAATTGCATCACAAAACCCTCAGCACTGGGATTTTAGAAAAAGAGCCTGGATGGCTCCAAACTTCACATAGCTCTGCAGCAGGGAGAGCGTGGCTTTCATCTGACAGGCTGTTTAAGGATGGTTTGACCTCTCTCTTCCTTTACATGCTGGGAGTTAACTTCTCCTGTAAGTGTCCAGCATAAATTATTTTCATGCAAATTTCCTTGTCAAAACTACAAACAGACATTTGATCAAAGGTCAGCTCTCCTTTGTGTTCCTGTTTGATATAGAAATTTCTATTTCATCTTTGACTGTCATGGTCAGTTAAGGGAACTGTAGCCTGATGGGAAATTACCGATGCATTTCATGTCCTCTCTCCAACAAGGCTTTTTTCCTCCCTTACATATCTTATGGGTGTTTTAATTTGAATATGTTTTCATTTTTTAATGGAATAGTTAAATTAGCTTTGAAAATGTAGTGGTATGACACTGAAAATTGTCTGCTTTTTAAACTGAAGCTCAATTTACTGCCGTTTGATACCCTGGGAGCTGATCAAATAATTGCTATTCCCTTACTGCCGGTTTTATTTCATGCTTAACTTGTGGATCTTTTCTTTGTGGGGCAGTGCCTGAAGAACAGGAATTGCAGCAAAAGGAAGATTTGGGAAAGTTTTGTATGTGCTTCTTGGGTTTCCTTGGCTCTGCTGTATCCAAGAGAGCACGGAGAACCTGGAGCCCCCTTGGACCTGTGTGAGCACAGCAAAGGGGTGAGCACTGCTGGTCCCATCCTGCTCCAGCACTGGGGACTTGGGTCCCTGAGTGAGAGATGCTGCAGGGAACTGGCCACACTGAGACTGGGGATGATGCAGGAAGTAGCTAGGGAATGAAGGCAAAGCCCCATCTCCATCCACACCGACTCTCCTAAGAGATACTTTCTTCTTTTCTTGAAGCAGTTTCATGGTTTAACTAGTCTGCTCCAGGTTGTCCAGGCTGTTTGCCTTTCCAGTCCCCTCCAAACTGATCTGCCTCTTGACTAACAGTCCCTCCTGCCCCATTAGCTTTGCACCTCAGTCCCATGATGAGATTTAACATCAGAGCACCTTTGGGAGGCAGGGGAACTTCATTGGAGAGTTATGGCTCTAGTGTTTAGTCTCCAGAAATGTAAAAGAATGACTCCCAGGAGCCTTCGAGGTGCTGAGTCTGTGATTTGCTCAAAACAGTCAAGGAGGCTTTTGCCAAAGCAGGGAATTGAGCACAGCTCAATCCTCATTTGTCATGCTCCTCCAACTGTTTGGAGCCCTTCACAGTATGTAAGGACAAGCCCATGTCTAAGTCCTTGTAGGCTTAAAGCCCTGCTGCTGTGCCCCTTCATTTATCCCTGTGCATGTGCACAGACCTGTCTGTGGCTACGGGGCTGACAAAACCCTGGTGAGATTTGAGGACCAAAACCCAGCTTATGATGAATGCTCAGCTGTCCAAACCTAGAGCCACTTTGATGAGCTCTAAAACCCCTTGATTTTTGCTGACATGCACCACGATTGCTACTTTAAAAAAGCACTGGGGCCACAACCCTGGCTAATGAGGTGGGTGGCATAACAGGGTGTCACGGTGTCCCTGGAAAATGTAAGGATGCATTTTAACCTTAAGAGAATGTTGCCCTCATATGTAAAACTACTTAAGGCCAGGGCTTGGAAGACCAAATCATGACAAAGCCACTGCCTCCTCCTCCCCTGGCAGTTCCAGTTTGAGCTCCCAAAGACCTGAACTTCCCGCTGTGCTCTGAGCTCTGCAAGCCTCCCTCTTCCACAAGTGTTTCCTGGTGGGTCTGCTGGAGCAGGATGCCCACAGCTGCTGACCGTAACTCACACTGCTAGGCTGTACCCCTTCTGAGCAAAAAGCCTTTTAAGCAATCTCTCTGCTCCTTTCTTGTTTCCCCTTCTGTTACCTCGAAGCACACAAAAACTGGTCCCTTTGAGATGGAGGTGGACACGAGGCAGCTCTGATGTGCAGAGCCCTCCTTTGCCAGGGAGGACTTTGTCCTTCCTCAATGTCTGGGACCACATCGCCTCTCATTTATCCAGAAACTTCTGCCTGCAAAGTGCCAGCTCTCCCCATCGGTGACGGTGACACCAGATGGCAGCAGTGGCCTTCGGATCCAGCTCTGAGTGAAGATGCAGGTGAGTGTTTCTCTGCATTCCAGCTATTTCCCTCTGTGCTCTCCTTTGGTGGGGCTCGATCAGTTCCCATGCAGGCTGTCAAAATAAAACTGCATCGAGTATCTATGTGCTGTAGTTGTTTAGTGTGGCAAAATGATACTCAGACTCCAACTTAAAAACTCAAGAAATAGAATTCCTATCTTCAGTTGTGCTTTAATTAATCATTTTGTCATGACTTTGATGCTGCACTGACAAGGAAAAGCGAAGACTGTGATATTTGAAGATCATTTTGGGTGCCTGGTTAAAAGTGATTGTTAGCTCTGACCATCTGCTTTCTGGGGGGCTCCCACTTGATCACTCTGGATTTATGGCATCCTGCATCTTTGGCTCTTGGCCTCAGGAGGCTTTGGAAGATGTTGGATGGCTCTGGCTGCATCACCACAGAGCCTCCTGCCTGCTGTGCCATGGTTCCAGTCCTGCCACTGCTCCTCCTGCCTACCAGGTCTTCCATGGGGTTGGCATTGAAACTGTGGCAGAGGCTGTGAGATGGGCCAGGAGGCCACAGGCTGTGGGTTTTTGGGATGCACTCACCTAACAAACTTCCAAAATTCCAAATATTTATTGATTTCTAATTTTTTTTCTTGGTCTGGGAGATCTCAATTTACCTGTTAGCCACTAACTGCAAACAGAAGGAGAAAACACCCAGCTTGGGTGATGGATTGTTCTGTGTGCTGTGGCAGAGAGTGCCAGCAAAGAGAAAGAGCAGAGCTAAATCCCACAGGCAAGGGGAAGACCTATTTCTGATGGACAAAAATGGAAAGAGCCTGGTGAGTGCTCCAGCAGTCCTGCCTGGCTGGACAGGCTGCCTGGACATGTTCATTCCTTAGATTTCAGAATGGCACCAAAGCTCAATTAAAGTGGCACTAATTAATTCATACTTGCACACTTTAAAACAGGGAGAGTTTAAGCAGTTTGGAAGTGAGAGTCATTTGGTTCAACAGAGGAGACGGTGGTTTTTTAGGTTAAATAAGAGAAATACAGAACAACAGTCCAGCAATCCTGCTGGGTTTTTTCTCCTAGATACTAATAACTGCATCTTAACGTCTTTGCTACTCACACTGACCTGGCTTGCAAACAGAAATAAACTATTACAGCTTAATTTATGCAGGGCAGTGACCCTGCAAGTAGCAGGACAGGAGATCTGGGTTCAGCTTTCTCTCTATCCATGCCCCAGGAGCTTGGGAAAATTCAAATTAAAAAATACCCTAACCCTCTGGAGTCAGGAAAATCTCAGAAATGCCACTGGCTGTGGATCACAGGCTTAGTTCCTTCATCTGCCTCCTCTACCCCTGAGCAAACCACTGGCCTGGTCTCACCAGGCAGAGAGGGACGAACCCTGCTCTTGAGTTACCAGCACTTACAACCAGCTGTATAACCCGAAAACAACTGGTGGCATGTGAGCAAGATCGTGGGTGTTCACAACTGAAAGAGGAGCTTTGGAGAGCAGCAGTGTGGTGGCTTTGCAACTTGGGATGCTGAGAAGGTGCTGCAGCATATTGCCTTGTAATAACATGAAGCAAAAGCTCAGCAGAAAGTCTGTGAACCAGATAAGATTGATTAAACAATTTCTAACCAACGGGGTTGCACATAAAATTTTTATTAAAACCTCAAGTGCTAAATTTATTTCCTGGGTCTGTCATCACTATTTTTTTTTTCAGTAGTGATAATTACTACATTAGAAATTAAATGAACCTCATATACTACATCTTTCAGACCTCCTAGGAGAGTTGTGAAAGTGATTTAGGGAAGTGAATTTGCTATTGTGCCTAATCAACTTACAGTAATTGTCACCTATAATTTTAACTTGACTGCTATGTGTTTAACTGGAAGCTTTACCTTTGTTTTTTGTGACTGAGCTTCTCTGTGACTGTTTTTCTGCTTTCCATCCACTCCCAAAACCCACTGACAGAAGACAAATCCTTACATACAGCTGTGCAGTCAGCAGCACTGCTGTTTGCTACCACCTTGGTTTCTTCATCAGCCTGATGTGTTGCAGCATCAGGTGATTTTCCTTGAGAGACCAGCACCAGGTTGTTTCCTCAGTGAGCTGTGTGGGACAGCAAACAGCCCAGCAGGCCACAGGGTTTACAGAACAGCAGCAGGGGACCTGCAGCTGAGTCACAAAGTAAGAGACAGTGGTAAGCCAAAGGTGCCCCAACACTTCTCAGCAGGACCCAAAGCTGCCTAGGTTGGAAGCTGGGTCAGAAGTAGGCTTGTGGAGGCTGCTAATGCCTCTTCCCAAACACGAGTGGTGGGTTTAATGTACAGGTTCCCTTCTGAGGTCTGGGCAGTTGCTCTGGTCACTCAGCTCTTAAACAGGTCTGACTGTTCCTCCTTTGCTTCTCCTGCTAAAGAAATGTATGTACATATCTATATCTATATATGTATGTCTACATCTGTGTGACTTCAGCCTGCAGGAGAACAAGGTTTCTTGCGGATTTAGGGAAGATGGTAATAATTATCAGTGTGGACTCTCTAAATCTGAATATTGATTTTAAAGCTTCCTGGATGCTTGCACAGTATCAGATGGAAGAACGGGACTGCTTCTGACCGTGCTCATTCAACACTGTGCAATATTTGCCCCCTCCCCGGAGTAACATATTATATAAACCCTGCTCAATTTCCTTTGGGATCAGGCCCTCTGTTTTTAGAGAGTCTTTTATAGAGCCTTAAAGATCCAGAAAGGCTATATTCTGTTGATGCAATTAAAGGAGGTTATTTGGAACTAGTTTATCACAGTAACACTCACAGAAATTATTGTGCTTGTGTGGCTTTGCACTGGTGTTCTGGAGCAATGAGTGTGGAATAGCAGTAACCTCATCCCTGAATAATTCATGTTGTTTGTCAGCCACTTCTTAAGCCTTTCTGCTTAACCACAGAAGATTAGCATTTTTGTTGCCTTTCTTTTAATCAAAGGTTTGGGGCAGGGGAGAAGGGAGAGCGTTGGTTTTTTAACTTACTTTAAACACTTCCCTGGGCTTTCAATAGGCACTGCAGCTATTCAAATTAGGATATTTTGGTCTTAGAAGCATTTTAGCTAGCTCTTAGGCCTGCTACATTATACAGCTTTCTAGTAAATCATGAATAAGTTGAAAAGCTATAGAGTTTTTTTCCTAATTTCTCAAGAGTCCTTTTACTACCTAATTTGTTTTCATCCCATGTTATTTACTGACTACCTCTAATCAACATTTTTGGTATTGTTCCAGTCCACAAGCGTGGGAAGGTTTGGCAGGTAATGTGTGGCAGCACAGGGAGGCTGAAAGATCCTGGCCTTGAAATGAATATTGCTGGTTGGAAATTGGACTGCATTCATTACGTGCTGGAGTTCTCCTGAGCTTTGTCTCTGTGTAAGGATGCTTCTCTGGTGCAAAACAGCAAAGCTCTGTCAGGTTCTGAAGTGATGCTGAGCTGCATAGCTGCAGTTCAGAAATACTCGGCCTCAAAATCCACAGGATGGAGGTAAAAGCCAAAGGTCTGGCTCAGAGCAAAGTGAGGGGGGAATGCCAGCCTTGGCAAATGCAGGGTTGGTGTGTGTTTTCTTTGCTTCCATCTTGGGGTTACACAAAGGAGTGTTTGGTTGTTTTCTGGTTTTTTTTGTTTAAATTAAAACTGAAAATCTGAATTATTGGTCCCATTAAGCATCCATCCTGTACACCTCGTGGAAAGAGCCCAGCAGAGGCAAGCCAAGGGGTTTGCCATACCCCTGGCTGTTGGGATGATAACATGAAATATTCCACTGAGACCAGCCTGGCCCCTTGGCTGGGAGCTCCTCCTGATGGAGAAGTCATTAACCAGTGACACAGCCCCTTTGACTGTGGATCTGCACCAGCCCTTTGTGTCTGAGCAAACTAGAATTACTGGCATGCAAGAGCAGCCAAGTCCTGCTGGCAGGAGCAAGTCACTGACAGGGAGAGTGTTTGTGCTGTCGTGCTGACAGATTTAACAGAGAAATGCTGGTGTGTGCAGAGAGCTCTGTGGACGTATTTGGTGAAGGAGAGGTTGGAGCCAGATCCCTGTCTCTGCAAGGCATCTCTGCTCTCCACTGTTCTGTGTGCTCCCTTTATTTTCCATGCTCTTTTTTCACTCTGAATCTTCCTGGCACACCAGGTGAGGTCTGGCAGGGATGGGGTGGTAGATATCAGCACATGGCCACAGCTGTGAGTGTGGAGTGCTGTGGTGTGACATTCACACCTTCTGCTGGCACTTACAGTTGGCTCATGTCCTTTTTGCCATTGCTCCTTCTTTTGTTTGCCTCTCCATGCTGTAACATTTAAGAAACAAAACCAGGGTGCTCTTGAAAAACCGAATGGCTTTTGGAAGAGACTTCTGGCTTAAACCCCACACTTTGCTACGCAAACTTTCCAGTCAAGTTAATTTTCCAAAATGCTGACACTGAATTTCTCTTCCTCCCCTCATTGATGCAGTTCAAGCCTCTTCTCCTGCAGCTGCACCTTGCTCTGCTGTGCACAGTTGCCAAGAGCCAGTCCACAGCTCCCACCCCGAGTGCAGCTGGAGTGACAGCCCCAGCTTTCACACGCTGTAGTCGCTGGGGAGTTTCTCTGTTCCTGCTCCACTATTAGGTTTCAAACCTCCCTGCTGAGAGCTGTCCTCCAGTCACATCAGGTAAGCTTAGCTATGCATTGAATTCAGGGAGTGGAACTAATCCCACATTTCAGCTGGGGAGGAGAACAATGAGGCAGGGAGCTGAGCCTGGCCCCTGGCTCAAAGGTAAGGGGTTTAATATATTAGTTGAAACAGATGCTTTGCATGTGTTGTATCTAATTCCAGGTCTCTGTTTAGCTGAATGACAGGCCTATATATTTTATGGAAAGTAGGTGCAATACATAGTGCATTCTATAAATGTCAAAATTATGTATATTATGTTTAATGTATGTATACTTTGGCTCATTGCTCCTGACAGGAAAGCTGTAATGCCAGGATCAATAGTCTCCATATAAATTCAGGAAGATAGAGAAAACTACTACCATGAGTTGACAGAAGCCATCCTCACAAATACATGCTTTTGCTTTTCCAACTGTTGATATTTCAGTCACTGAAAGAATTAGGTTCTGCCCCCAGTTTAATCTCTACTACTCTGTGGAGATGCGTTCGGCTCAGAGTGACTTTTCTCCCAGAATTCTCTTTGCCTCAAGGGGACATTTATATTGACTATGATAGAACTGGGTTTAAATTTTTTTAATGATAAAAAGATGAATCTTTATTCGGATCTGAATTTATAAAATCCTTATTTATAAAGATTTGAATCTTTTAGCTGAAATGAGTGGCTATGCTAGCTGCTAAAAATGGTACTTAATTGCCTTACCAGGTCCCCAAAGCACTTGCCATTTTCTTTGGCAAATAGAGGAAAATTTTAATTTCCCCTAATTTGAAATGGAAGAAGAATGGTGAATAAGAGGTGCCCTGAGATCTTGCCTGTACAGCACATGCTAGAAATGAGAACAGGCTCTGCAAGAAGGAAGTGGCAATAAAATGACTTTCCCTTTCAGCATTTTTAATATCACTACAATTAGTAAAAAGAACCGATCTCGGAGTTCTTCATGCCCATGACAAGCAAGCATGACAAATCTGAAAAATGAATGAATGTCCTAACTCATTTTCCCTTCCCTTCAGTTCCTGAGCTTCTTGTGTTGCTGACAAGCTTTCCCTCCCCATTTGTCGGGGGCTGCAGGAGCGCAGGGCCGTTTCCCAGCAGGTGGAGGAGCACTTCCCAAACCTGGAGTGGGGAGGGGCTGCTGTGTCTGAAGATGGCACAAGGAGCTGATGGACACACAGGGCCCAGCCAGACACACAGTCAGTTTGTGCATTTGCTCTCTGGTTGATCAGCAAGTTTCGATTTGGAGGCACAACCGGGCTTTAAAAAAGTGCAGATGTAGTAGTGGTGGATCCTCCAGGCTGAGTGCTTTTCTGATCCCCAGTCTTGGATTTCCTATGGGAATTGCATGTCCTGTGCTCGCCTGGCATGTGACTCGGGACAAAGCCTTTTGGTTTATGGTGGGTTTCATGCAAAGGGTGGGAAAAAAAGGGAATCAGGCCCCGGGATCTTTTCACTGTGCATGTGTTGAATGCCTTGTCCTGGGATGAGGCAGGGGAAGGCTCCAGTGCTGGGCACTGGTGGGCACATGCCATGCAAAGAACACTTAATGGAATATCACTTATCCATAAAAAAAAATCCAAAAGGCAACAGGGGGTCAGACTTCTTGAGCTGAGCATCTGACCTAGCACCAAAGTGCTACATAAAAAAACCCTGTATGTGAATCCTTTGGGATATGGCCTCAAAAGTTGAGCTTCCCACTTCCCCACATGCCAGATAGTTGTCTTGGCTCACAGGTTGTGCAGTCTCTTGGCAGGCCTTGCCCTTCCCTTTTTGGCTCAACTGATGGTCTTTGAAACTAGTCACAGTCTCTTCAAGACGTAGCTATTTTCAGATTGCTGGAATTATTGATTTGTTTTTTTACTTTCCTCCTAAGGAGAGCTGAATGCAAAAACTCGTATGGTTGGAACAGAAAGGCTTGTGGGAAGCTCAAATGGGCAATAAATTCAGAACAAGGGGCACAACAGCTGAGAGTGCCTGCATTTCAGCATAACAAGGTCCCATTCTGAGCCCGACAGATAAGAATCCTGATTTTCAACTCCAGTGTGGCCTTCAGTAGCTGCTCTTAAATTTGTGTAACAGAACAAAAGAATTAACTTTAAAATATTTAAAATATGAGTGGATGTTATGGCAGGATAATACAGGTACCTATATATAAACCTCTACTTTTATATCAGTTTATCAAACAAGCTTAGGGATGTTCTGTAGGCAAGGTAGTGGTATTTGGTGTAATTTTTAAATGGTGAGAATTGAAATCTTGGAAACCCTTCACCTTGCCACTCAATAGCAAAAAGTGAATGCCCTGCCAGCTCCAAGTATCATATGAACCATTTTATCTCAATTATTTTTTCTTGGAAAGCTCTTCTTTATTCCAGTAGGTTAAAGAGCAGGCATGTTGTCTCAGCACAGTGAAATCCCACAGCTTATTACCATGAATACATAAGCTCAGAGGATATGAAAGTGTTCCATCCAAGAGGAAATGAAAGTGGTCTGCCCAGAGAGGGTTCAAGGCCCTCTTGTATGTGGAACGCAGTTCCAGGCTTTAAAGCTGTGCTGTGTGTCAGGACTTTTAAAAAAAAATGTGCTTGAAATACCAACAGGAATAAGTTACCTGCAAAGAAGCTGGAGGCAATTCAGCCTTGGTGGATGCTCGGCAGTGCCACATTTTCTGTTGGCAGCCTGGGCTCTGGTGCACTCCTCTAACACAGCCACGAGAAGCTTAAGTGTTCTGGTGTGTTAAGGAAGAATCATCACAAAAATACCGCTAGAGACTTGACAAGTCAGAACAGGGCTTACACTCTGCTGTAACTGAATCAGGGCTGTTTCCTTTGAGATGGCTATCGGGTTATAACTGCTAAAAAATGAGGTTTCCAGTGGGACCAATCTCAGCCTCCTCTTCCTTCTCCCTGTGAGCAGTGAGATCCAGCAGAGTGCAGATTTCTCATCTCCACACAGGTTCCCCAGCCTTCTCTGTCAGGCTCCCAGCAATCACACGCTGCTCTTGCCAAACTTTATTTTGACAGTGGATGAATGGGCATTTTGTTCTGAAGTGGCTGCTCCAGGATCCATCACTGTCACGTCGCCTAAACGATGCCAGGAACCCCCATTTTCAGTAGCTGCCGGGACTCGCTGACAACAGCAGAGCCCGTCATTCCGAGATTAAGGAGGGATTAGCTGTGCGATTTCAGCCCTAAGAGAAAGGTTAAACACTTTGGGAGGAGGAAGTGCGTGCGTGTGTGTGTGTGTGCGCACGTGTCTTCCAAAACAACAGATGGCTCCAATAAAGTTGCTCCTGCTGCTCAGAAGTGGCACTTCTTGACATTAACAGAGCCATATCTCATCGGGGTTCTTGTTTCTACCAGTCTGGCTCAGCAAGGCCGAATCCACTGTCTGGTATGGGGTAAGCAGGAAAGGCACTCCGATATCTGCCCCATTAATTGCCCCCTGCCACTCTTCCCTCTCTTCTGATGTAACGCCCACTGTGCTCAGTGTGGCAGGATCGATCGGCTTTGAAGGGCAACTTTCCCTAATGATCCGCAATTCCCCCCACTTAAACCGCAGCCAGAACTGTCTTTTTACGGATTCTGCAAGAAATGTGTGGATTTCTTGGAACCGCTAAACAAAAACCTCTCTGCTTCAATCAATGGATCAATGTATTAAATTATTGTGCCACTAAACTAATGTGCCCCTCGGTGACAGAATGGCAGAAAATGAGCAGTGTTTTATGCATTAAAGACCAACGGGTAAAAGATTGTTTTTCAAGGTTAGATTGCTCCACAGTGAATATCAAGATTTTTCCAATTAAAATTTGAGGGGTTTTTGGAGTGGAGCTGCATCAGCTCTATTACTTCTCACAGAGTCACAGCACAAATTAACAGGTACAGGTAACTGAAGAACTGTAAATAGTAATTGAGACATATTTGGGAGATAGCAACTCATAGTCTTTTTTTTTTACTAGTCTTATATTTAAATTTTATAGTTAAACAATTTTACTGGAAATTAATGTGAGATTATTTTGGTGGGAGTTTTATTTGTTTGTTTGTGCTTTGGTTTGTTTGTTTGTTTTTTTTTGTTGTTTGTTTGTTTTTTTTTGTAAACTCAGGAGTTATGAAAAATGCCACCTTACTAATGTTGCCAAGAAAAACTATAAAGTCTTGTCAGGCTTCTGCAGCCCTTAGTTTCCTCTGTTTCGGCTATATGATGTACGTGGGGGGAGGTTGGCCCTTCCTTTCTCTGCTGTCTTTCAAGTTCTGAAATATCTGAAAAAAGTTTATATTTTGTCCTGAAACTTTTTCCTTTCGCTCTTTTCTTTCTTGGGCTCATGACAAAGACATTCTTTATTCTGAAAGCAGGAATCCCAGAACACACAGTGCCAGTTCTGAGTTCATAAGGAGGGCAATGTTTTTAGTCACTTATAAAAGACAGACATGGAATCTGTGTTTCTTATCAGTCGATACTATTTAACTTTTATTTTGAACCTTTGGAATATCAAGTGGGAAAATTTCTCCACCAAGTGTTTTCAGCTGTATGTTTTCAAGCTTTATCTTCAGGAATGATAAATTAGGTGTGAAATTAAAGCATAAGTGCAAGCATCCCAGTCCCTCAATACCAAGGATTTCAAATTCTTGCAGAATCTTAAAATGGTACCAACGGTTTCGGTGCTTTGCTGATCAGAAGAATTTAAAAAAAAAAAGTACCAAAAATTATTAGATTACATACCGAAAAATATTACAAGATAAAGGAATTTACATGAATATATCTATTGACAGCTCCCGGTCGTCTCCTGGCAAGCCCAAATCCATGAAATCAAATGATTTGATCAACAGCATGCAGTAAATTAGTGGCAGCACCAAGCCCAGAGCCCAATTTCCTCACTTCTACACTCAAATATGGGCCTTGGTTGCTTCCCCAACAAAACAATGTCAGGAGAGAGAAGAGAAGGACGAAGCAGAAGGAAAGGGGGATGGAACTCTTCAAGCACCTTGTAATTTCTGAAAAACAGAAATATTTGTGTGTAATGCAAATGCCATTTATCATGTGAAGCTTTAACATGGGGTGTGACTTCCACGGATTTCAGAGCAACTTGCACAGACAACACGTCTCACTCTGCCCTTCAGAAATCCAGGGAATAATATGCAGAGCTTGGAGGGGGAAAATCCAGATCCCTGGACTTCCATGGGAATGCTTCTCAGTTCTACACCCTCTGAGTGCTTGGGAGTGCTAATGGAGGTTTCCACAGAGGGGAGGGGATGATGGTGTTATTACACTCGAGAAAGGCTTCATTGCCAGTGAAAATGCTGCTATTGATGCCTCTTAAAGCACATCTAAACCTATTTGTATGGCAATTTATTTGCTCCACCAGAAAACATACAGAGATAAGCTATTTCGAGAAAAAGCTTGTGCTCCAAAGGGCTCGTTCAGTATGGGATCTGTATTAAAAAAACATTCTACATTTGACTTCTGCATTTTGAACACTCATCCAGCCCGGCCCACGCGCCCACACCGGAGGAAATGAACTGTATCAGGCAATGTCGTTTGCTAAAAGGCAAGAGTGGAGGAATTCTCCGGCCCTTCGTTTTGTATTTCTAGGGACAATTTCACAGGCCGTGCCGTTGCTGAAGGGGGAAATTGGAAAACCGCGGAATCGATTTGCAGACGTGAAGTTCTATTTTCTTTTACACCTCCTTCATCAGGGCCTCCATCATCCCCTGAGTTGTGCAGCATTATCGTGGACAGCAGCCTGGACACCGCTGATAATTGCTGAGTGAGGGGAAGGCTGTGCCTTGCAAGCGAAACCAAACCCAGGCAGATGGCACTGCCTTTAAATTCGCCTGCCTTACAGCACCGGTCATGGATGGAGGCTACGATTTCTGAGGGCTAAAGGGGAATTTGTTTTGAAAGTATTATTTAAATTGGTTTGGTTTGCGTTTATTTTCTCTAGTGAAACTTCCCAGCTCAAAGCTGTGAAACTGTGTTAAATCTGCTCTGAGTAAACCCACGGAAACGTACAGGACTTTGCAGTGCTTCCTTTATTTAGTTCTTTTGTTAATTTCACAAAGGAAAAAAAACCCCAAACTTCTTCCGAAGCAAACTTCTGATAATGTCTCAGTCCCCAAGGAGGAGACCAGTGGCTAATTGCTGCAGAAAACAGGAAAAGCTGGTGACTATCATCCACTTGACCTCTGGGATGGAGAGAGAGATGTGCTTTTGATATTAAATGTCACGGGCTACAAAAAAGGTCGCTTGTGTGCTGGAATTGTTCAGCTGCTCTCTGTGGGATGGGTACGGCTGGGTGACTGCCCACAGCGTGTTGAGGGAACAAACCCTGGGGAAATAAAGAATATTCCTGGCATAATGTGCTTTCAGACTAAGTAGCTGATTATTGGTCTTCATTAAAGGTCAATTCTGCTTCACACAGCTCTGAGACTCACATCCAGTCGCTGCCTTGCTCCTCACTGCATCCTTGCAGCATTAGGACGTTTGCAGGTATGTTCTTTTCCCCTTTTCTGTGTGTTTTCATCAGTGATGGTGGTGGGAGCTCTGCCCAACCTGCTGGGCAGCCATCTCTGAGTGACACCTCCTCCTCCTCTTTGGGAGGGTTTGCCCCAGGAGCTGCAGCTCAGCGCGGACAGAAGAATTGCAGGAATTAGGGGGATACTTTATTTCCGTGGATAGGCCATTCCAGCCGGTGGGCGGGGAACAAGCTCCAATATTCCGAGACAAGGCTCTGCAGGTGCTCCCACGTCCCTGCCCCAGGGCCCAAAATGGCGGCTCGCCCTGCGGCGCCGCCTCGTTGCTACGCGACGGGCAGAGCCCGCCCCCCGGGGAACTACAAGTCCCAGGCATCCCGCCGGGGACGGACTACAGCTCCCGGCAAGCCCCGCGCGCGGAGAGCGGCGGGCCCGCACTACATTTCCCGGCAGGCGGCGGGGGCGGCGGCCAATCGGCGCGGCCGATGCTGCGGGGTGCGCGCGGTGCCGGCGGGGAAGCGGCGCGGTGACATTTCCTGCCGGGCCGCCCCCGGAGCCGCTGCCCGAGCGGGGCCCAGGATGGCAGCGCTGGGAGGTCCGTGCGGGGCGGTGCGGGGGGCCCGGGGAGCGGTGTCGGGGCCTGTGTGGTGAGGGGCGTATGGGGGGGGCGGTGAGGGGGTTTGGGCCTGTGCTGGAGGGGGAGCACCGTGTGAGGGGGTGCGGGATGGGGGGGGCTGTGAGGGGTCCCCGGCTGAGGCGTGTGGGGGCAGAGGAGGGTGGTGTGAGAGGAGAGGGTGGTGTGAGGGGCTGTGTGAGGGGCTGTGCTGTGTGAGGGGGCGGGGAGGGGTCCTGGAGGGACCCCCCTGCTGCGTGAGGCGAGTTCAGCTGGGGCTGGTGAAGGGCTTCTGTGAAACTGCGGGTGTGGGGAGAGGAGGAGCGGCTCACAAATTAACGTGGAGAATGTTTTGGGGTAATATTCGTAAGGGGCAGAGTTAAAATTTTGAGCTACGAGTGAGAGGAGTGTTAATAGAGGGGAAAAAGGCGCTTGTGGTGGGAGGGAGAAAATGAAGTTTATCAAAGCGGCTGGTGAGGTTTTATGGGGTGAAAGCTATAACGTGTCAAGGATTAAATAGAAAATATGGAATGAAAGGATGAGTGTTCCCAGCATTGGAAACTGCCCCGATAACACGTGCTCGTTGCCTGAGTGACTGGCACGGTCAGAGAAGAACAATTTTGCATCTTTTTTGCTGTTAGAAAGTAAATGAAACTCTTGTGCAACAGTAAATGCATCAAAGTTCTTGTACATCAAAGCTTTGCTAGGTAGGACACTTTGAAACTGACCTAGCCAGGTGTTACTTACTCGGAGCTAGTGATTAACATTGTTTTTTAACAAGTACAAATTCTCCCCCTCCCTAATGATTGGTTGGTTTCAAATGTTGGAAACACTGAAATTATCACTAAGGATAAGGAAACTTTCCTCTTGAAGATTTGACCTTTAACCATTTACTGGTTTGCTTGGAAAAAAACCCCCAAAAACCAAACAATAAAGCAAGTGTTTTGAAGACTTTTTTTAACGATACTTTGAGGAGACACTGATGATGTTTGGCCTCAGTCCTGCTGTGGGAAAGAGGTGTCCAGCAGCAGATCCCTCCTGGTTTATTGTGGCTGTGCTGGAAGCTGTGTCTGAATTCTGCATAAGAGAAATTGCAGTTGCTGTGTATCACCACGAGTTAGAGTTTAAATCTCCCATTCATCATGACTGATCTCTCTCCTCTTTGCCCCTTTGTGTTTCCCAAATTTTGTTGGAAGCTCTCTCTGTTGCAAGTCAGCAGCTTTACCTGATTTGCAGCTCTTGCCACCTAATGTTTTTCTTTTGGGCTTTCCTTTGTTGTTGTTGTTGCGTAAAAATTTTGTCGCTATTGCGAAACAGATTTTTGTGCTTGAGCTATTGCTCAATTTTCACTTTGGGATTTACTTCATTAGGCTTATCACATGTTATTTAGCAGCATGTGCTCCACTAAATACCTTTCCACAGTCACAGGTGAGCTCCTTCATACCTGGGCAATTTTAAATGATAATTGTATTTTATTTATAGAGAAAAACATGTAGCTGTACATACAAATTTATGTGAGTTTAAGTTTGTTGCCCAACATGGTAATTGTAGGGCTGTTTCTTCATGAGTCTGTGCTCAAACCATCACTTGTGTAAGGCAGGAGCCAGTTCCCGTTTCGGTGTGAAGTTAAATATTTACATACAGACTTGTGTAATGGTGGGGTATGTTGGGGACTGATTTTATTCCTCTGCATTCTGTGTTTTTTTCATTTTATAGGTCAGTAAGCATTGTGATTCTTGACTTCCCTCATCCTCTGTGAAGTGTCATAAATATGTAGTATTTGTATTATTTTCCTTAACATTAATGGGTATAATTTTATAGGTTAATGGCAACTGACATGTTTCCTTGTGAAAAGAAAAAAATAATATTTGAAGTATCTTTGTATTTTTACCCTTGAAATAGGGTAAATAGATACCTTTGAGGTATCTTTTTTATATTTACCCTTGAAAATGTTAGACTTGCTTTTGATGGATGTTAACACTGGGGAACTATGGAATAAATTTGTGCTAATTCTTGGTCATGCACAGGGTTTTTTGGCATGTGGTGAATTTTTTTGAAGGTTGTTTTTTATTCGTTGTTGGTGGTTTGTTTTTTGTAAAACAGTTGTGATTTTGCTTTGTAGAACCAAGTCAGTTTTCACAAACGCTGAACGGAATTCCTCCCTCAAACCCAGTCAGCAGTGGAATGGACCCCTTCCATGCCTGTAGTATCCTGCAACAGCTGAAGACCATGTATGATGAAGGACAGCTGACAGATATTGTGGTGGAAGTCGATCATGGGAAAACATTCTCCTGTCACAGGAATGTTCTTGCTGCAATCAGTCCTTATTTCAGGTATGGCAGTCCATTGCTCTACTGGTGATTAAAACAGAGTTAGAACTTGTTTTCGTTAAAAGAAAATTGAAAACTCCTGTGCCTATACTAATCATCTGTGTAATTATAGATAATAGAGTGCACCTGGCAAGTAAAGATTATTGTTCTCTTAAGGTCAGTGAAGTATCAGTGTCTGTTTGCCAAAGGAAAGTCTCATTGGAGAAAATGTCACACAACTGTAAAACAAACAAAACTGCCTCCAGTTGTTTTCTTTTAAAGTTACATATTTTAGCATGCTGGAGTATGCAGATGAAACAACTTGTTGAAAGTTGAGTGCAAAGACTCATGGTGGTGTGTCAAGAGCTTTGCTTGTAAACTGAGTGAATTTTAACATGGGGTTAGTGAGATAATGAAGCAAGAAGTTCCAGCTCGCTGCTTTTGTTTCAGTCAGTCTAGTACTGATCTTAATCTGTCCTGTGTGGGTACCTCAATGTAACACCTGTAGTAAATGTATCTGGGCTGATGTGAGGGCAAATGCACTGGGATCAGCTGCACAGTGTAATTTAATTTCATACCTGTAGCTAGGAGGTAATTCCAGGTAAACTGTGGAACGTTCTTCCTCCGCAGATCGATGTTCACGAGCGGCCTTACCGAGAGCACCCAGAAGGAAGTTCGGATAGTTGGTGTGGAAGCAGAGTCAATGCATTTAGTGTTGAACTATGCATATACCTCCAGAGTAGTGCTGACAGAGGCCAACGTCCAAGCTTTGTTCACTGCAGCCAGTATCTTCCAGATCCCTTCCATACAAGACCAGTGTGCTAAGTACATGATCAGTCACTTGGACCCACAGAACTCCATCGGGGTGTTTATCTTCGCTGATCACTACGGTCATCAGGAACTCAAAGACAGGTCACAAGATTACATTCGTAAAAAGTTTCTGAGTGTCACCAAAGAGCAGGAGTTTCTTCAGTTGAGAAAAGACCAGCTGATAAGTATCCTCGACAGTGATGATTTAAACGTAGACAAAGAAGAACACGTTTATGACAGCATTATAAGGTGGTTTGAGCATGAACAAAATAAGAGAGAAGTGCACCTTCCAGAAATATTTGCCAAATGCATCCGTATGCCTCTGTTGGAAGAGACATTTTTAGAGAAAATCCCTCCCATGTTTGCACAGGCGATGGCCAAAAGCTGTGTACAAAAGGGACAACCCAGTGCCAATGGCTACACACAACGGCTTGGAATGACCGCTTCTGAAATGATCATATGCTTTGATGCTGCCCACAAACACTCAGGAAAGAAGCAAACAGTGCCTTGTTTAGATTCGGTCACAGGGAGAGTGTTTAAACTATGCAAGCCACCAAATGACTTGAGGGAGGTTGGAATTCTCGTGTCTCCTGATAACGATATTTATATTGCGGGTGGTTACAGACCGAGCAGCAGCGAGGTCTCCATCGACCACAGAGCGGAGAGTGATTTCTGGATGTATGATCACTCTGGCAATAGGTGGATTCCAAAAGCTCCTTTGCTGCGAGCCAGGATAGGCTGCAAGCTGGTTCACTGCTCTGGAAAGCTGTATGCCATTGGGGGGAGAGTCTATGAAGGAGATGGCAGGAACTCCCTCAAGTCTGTGGAGTGCTACGACAGCCGGGAGAACTGCTGGACAGCTGTCTGTCCCATGCCAGTGGCAATGGAGTTTCATAGTGCTGTGGAATATAAGGATAACATCTATGTTTTACAGGGTAAGGTGGTTTGGCTGACACTGCTTGGCATTTTGTTGGAAGTGGGGAGTTGGCGTTCTCTGTGCTCTCTTAAGCACCTTGGAAAAACGCCTGGGTTGATGGGATGGGGGGAGAACTAGGGAGAGCGGTGGGCAAGGAAGAGGGAGGTTGCTGCTTGAATTCTCATGCCCTGGAAAACGTGTCACTAAGTTGTGTTGAGTTATTGCACAAATGGCAGTTTTGGTGGTGTTCTAAGTCAACAGGATAAAATATTTTTGTGAGAATTCTGTATTAAATCTTTACCTGGGTGAAATGCACTAATGTTGAAGAAAAGATACTGTCTCATGAAAAAGCACTTTACATTTTATTGGGCTAAAGCTGTGGAAATTCCTGGTGTCTGTGTTTTTGGTGACTTGTAAAAGTCAATTAACCGCTGTAGGTCTTTGTTTCCTGCCCTACCCTGCTTTCTGAGATCATTCTAGTAACTAAAAGAGATAAAAAGACACTCTTAACTAGCTCTGTGTCTTTGGTCAGTAATTACAGTACTGCCTTTACATCCTTCCTTCTGGTAAGTGATCAGACTTATTGGTGTATTAGATATTGATTCTTAAATGAATAAAAAAGATCATTATGGCAATGGATCAAATAATTTATTCTTCCCTTTATTTTACTTATGGAGATCTCACATAAAATATGTATTTGAGTGTGTGCATGAGCCATATACAGCCTGCTCTGAAAAGTGCTGAGACTGATCTATGGGGCTGTGGTAAGAGGCCCAGGAAGTGGAAAGAAAGAAAGGAGGAGGATGAGGAGGTGTCTCAGTTACCACCTCTATAAACTCCTGTTGAAGTTGGGTTCTTCGATCCATACCAGGTCCCTCTTTGGGTTACTTTCCATCCAAAGCTGGACCACAGGAAAGAAACAGGATAGGGAATACTGTAAGGTCCTTGTTATTTACCAGAAGAATTCCACCTGATTTCTTGACTTTGCATTCCTGGGCTTTCATGTGATTTACCGAGTTTTCTTCTGTTGTTTCTCTATCAGGTTTGACTCTTGTTGGTTGTGGCTTTAAATGGTTCTGTTACATTAACAAGTTCTCCCAATGTCTATCTCTCAGGTCAGACACGTGCTTTAGGTAGTTAAAAAGGAGTGCTGAACTTCCATTATATACAGTCTGTAGATGCTGCTCTGAGCAGTGAACAGCAGAGGTGTTTTATAACCTCATTACAAAGCTAAGGATGAATCAGTACCTTCATGCAGGTATTCACCTGTCCTCCTTTTAAGCAAATCAGCCTAAATGCGTAACTCGACCACCTCATATGAGTAGCTTCAAAACCTGTGTGCAGTACAAGGCACAGGTATTTGCTCAGGTTTAGCAGCTTTAAGTGCTGAATTCTGAGACTCCCCAGTCTGTAGATGACAGGTTGTGAATTAAAAAGTGAAACAAATGTAATTCAGACATTTCAAGACTGCAATCTTATTAATTGTCCTGAATTAATAAGCATAGCTTAGATGTAATAAAGGGTAGCTAGGAAATATGTAAAACACTGTGGTTTTGATGCTGTTCAAATTCCCTTTTCTACAGCTGGAATAGAAACTTGAGGTAGTTTTTACTCATGCTGTTAATATTTTTGTGATGCACTTGAAAGAAAGCAGGGGATGTTGCTGGGAGTTTTTGTTACGGGAAGAGCATTTCTGTCTGTGGAAGAATGAAAGCTTCATGGCCGCAGAACTGCTGGTCTGGAAGCGAAGCATAAGTTATGTTTTATTTTTCCTCTCTCTTTTCAGGGGAGTTCTTTCTCTGCTACGACCCTCAGAAGGATTACTGGGGATTCCTGACCCCGATGACTGTGCCTAGACTCCAAGGCTTGGCGACGGTGTACAATGACTCCATCTACTACATAGCGGGGACCTGTGGGAACCATCAGCGCATGTTCACCGTCGAGGCCTACGACATCGAGCAGAACAAGTGGACTCGAAAAAAAGACTTCCCGTGCGACCAGTCCATTAATCCATACATAAAACTCGTTCTCCTCAAAAACAAACTCCACCTGTTTGTCAGAGCTACTCAAGTCACTGTTGAAGAGCACGTTTTCAGAACCAGCAGGAAGAATTCGCTCTACCAGTACGATGAGGTCACTGACCAGTGGCAGAAAGTATACGAGACTCCAGACAAGCTCTGGGATCTAGGCCGGCATTTTGAATGTGTTGTTGCTAAATTGTATCCGCAGTGTCTTCAGAAAGTTATTTAAATTTCTTTTTTTTTTTTTTTTCCTTCTTCAGTAACAGGCCTTAGTGATTTCAGTGGTAATTTGATGCTAGAGAAAACATGTCTTAAAAGAAAACAAAGAAATTCTGTCAGTATTTATTGTAAGCTGAAACAGACAGTTTTTTGTATATGGGGATGGGTGCTCTTTAAAGGTTGCAGTCTGGGGAGGGAATTGCTGGTTCAGTTTCATATTTACTGATATCTTCCTGGGAAATGAGAAGGAGATTACAAAGTGCAATTATCAGCATTTTTTTTCTGGTAAACACTTAATCATGTCATACTAGAGGGGTGTTTTGGTGGTAAAAGCAACTTAAGTGGAAGAGCCAGGATAACTATGCACTACAGTGAGAGAAAATCTAGCATTAATAGCTAAGGATGTCCAAGATGTGTTGAAGTGACTTTTCTTTTTTTCGCTTTTTTTTTTTTTAATACGGGTAAAATTTGAGGCAATATCACTAAGTTTTGTTGCTTTTTCTTTTTTTTACTTTAGATTGAAAGTACGTAGGAATGGTAGATCCTGATTCATAATGATCTGTTCTTTTTGTACTGTTTTTGAAGTCCGCTGAGATGTTCGTGATTTGTTTGTGCACTACAATTTGGGAGAAAAGCTCAGTCAGAATTGGATTGTGGAGTACTTTTGCCCCGGATGGAGGCCTGTTCATATTGTTGTACCACTTGCTGTCTGTGGACTTTTGTTAAAATTGAGCTTAATGATAGTGGGAGAAAAAAAATCCCACACCTGTTTTTTGCCACGTAGATGTAGTGCTGTAAAAACATTTTTTTTTTTTTTAAACACTGATTAAAACCTTTTTTTTCATCCCATAAAGGGCTTTAACCCAAAAGTTGATGGTGCTAGTACATTTTTAATACTCGTTTGTCTGAAATGGGCCAGCCTTCTGCTACTGTTTAAGACAGCCTGTTATTTTTCATGGAGTGTGTGTCTGTCTTCAGGCCCTGTCCTGTCATCAGATTGTCTTTTCTAACATAACATTTTTACTGCAGTGGTATTCTTGCACAGAGTGGTGACAGGATATGGCCTTAATAATATTGGTTCTCTTTTCTTTTTCTTTTTTTTTTTTTTTTGTGTGGAGTGTTCATTCTGTCTCCACTAAAGTACAGTGCTATGTGCAGAGTTGGCACGTGCTCCAGTGATTTGGAAAAGTGTGGCTTAACTTCACAAGTTGTTTTTCTTTTCTCTTTGCAGTCAAGCTCTCAAGTCTCTTCTATTCTGACCTATAATGTGAAAAATTGCACTACTGAGCTGTCATCATTATCCAGTGTATTAAAGCAAAATTGACAATAAGTGTCCATGGCTTAAATACTCTTAGAGAAAATACAGAATAAGGATCCAACGTATTACAACACTTTTCTCTATGTATTTAACATTTAGCTTATTTTTAAGAAGTAAATAAGTTCAAAGTTCAGCCTCCACTTCACTAGTGAAAACTGGATTTAAAAGGGAAAAGATGAATCCCAAAACTTGTATCAGCTGTAATTTGCCAGGTTTAATTTGATAATTTTTGCAGAGCTGGCAGTTACCTTACTCTTCACTATTTTCTCAAACTGACCGAAGTAAACCAGTTAACTTGACATGGCACTGGCCATCACTGGCTGAAAGTGCTTACCACTATCTGGCTTAACAGCTGACTTTTCAGTCAGCCAAATATTTAGCTCATTGTTTATCCCCCTGGCATGGCTGAGGATTTGGATAATGTTTGTTTACTATCTGGTCTTACTGCTCCCAAATGGAATCTTTCTAATACACGAAAATACCCTCTTGGTTCTATTTCTTAATTCTTGCACAAAATGTGTAAAAGGAAAAAAAAAAACCACAACAAAAAACAAACAGAAAACTGTGAAATGAAAAGGAAAATAAAAATGCCTCTTTGCATTACATACCTCATCTTCCAGAGATTCACCAAACGCTTCTCTCCAATGCGAGCACCTGTGGTTCTATTTGTCCTGAATTTGGCAATTCTCGCTAAGACTGCATTTTCTGACAGTGTTGAGGTGTATTGTTCCTTTGTTTCGTTCTCTTCTGGATAGTTTTATATATATGCATAGCCAAGAATAAGAGTTTTTTTGAGAAGTACAACTAATTTAATTTTTAAAACGATCCTTAGTCCTTGGCTAGCTCTCTTTGCGCTGTTGTAGGCCTCTAGCTGCAAGCTTTCTGAAGCACCCTCCCTAACAGTGTTGCATTTGTGTGTAAGACCATTTTTTTTGCAAAGTGTTATGGAGCTTTTTCCTTGTTTCTTTGTTTTTTGTTTTGTTGGTTTTTGTTTTTGTTTTTTTTTAAAGCTTGGTTGAATATTTACAAGATTTCTTGCTGCTTTTTGACAATCTTCTATATTTATTTAGTAGAACAAATTTCAATATATTACTTGAAAATATGGAATAGGATTGAGTTAGCAGTTGACTGGTCATGTGATGTATAGAAGTACAATATGCTGTGGTTAATTCTGCAGTAGGTTTGTTAATTTTGTTTATCTGCACTAAAGTACGAAAATCTCCATTCTGTTTAACCATTCAAACTGAGGGTGTGATCCAAGTCTGTCATGTGTTTGAAAGCTAAATCCTGGAACTTGCCGTGGGAGTAGAATATACTGAATCTTTTGCATGAGGAGTTTGTTGAGACAGTAAAGTAGCTGTGACATTTTGCCAATTCTTAAACGCTTCTACGTTTTGCTGAAAGTCAGATTCCTGGTAAAGTTTTGCTTTAGAGTCAGGCTTAAGTAAACTTGCACAGCACAAACAACAACAAAAAAAATAATTGCACCAAAGGTACTGGTAATATTTGAACAGTACTCTGTACGTTTTGACCATTTGATATTTTTTTTGCATTCATTTATTTCTCTTTATGGAATTAATTTCTAGCGTTGTAAGTAAGGACTTAGGTGAGTGTAAATCCCTTTTCCAGAATTATTAGTTAACCTTAGAAGGAAACATTTTGTAACTTCCACCTGATTCCATCAGTAAACTCTAGAATAACTAAAAGCAGTTTTGGTGCACCAGACATGCAGTGTATGTTCTACAAGAGATCGAAGAGCTCCCTGTTCGCGAGGCTGTTGAGAAGTGGCATCCAACATTCAGTGCTCAGGTATGTTAGTAAGAAGTACTGTAGTCCTATGAGGGCAAATGTGTGGATTTTTAAACATTTTGCCATAATTGCACAATTTTGCATTTTTACTTAATGTCATGTTATGTTTCTTAAAATAAACCTATTGTTGAAATACAGTGGAGTTCAACTGGTTTTGTGATAAATCTCTTGTGTGCATTTTAGTAGAGTAAATTTCTGAAAATTAACCCAATGATGTATCTTTTTGATGTTTGTTCAGTCCTTATGTTTCTGCACTTGTGTCTCACTTGTGTGTAATGTCACTCTTTTTTTTTCTTTGTTTTCAAGGGGGAAGGTGCTTTGTTCTGCTTTTCTGACTCGTTCCTTGTGCCTATTCAGGTCTAACTCTTTTACTTGTTTGCACACAGGTGACATGTTCTTTCCCTTCCTCCATGCCTTTGGCTGGAGCTGACATCCCAGCGGGAACGTCAAGTAGGGCTTTTCATCCTAGTAATACTGTGTAGTGGAAAACCCTGAAACACTTGATACTGAATTTCCCAGTGTCTTTGCTGCAGAGCTGAGAACAAGAGGCCTCCTCTCCCCGGCCGTTTAAGCAAAACTCTCCAGCTTTATTTGTGGTTTCTGCTGCAGTGACTTTGCTCAGCAGAGCTGCTTGTGCATGATACTGGCTGTTTGGAAACCTTTGTTCCCTTCCAGAGGGAAGGACCCAACGACCAGTGGAGATGCCAAGTCATGGCAGCCTGGGAAAACAACGTGGGGTTCTCTTGCTTGGGAAGGCGCTGCTCTTGTCAGGCTCTCCAGGCACCGTGTGCAGCCACAGGGCTTTGATCTCACTGGGATTGCAGAGATGAGGTGGGATGGCTGGTGTAACTGGAATGTTGGCATGAAGGGCTGCACACTGGGAAAGACAAACCAGGCAGGTGTGGTGGTGGAGTTGCCTCCATGTGAGGCAACACTTGGAATGTGTTGAGCTCTGTCTTGGGGTGGATGACAAGTTAGTCCAGAGCTTATGGGCTCGGATCAAAGGGCAGACTAATAAGGGTGACATTGCTGTGGGTGTTTGCTCCAAGCCACATGAGCAGGAGGAGGAATTGGATGAGGCTTTACAGAACTTGAAGCAGCCTCAAAGTCACAGGGACTGATTCTCGTGGGGGACTCCCAACTACCTGGATATCAGCTGGAGAAGCTGCAGAGCAAAGCACAAACATTCCAGGAGGTCCCTGGAAAGTATTGGTGACAACTCCTGTCACAGGGAGCTGAGGATCCCTCAAGGAATGGCGTGCTGCTCGACCTCGTGCTAACACACAGGGAAGGGCTTGTGGTTGGGGGCAGCCTTGGCTGCAGTGACTGTGGGATTGTGGAGTTCAGTATCAGGAGAGGAGGAAGCAGGGCAGCAAGTAAGATGGTAACCATTCTGGGAGAGCTAACTTTAGCCTCTTCAGGGATCTTTGTGTAGCAATCCCATGGGAACAAGCCCTGCAGGGAAGAGCAGCCAAAGAGCTGGTTGATATTCAAGAATCACTTCTCCCAGGATCAAGAATGATGTATCCCAATGAGCAAGAAATTGGGAAAAAGAGGCAAGAGACCCGTGTGAATGACCAAGGAACTCTGACATGACTCAAGCATGAGCAGGAAGTACACAGGAGATGAACGCAGGATCAGAATGAAAGAGGGACAGGAGTGGTTCAACCAGGTTCTTTGATTCTTTAATTTCTCTTTTCTTCTTGTAGCAGAGACGACAAATGAATTGTCCCCCAGCGCCCCAAATTCCCTCAGGGCTCTTGTGAAATCCTCTCGGTGCTTGGCATGTGTTAAAATGTCAATGATACAACAGAGCACATGGGACACTTTGCAAGGTCAAGTTGACCTGCTCAGGTACGAGGAGGGCAAAGAGGGAGCTGGGGAGCCACAGGTCTGCAGGTGATTATACCTTCTAGGGGCCACATAGTTTTTCCTTCTTCAGGCACTAAACTGTATTGCAATGTGTTCTTTTGAAGAGAGAAGTAGATGGGCACCTGAGAGATTATTTCTGTTCGTGGGTTGAGGGTGGAATTATTTGCCGGGCATGTTTTTCCTTTCAAACATCCTTTTGGAAGCAAGATATGTTATTTTGGAAGCATTTGCTGAAGGACAGGAACACACATGCCCCCACTACACAGCCCCCCAAACAAAGGAGCATTACTTAAATGAACTAATCAGCTCTGTTTGTACCCCAAAGCTGTGAACTAGACTGGTGTGTGCTGCATGCAGGGGAGTATCTCACATGGGCACTTGTGTGCTGTCAATAGGTGGGGAAATAACCACCCAGCTGTTCCTTTCTCCTTATCTCTTTACAACATGTTCTCCCCTCTGGGCCTCTCAAAGAAGGAAGAGTCAGACCAACAAAGCTGGAACCTCTCCCATTTCTTAATAATTAAAGTCCCCTGTTCCTCACTCCTGATTTTTGTGTTTCTGTGTTTACAGAAATAATGATGCAAATATCCACTGTGAGAGGCAGGTATTTACTAATTTTAGCAAAGTTTATGGGATCAAGGTAAGGTTTAACAAGTTATTTCAGGAGCAGCAAAACCAGCTGTGGGCCAGGACATAGCCTGGCCCCAAAGCCCCACTGGGTTAACAGGGCAGGAGGCTGTGCCCAAATGACCTCAAGCTGCTGCCTTTTAACAGGTCAGCTTCACACTTTAAAGATGGTATGTGCTTATTTTGATCTTTTAAGTGTCACTGAGTGCAAGCAATGATAACATACCTGTAAAACATCAACCAAAATAGTACCAAATAAATCTACTTTAAGGAATGCTCTCGGTGTTCCCATGTCTCCTTAGATCTGCATATGACCCTTGCTCTGCAGCTTTTACTGCCCCAGAAAGCTGCCCATGTCCAGTCCAAATGGAAGAAGTGTGAATTTCATGCTCAGTTTGTGCTAAATTTTGATTCTCTTGTTTTTTAATGATACATGTCTAGTTTTTGATTATCCATAAACTCAGCTCTCAATTTCATTAATATTTTTGAAGTCAAGATGGTGTGCATCAGCTGCAGAAAAAGATTCGTAGATAAATTTTGAAACACTTTAAACCCTTCCAGTTTGATTCAGTTCATGTTCCTTCAGTAGCAGATTTCTTCATATATTCTGCAATATATGCAATAAATGACATGCTTAAATTGTACGTGATCTGCAAATTGACATTTTGTTGTTCTTAAATAAAAGAGGTACCACATTTTACATAAAAACTAATATAAGAAGAACACATGTTAAGAAGAAAGAGCCATTTCATAGGCCACTGAAATAGTAAAGGAGAGTTCCTGCTGCTTTTTTCCATCTGAAGCACTAAGGGAGGTGTCCAAGGTTTTCCAAGGTGATTTTGAAGAGCAGTCTTAATGGTGTGAATTGCTGTTGTGTCTGAAGTGCATTGGCCACTGCCCAGTAACTACCAGCAGAAAACCTTTATAAATTAAGCAGTTGCTATTAACATGGAGAGGGGAGGAGGGACAACCCAATCTAACAGAAGCATATATTCATGGTTTGATTTGGTAAAGCACCAATCTGAAATGGCAAAAGAAAAAGTATATTTTTGGAAGTATAGAAGTTACTAATGGGATCTAAAGGGATTTTACCTTTTGCAATGCCATAAAGTTTTTACAATAACACCATTCCTCAAGGTGTGGCGTTGGAAGAAATGACTCCTGTGAACTCCAGGTCTGGTGTGATTGCAGCCTCCTCAACAGGCAGATCCTGGTGCCCTCCCATGGGATGGAGCACAGAGGATCCACATGCACCTCCAACAATCTGTAATGAATTCCCATAGCACCTATAACTGCCTTTAAAGATTTTTATCTTTTAGAAGACAGAAAAAGCACTAGACATGCTCGTTGCATTTCTGGTCGTAAAACATTTTCAGAAAGAATGACTGGTAGAAGCCATGACCAGTGAGGCAGAAAGAGCTGGACCAGAAGATCAATCAGCCCAAGGTATGTGCAATTGGAATTCTCTCCTGACAGTGAATTGATGGTGGATGTCTGGGAAGACAAGCATGGAGCTACCTGTCAATACTCCCCAGGCTCCAGCAATTTGCTATCTGCGATGCCAGAGGTGGCATCTCTGTGTTTAATAGCACTCAATGGATTTCTCCCCAGAATTCATCTTGCTGTCTTTTGACCACTGGAAACTTTTTTTATCATGCTGTTACAACCGGCTGGTAGAAAATCCTTTAAAATGGGAGGGGTGTGTGTGTTGTGTGTCCTGTGTTCGTGAGTAGAACATCTGAGCTGGCTGTGGGAGCACCATTGGCAGCCTCTTTTGTTAATGCAAACTGGGAAACAGTGGGTGGGTTTGAGCATTCATTGTGACCTTGCAAGGAAGATGTTTCTGCTGGGGCAATATAAAATAGTGAAGATGACTCCATGTGGCCACAGGGCAGGAAATATTCACTACAGTAGATCCTGACTAAGTTGGTTCAGATGGGTAATTTTTGTCTCTGTTTACCTTTCTATGGAGTTTTCTACTCAGACTGGATGAAAACATTGCCCTGGCCCACCTGCAGCCAGTTTTTTCCTGTTTTTCTTGTGCTTAAATAGTGTGTTGCTTCGTCTGGATTATAAACACAGCAGAGGAATGTTTTAAATCCCCCAAATGGGGATTTGCAACGTAAGCCTTGTGGAAACATTCCTACAGAAACTGGGTTACGTTAACCTTCCCAAAGCGCAGATCGGTGGTGTGGATGTTGCTCAATCGCTATCCAAGTCAACTGCTTGGTTACTGGCAAAAAATTCAGGAATATTCTCTACCCTCTCCCCCTCTTCCAGAGTGACATTCACCCCTTGGTAAGAGTTGCTGTGGCTTGTGAATCCCTTTGTTTGTTTTCGAGTGGTCTGAATCAATCTGATGCAGGATTTTAGGTGACCCAGAAGTCACAGAAGAGAACTTCAGGCAGAAGGTTAAAATTGCCATAGCAGGCTGGGCAAAGACAGGGGAGCTCCATATGCAAATTCCCCCAGAGGAGAGTTGGAGCAGAGCCTGCAAAAACACATTGTAAAGAGAGAATAAGTTAATATGTACAAGGACAAGTGATATCTGACAAATAATTTATTAACCTCCACAGAGACGTGAGAGGCCAATGTTCCAAGCACTGCAAATGGAGATGGGTTTGTTGCTCCTGGGTGAAGGGCAATCCTGTTCATGGAAAGTTAGTTCATGTGGGATACAGTAGCCTTTGGATGTAACATGAGGTGTTGGGTGACAGTGTTCCAAGTTACTGGAAGGTTTTACATCCGAGAGTAGAGCCTCTGATTTCAACCTTTGATCTCAGCTGCATCTGGGGTGGGGGACAAGGTCAGCAGATGGCTTTAAAAGCTGGGCAGAGCGCTGCCAAGGGAGCCAGCAACCAGCATTCCCAAGGGAAGGGAGTCCGAGTGGTGCCCGCCTCTGCCGAAGAGGGAGCAGTCCCACTGGACAGTGGTTAGTGAGTGTGTGTGTCTGGTGTGTGGTGGCTTCCTTGGGCTCGGGGAAACTTGGCATCAGGGAGTCCCTGGATTGACAGGTGAAGCTTTGGGCTTGATTTGTCACGGTGCTCTCTCACTTAACAAAAACCAGCCCTGACAAAATGAAACAACTGTTGTAGAAAATAATTGTATAGTCCAAGAACAGTCCCCAGTTGAGCTGGCTTACAGAACGAAGACTGTGATTGTATGTGTTGGTTCCAAATGACAGCAGTTTGATAAATCAGGGAAAAAAGATGGGTTGAAACATAAGGGCCTTGATTGTGCAAGAGACCTGGAATTGCTTTATTTTGAACTTGTTGTTAGTAGCCTCAGACATTTTCCTGAAGAGAAGGGAAGAAGAGTGGAGAGAGAAGATCCAGATGGGACCAGTGAATAACTAAGTCAAAATAAAGTAATGGGAATAATGCAGGAAGCCTATATGGAATGGTAAGTGGAGAAATAGGAAGTCCAGACCTGTATAACTTCACAGAAAGGAAACAGGAGTAAAATGAGAGAGTCATCAAGCAAATTTGTACCAGATCATGGCTACACAAAGGCAACCCTCACTTTAAAATTGTGAAGTAGTGGCTAAGAGGGTGGTAATGAAGGGGTAACCTGAGGGAATGGTCCTGTGCCCTCCTGAGTGCCGATGTCCCCATAAACCATGGGAACTGAGGGGAGGCTGGGACTGTATCACTATCTGCTCATTGCTTAAGTACTAAATTCTGTTCAATCAATCCTCAAGTTTGATTTCTCCAAGGCAGCCTCTGCAAACCTTGGTTTTTTACAGCTGGGGAAGCAAGAGTCAGCTGATGTGATTTTTATATTTTATTGTACACTATATTTTCATTTAACTTCGGTTCGTCTCTTTGGTTTTCTGTGTTGTGAAAGAGTTTGCCTTGATATACCTGGACAATGGGCTGATTCCTTAATCTGATTTTATGCTGGTGTCTTCTCAATATATCTCTCATTGAACATAAAAGCAAATTAAATGAATAAATAAATTCATCATGCAAGACTTTTAAAGCTGGTGTACAATTAGTCGTAGTTTTACAAGCAGAATGAACTGGTAATAATAAAAAATAACCTTCCTTGTTAATTCAAGAAAATATATTTAAAGTTCAGGCTCAACCTTTTTAAAGGACTGACAAAAAAGATTTGAATTTGAAGGGCCTGAGAATTTTGTGCATCCTAAATTGTGGTAGACTGTGAATACCAAACATAAAATTAAATAAGAAAACACGTCCTCACTGTACCCACCCCTCAATCAGTTTTATTTTGCCTGATTTCAGAACCACAAGTATATGTCAATATTTTTGGGAGCTTGGTATTCTCCTTAGTATTTGGATGGGCTGAATTGGGTAGAATAACCATAAACAAAAGAAACAGTGCAATGAAATGCAATTTGATGGGTAATAAAGTCTCTCAAACATCAACAGACAGTCATTCCAACATTACCACTATTACTTTTTAACTCGGGGTTTCTTTTAAAATCCCACCCTACAGTAAGGAATTATAGTTAATGTAATTCTAAAAGACAACTATTTCTTTTTATGGAAAAGCTTAGATGATGGGGGATAGTAAAACTCTACATCAGAATAACTTGTTTCATGCATTGTGGATGCCTGTAAAGGAAAAATAATGTTTCATAAATCTCTATCAGATCATTTTATTACCTAATATCAGAGCAGGAGAAACTTTACAAGTACAATCTTCCTTGATCCTGAAATTATAACATAACATCCCTCATAGTGTAATGGGGCATTTTCATTATTATGTATTATTTTGTTGTTGTGAAAGGCTTCTTAGCTTGGTCACCTCTCGATGCAGCAATGAACTCTCAGGACAACCAACAGCTTGCCACCCTGGATGTTATCTGGGTAGAAATTAGAGTTCTTAAATACTGGATTTATTGAGTATTAGCATTTTGAACTAAGGTTTCCTCCAGTTGAAACTGGGTTTTGCTCATCTGCTCAGGGCAGAGATCTAGGGCTGTGTGAGTTTTCCTCTAAGAGCTGAGTGGTTCTTACATGTGCATTTACCAGGCTGCCCTTGGAGCAACTAAGAGTGCAGCAGCTCTTGGCCCATTTAGAGAGCTTTTGAGTGAGGGTGCAGACTGACACGGGTTTCTCCACCTGCCCCTTTCCATGCACCCCAACACAGGTGTGTTAGCTGGAGCACAGCTCCTGTTCCAGGCACACAGGCATGTGGCCACCTCAAAACGTGAGCAGGCTTACATAAATTTCCTTAAATTAAATATAAATGGAGCTGAAAGGTTTTGGTCTTTAGCAAAAAAGACAGCGAAGAAAGGCTACGATAGGAAAAAAAAAAATCAATTCCGTTTCAAGGACAGGATTGAAAATTTTCGGTGGAGGTCTGGTGGTGACTTTTTTGCAGAGGGATTCCTAGACTCCTCCCTGATGTATCTGAAAATCTTGTTGAAAAGTAACACAGCGTTCTTCTTGGGTTGGGTCTGTTGTCTCTTCCACAACCTGTAGCTGCCACTAAAATGATGGGCAATATGGACATGAATTCCCTGTTCCCATGGTTCTTGTTAAGGAGAGAGGCAAAGCACAGTTCCTTACCCAGGTGAAGGGAAGGCTGGAATTGCTCGCAGATGAAGCAACATGGGATAACACCAGAGAATTAGGAAAACCTCTGAGCTGTATAATGCCACCAGCACAGAGCAATTACAAAATAAAAGTGGATAAAATTGATTCAGATGGGATCTTACCAGCAAAAAGAAAGGGGAGGCTCTGGGACTATGTCTTCATGAGAGGAACAGGCAATAAATGCTTATAGCAGTTTGAGAGTCTATGACCCAGATCTCATTGTATTTATACAGTGTTCTTGGAGAGTTTTCAGCTCCTTGCCTTAACACTGTGGGTTCAATTCCCAGCCCAGGAGCGCTCCAGGATGCTGGAGAGGGTGGAAAGGAGGTAACATGTCTCTGTGTGTGCAACAGGTATCCAGACATGGGGGAGCTTGAAGCCTGTAACGTAAGAGCCGCATGTTGGCGTTACCACTGCAGACACTGCAGGTGTTTATCTGCAAATGCACATCAACAGCTTAAAATACCTTTTTTTTTTTTACCCCTGTATGGTTCATGCAGTTTCCTCCTATTTACAGGTTGAATCTGAACAACATCTCTCAAAAGGCAATGGACTCTCAAATAGATGCAAATTACACTGTGCTTTTCCTAAGGTGTTTTTTCTTCCTTTTTTTTTCTTTTCCCCCCAAGATAAGCAAAGCTCCCTCTCTCCCTAGCTAGCTGACTGCTGCTTCTAAAGTTGAGCAAAATGTTCCCAGCTGATACCTGTGCCTGTTCCTTCCCATTAGCTCTGATCATGCCCTTTCCTCTCAGCTTTTCTTATTTCTGAGTTTCAGTGTATAAAGGCACTAAACCACCTTTTATCCAAAAAGATGCAGGTGCACCTACCTGCCACCTCCTGCTGTGGGACCTACTCCTCTCCTCTCTGGTTTAAGACCTTGATCTTGAGAGAAGTCTTGTGGATTAACTCCTGAGAGGCCTGTAGGTTTTACTTCTTTCCTTTTCACCCTCATTTTATCTTAATGCCTCCCCCAAAAATGGGAAGAATGCAAATGAGTGAATGCCCTCTTTGATCTGTGTTGCTCCTGAGAATAATCTGCTAACCTGGCAGGCAGCAGGCATGAGTGGAATTGCTGCCCCTAAGTAGGAAGAAACTTCAAACCCTTTGCAAGCAGCTGCTCAGTTTGGTTGTTGGTTTGAGGGAAGTAAAGAGCCAGGAGAGCCTTTTCCCCCTGCAGAACTGGGGGAAACAGGGGTTGCTGGACACACTGGGGGCATTCACCTGCTGCTCATGTCATGGGAATTATTCTTTTAAGCAGGGATAACCTGAAACCACGAGGATTTCCACCCACATCTGAAAGATACACACTGAAGCATTTACCCTAAAAACAGTACAACTGGAGCATCTGGTTCTCTCCAGAGGGACTGTGACAGGAGTCACCTCCAGAAGCCATTCCCAAGGTGGGACACCAAGCCACCAGCTGGATGGGGGAGAGAACAGAAAGTGGAGGCATTGACTGAGGTCCATCCCTGAGCTCGGAGGCCATGGGAGTATTTTGAGGGTATGTATTCAAAATACAGGTGGAAGGGCTGGACAGGGCTATGGGAGAGGGAAGGGTGATCTTGGTTATGTTAGAATTGAACAGCAGAACCATTGACAGGCAGCAAAAAGTTCAAAGCTTTGAGAATGGGGGATCCTCTGTATCTCTAAATTATTTAATTAGGCTTTTAAATGTTGCCTGATTACATGATATGCATATTCTGTATAACACACACCTCCTCTGCTCTGCAGGACACCGGGAAGTGGGTTTTGCTCTGAAATCTGCTCTGACCATGTCTCCTCCAGTCCTTTCGGACCTGGGCTATGTCCCCCCTGATGGCGGATGGGGCTGGGCAGTGGTGTTTGGAGCCTCCATCTCGATTGGGTTTGCATTTACCTTTCCTAAAGCTTTCACAATCTACTTTAAAGAGCTCCAGGCTGCTTTCAGCATCTCCTACAGCCAGATTGCCTGGACTACATCTATCATGTGTGCTACCACCTACGGAGGAGGTAAGTGTAGCAAGACTGTGTTTTTCTTTGGGAAGGAGGAGGTCTGATCTCTACACCAAAAGGGGAGAATATATTTCTTTGAGAAAGTTCTTGCTAACCGCAAGTTTGGCCTTCTGTTTTCTGATGATGTGCATTGGCAAAACTGAGAAAGCCAGGAGTGCTGAGTGTTTGACTGACAACATATATGATGGCATCAATTATTATTCCATCAGAAATCTTGCTATATGTGGGTGGAGGCTTGGCTGTTGTGGAATTATTTGACTCTTGGACTGTTTGAGTATTGCCTTTTGTTCCCTTCCTATTCTTGTCTTTCTTTTTGAAACAGAATTTGTTACTTTCACTCATGATTTTAGAGAAGTTGCTGGAAACTTGAAATCTAAGCTTTGCTGATGAACAGACGTGGGATATGTGCATGCATATATTGATATAGTATTTAAATATGCTTTTCCCCTAATTCTGCTGCTAAAATTTTGCTGCAAATAATTAGGGGATGATGGTTTAGACTTTTCTGTGCAGAATCTTTCTGAAAGAACAATTATGTCCACTGGTTACTTCAAGTCAAAACGTTCACTGGGTTTTTCCTTGTACCTTGGCTGCAAAAGTTGCTGTTGTCAGAAAGGTATCTCTTGTCCTCATAATTAAACCATCAGGTGGACATTCTCAGAGGGATGTTTCCCTTAGATACTGGTGCCAGGTGTCAGTCTGTCACTTTGCTCTGAGCAGCCAGTGTGTATCTTGCTGTTAATGGTTAGTAGAGGACCATTTTGCTTTTAGGTTACTAATGCCTGTGAGGCTCAGCTGCTGATGGTTATTTCTGGGCTCTGAGGAGATTTCTGGTGGTTCTCAGCTTGTTTTGCAAGGGTGAAAGGTAAAAGGATTAACACTTAAGAACACAAGAATAGCCACACAACTCACATCTACCCAAACATGTATTCTTCCTCAAACAAGGTCACTGACACACACTTTTGGAAAGACTACTACAAAAAAAGCTGTAGGATCCTCCTGGTACTGTGTTGCCTTCAGGACAGTGTGGTTTGGACGGTTCTTGGGTCATGCACTGCAAACATTGGGTACACTCTGTGTACAGAAGTGTCATACACTCGTGTACTTTAGGAACTGGTTGTACATGGCAATAAAAGGAGCTGTCTTGTCGTCCGTTATGGGATGGATTAAGGTGGAAAGAGATGTACGTGACCTGAGAGGTCTGAGGGATGAGCTGCTTCCCTGCTTGCAGAAAGAACCTCTTCAGGTCTGGCTGGGGTTGATCAGCCGGGCAGTGAAGCGGCTTCATTGGCCTCTCAGGGCTATGGGCTGCTGCTGCAGATGGACAGAAGGGCTCACTTCCAGAGGGATTAAATCAGCAGCTCTACTGAACACTGATTCCCCCTTGAAACAATGAATGTGTATCCTCTGGCTGCTGTTTGGCTCTGGTGGTTTCATGTCAGGAGCTGAGAAAGGCTGACAGAGTCAGAGCCTGAAGAGAGTCTCATTTGGAGGGTTCATTTCCTCAGGGTGGCTGTTCAGGGCAGTCTGAAAGTTGGATGTCTGAACCTGAGCACCAGACTTTGGACATGTCTCAAAGTGGTTGAGATTTCTGGCTTTTCATTCTTCACATTCCCTGAGCTGGTGCCCTCGGCACCCAAACAGAGATCCAGAGGAGAGTACAGTGAGGGAACTGCTGTCAGGTGGTTTTGATGGGGGAAGAAGCCATCACAGTATAAAACTTATGGGTTTCAGCACTGATCTTCCCATCCTTAAATACAGACTTTTTTGAAATCTTATTGCTGCAGAGCTGTCTTTGTAATCTACAGCCGTGTGTGCAAGCGTCTGCCTTCCCCAGATGGCATATGTAACAACAGGAGGGTGTTAACACAAGCAGGGGATTGTGAGGTGTTATGAAGCAAGGTGCCGTTTCTTTTTTAGCTCTGTATTTAGCTTCACCCAGACTTTGGTAGGGGGGTCCTGTCCCTTTCACAAATACTTGTGTTCATTGCTGCCAAAAGCACCTTTCCTCTCTGGGGGTCTGCCTGTGCTGTGGTAGCTGCTGCTCTTCACCTCCCTCAGTTTTTAAATCACTGCAGCAACTGGGTTTTAAAAAAACCGACCAACCTGTGCAAGGAATAGATCTTGGAAAAACATAAGTCTTTGGAAGAATCCCTGTGTAATGATTATAGACTCTTCTAGAATTAAGGAATATCAATTATGTCCTCTGTTCTTGCGGATGATTCATAATTCTAAACATTTCCCTGTCATGTTCTCATCTTTCACTTGTTGCTTCCAGTAAATGGTGTTGACATCTCCATAGATCTGAAAGCAGCAGCATGCTAGTGGTAATAGAAGAGGGAATGGCAATAATAACAGATTTAGGAGTTTCATCTCAGGGAATAAATATCTTTGAGTGAAAAAGTAATTGAATACTCAGTTTGATCTTCCTTTCAGCTACAGCAGTGTAAGTCTACAGCAATTCTGTAGCATCCAGTGAAGCTGCATGCTGTGGTTGAGGGGGGAGGGAATGCAGGGGGTCCCTTCAAACCCCAGTTTTCACTTTACAACATTCAGAGGTGCTACAGCTGACTGTCTACCAAGTAGTTGTTTGGGACAGCGTACGTTTCTTTGCACTAGAGTAATAAGAAAAAAAAAAAAGCTTCAACAAACATTGAATATCATTTCTGGGTGAAGCTTGGGCTGTACTGAAGTCAGCAGGCATCTTGCCGTCACCTTTAGTGGAGCCAGGGTTTCATCTTTCAGCTGCAAAGTTTGATCTGCTGAACTACAGCACTAGAAGCCTGGCAAACTTCAGCCCCAAGCATGGCATTTGGGAAAAGGGAATTTCCCAAAGATCTGCAGGAATGTGAAGTGATGGAGTGCCCTGTGAACATGAAAACAGGTGCAGCTTTGAAGCCTGTCTTATGAGGAGTCATTTCTGTGGCACTTTGGGGGCTCTTAGGAAGGCCAGTCTGTAAACCCAGGATTACAGCAAGCTTTGAGCAAATACTACACTTAGACCAAAAAGTCTCCTCCTTTTATCTTGCGGGGTAACATGGATGTACAATGTCAAAAGTTCAACAAGTGCCTAAAGAACTATCAGTGCAAGGCCTTGAAAGTTAATGCTAAAGCATCATGCTTGATCTGCTGGACAATGGTCAGCCAGGAGGGCAAAGCAACACAGAAAATTCAGGTGCAGGAGCCTGGCTGAGTTTACCTACACCAATATTGTGCATTGCATCACCCTGTGCTAAGGGCACAGTGATGTTATACACAGTGCTCTGCACCATGTGGTGCAGGCACTCAACTCTTCTCAGGTTTGAGCCTGCTGTCCTGCAGGAAGATTTCTTGGGGAAACTCATGTCAAAAGCAGAAGCCCTCGTGGAGTTGCAGTCACTTGTCACAATTCTATTACATGGAGAAAAAAAATCAGAACAAAGCTCCAGCTACCTCTCTGTGATATTTTGCTGTAGTTTTAGTTGACTACCCATCCAATTCCTTAAAACTTGGGTGAGGTGGGGTTAATTTTTCGGGAAAATACCTGCATTATTTATGATTCAGAGTACTATGATCTGCAAACAACAGTATCCCAGAGGCTACTTGCCAACTGGTGTGACATCCCCCTGTCCCCCAGCCACTGACCTTTGTCTCAGGCACACTCAACACTGTGCAGCTCCAGGTTTTTGCTGCTCTGGAGTGGGAATCGCTCTTCATGGTGGCCCTGCATCATCTCCCCTCTCTCAAACATCACGAGGGTTTAATGAGGTGTAAAGCTCTGCACCTTGGTGAAGCATTACTCAGGCAGCCCTGAGGCAGCTGATGCTCTTCCTGCACTGTTGAGAACTATTTGAGAGTTTACTTGGAGATGGGCTGGAGGCAGCAGTGGTCCTCTGAACCCAGATGTGACACAGCTGCTGAGGGCCTTGCCTTGGAGATGGTGCTTGTGGAGGGGCTGGATGTGTTACAAGTCACTGGATTAGTTTTGACAGTCTAAGCTGCAGATTTTTGCTGATCTGCTTCCTTTTTACTGAAGTGAGTGAAGAAACTCCCACAAGAATATCTCCATCAGAAGTCACAGGCAGGCAAAGTAGGTAAGACAGGCTGGAATAAGGTGGGATATTACACTGATTTTAGTTGGACAACAGCTAAAGTGCCTTTATTCACTATATGTTTACCTTGAGCAAAAGGGTCTGAACTCATTATCCTGTGGTGAAACCTCAGAGCAAGGACAACAAGGCTGGGGTCTATGAGTGGAGAGCCACAGGGCAGGAAGGCAGAGGTTTCCCTCTGCAAATGGTGTCAACAGAGAAGGGTCCCCTTTACTCTCAGTACAAATGACAGAGTGACTGTCTCTGCTCTGGCTAATGTGTAATTACACCTTCAACACAACCTTCTGCCCCAGCTGTTTGTTTGCCCGACCTTGTGTGCACAATCTGAAATGGCACCAGGCTCTACATTCAGCAGTGTTTGGAAAAAACCCACAGTATTTGTCCTAATTTTCAGCCATTTAGGGCTTGGCATAGTCAGGCTTGTGCCATAAAAGTTAATAGCTAAATTTTGGATGCATCTTTAAGTACTTTCAACCATGTTGTTTTTCCCTTTCTATGCAGTCATTTTCCAAATATAACAGAGGAAGATTCTTCTGGGATTAAAATGTAAATGAGACAAAGATGCAATAGAAAAAGAATAATTTGTTTTAATTCCCCAGTGAAAACACTCCAGTTATTAGATTTAGATTAATTGTCGCCATCTTTTTACCAACAAAAATGCTTTGGTTTGGGCTGCTGATTAAACTCCTGCAACAGGGGAAAAACAGAAGTGATGTTGCTGCTCGGTTTATTCTGTTGTCTCCAGGAAACCAGCTCATCCCGCAGTGATGCTCCACGCACCTGCCTGGTTTGATGGCACAGACACAGGGCTGGGGCTGTCTGAGAGGTTTGCAGGCTCTGGAGAGACTTATTTCACGCCATATGAATCCCTTTGTCTGTCTGGTCTCCGTGCTGTTAATATTGGGGTTTAGCAAAGAGCAAGTTTGACATTTCATAACTTTCTATTTTGACCTCTCCTTGACCCTCCTGTAAAACATTACTCAGTGAAAAGCAAAGCCATGAGGCTCTGCCAGTGTCCTGGGTGGTTTCAGGCAGTGCCAGCACCAACACTGCCGGGCTCCATGCAGTGTCACCCCATCACCAGGTGCAGGGTGTGAGGGGCTGGTGGCTCTGCCTGCAGCAGAACATCTCACAGAGCAGCAAGGAGGCTGCATGGAAATTAAAGGTCCTCTCCAAAAAGCCACAGAGATGTCAAGGGATGCGGATTGACCATGCTTGTCCCACATGGAGCATGTGTGGCTGCTGCATTGGTGGGGTGCTCCCTGCATCCCTCCACTGCTCAGTTCCCCTGGGAGTCACCACCCAGAGTTAGGTGCCCTTTAATTAAAACCTCAAGCATGAAATTATTAGTGGTAAATCCCTGAATGCTGGAGGTCTTGTGGAGGAGCACAAGACTTTAAGTAACCTGGCCTAGTGGAAGGTGTCCCTGCCCCTGGCAGAGTGTTGATCCTTTCCAACACAAACCATCCTAAGATTTGGTGATTTTAAGTATTTTTCATCAAACTTTGGGCTCTAAGTAAGTGAGGGAGGTTAGTTCATTTGATTTAAAAATCATGACAAGGGAACTGCCACAGAAAGCTTTGCAAAGATTGGAAAATGAGCCCTTTTGGGGAGAAAGGAAGAGTTTCAGATTCTGCCTTGCTCCTGGCCCCTTTTCCCGGTTTGCCCCTCTTCTTTCAGCAGCTCTGGAGTGGAGAGCTGGGAATATAATAGCAGTCACTTATTTACATGGAGCACTGTGATAGGGAAATGAGTCAGTTGAAAAAGGTACTTTGCAATTTTAATCAATTTGGTTGCCGCTTGCCAGCAAATTAAAAAACCTGCCCTCCAGGAAGCGACTGCTGTCAGTGGATGAGGGAGCAGAGCCTGGCCCTCGGGACAGTCTGTGCTCCCGAAATGGAGGGGGAGCACTGGCACAGCCAGCTACTCTGAGATGAACCCAAGTCCCCCTAAATTGCTAGGAAGTCTTTTTTGACATCGTGAGCCCAGGATTTCTACTGTCAGCCCCCCACCCTCTGCCCTCAGGCTGTTGTGCTTTGTTTGTGAGCTTCTCTTCAGAGCAGACACGTGAGTGCAAAGACTAATTGCATTTAGGCATCTTTAGAAATCATTTGTTTGCCCCCAATATCTCCTGCTGCAAATGATTTCCTGCTCCAGTTTTGAGTTTGCCACCAGTTTGTGTGAACATTTACCCAAGGCTGCCCTGAAGGGGACATTCTTTAGCGTGACATCCAATTTAACGTTTCTGCAAAAGGAAATTCTTAACTTTCAGCTGGGAGTTGGAGCTTTCATGGCTGGAGCTGTACCTGCTTCTTCATCCCTCTGCCCCTGGGGGTTGAATTCTGCTCTTCCATCTTCCATGCTGCTGCTAGGGATGTGCCAAGTTCAATCTTAGGTGTGCATTGGAGGGGGAAGCCCATTGCCCCCTGTGACATCCCCATGTGGGTGGTGTTCAGCTCAAAAAGAAGAGGAGAAAAGAAAAGTGAACACCAGCAGTGTCTGAAGGCAGTTTTAAAAACAAGTTAATTTCCACACACCTAAGTAGTGTGCCTTGGTTTTTTGAGTGCTGGGTTGCCTTTTTTCTTTTGGAAACAGACTGAATGCAGCTTTGTAGGACATTAGGGAAGAGTTGATCTGAGCCTTGACACACAGAGAAACCAAAAGGGACTGTAAACTCCTCCTGGGGAAAGAGGGAAGGAAGGGCCATAGTTGCAATGCAGATGGTATAGTTATTTGCAGGCAAAATGTCTTTTGCCAAAATGATTTGTAAGATCTGCCCCATCATACTCCATTCATGGCTACAGGAGGATGGAAGAAGGTCTCCTCATGGGAAGTGACAAGGTGCTGACACTCATCTGCCATCTCCATATGAATTTCCACAAAATCTGGCCCAGGAAGGCACATCCCTGCATTCCTTCAAGGCTTATGGGGCTGCTAGTTAAGCCAGAGGGAGGCAAGGTTGGGTAAGATAAACACCTTGTGGTGAAACTGCAACTTTCCAGCCAGAGCAAACATTGCTTAATGTTTTCCCAAACAGAGTTCAATGTGAAAAGTAGAATATACAGTGGATTGGTGAACATAAAAAAAGGGTAGAAGTCTGCAATGATTGTAGAATAACAGAATTAAGAATTGGGTTGGAAGGGACCTTAAAGATCAATATGTTCCAACTCCCTGTTGTGGACAGAGGCATCTTACACTAGCCCAGGTTGCTCCAAGCCCTGTCCAACCTGGCCTTGAACACTTCCAGGGATGGGGCATCTACAGATTCTCTGGGCAACCTGTGCCACCCTCATAGTGAAGAATTTCCTCCCAGCATCAAACCTATGTCTCTCTTCTTTCCATTTAAAATCATTCCCTCTTGTTCCATCCCCATCTGCTCGTGTCAAAAGTCATTATCTGGTTTTTTATTTATTATGATGATGTGGTCTGGGGGCAGGAGAGCAGTCTGCAACTTGGTACGGAGCAGAAAAGAAGAGGGATGCTGTTGGAAACACGGGAGGGTGGTGGGAAAAACAACAATTTCCATTAAGTAACTGAGGGTGGTTTAATTAACGCCCGCGGATGGCTGGTGCTGCTCCGAACGAGGCGGGCAAGGAAAACACGGAGGAAAGGGAGAAGCGGGAAGGGATGTAACTCCCAGGAGTGGTTTGGTGCGTGTCCCTTCCGCCGGGGCGGGCGGCTCCTCCGTGGGGCGGTGCGGGTGCTCCGCCGCCCTTTCCTGCCCGTCCTAACCCATCCCATCCCAGCCCTTGGGGTCTGTGCCGGAGCCGCGCTCCGCAGGTGGGTCCGTGTGCGGGGATGCGGGATCCCACATCACAGACGTGTCCCGGGGGCTGGGCAGGCACGAGGGAGGCTGTGCACCGGGTAGGAGCCGCTGTTCCTGCTTTTACCTAAGTCCACGTGGCATTTCTGCACCGTCCCGCTCTCCCCAGCATCGCTGCCCCGGGACGGTGACACGGGGCCGGTGGGCTTGGCGTTAAATGTCCCGGGGGGGGGACGCGACCCGGGACGGGACTCACTAGGCTCAAGGTGTGGTGGGGCCGCGGTGTCGCTGCAGGCTGGGGACAGGGGCAGCAGCACCCTGGGACTGGGATAACAGCATTCTGGGACCGGGGGAGCAGCAGCCTTCGACTGGGGTTCCAGGCAGCAGCACTCCAGGGATACGAAGGAGCAGCGTCCTGGGACGAAAGGCTCAAGGGAGTGAGTGGCATTCCCAGGACTGGAGTCTGGAGGAGCAGCATCCCGGGACTAGGGGTCCGAGGGTGCAACATCCTGGGACTTAGGGGAGCAGCATCCCGGGACTGGGGGTCCGGGGCTCAGCATCCTGACCCGGCAACTCTGCACTTTGTATTCCAGGGCTGCCCGAGGAGCGTGGGCGCCGCTCGCCTCCCCCGCCATGCCGCCCCCAGGGCGAGCTCCCGTCCCGCCGGACGGCGGCTGGGGCTGGGCGGTGGTGTTCGGAGCGTTCGTTTCGATCGGCTTCGCCTACGCCTTCCCCAAGGGCTTGGCCATCTTCTTCAAAGAAATCCAGGATTTCTTTGGCACGTCCTATAGCGAGGTCGCGTGGATCTCCTCGATCATGTTGGCCACGACGTACGGTGCAGGTGAGTGATCCTGCACCGGCCCCCGCGGCGTGCTGTGAAAGCAGAAATAAGCCAGAAATCTCCGCTTTGGGACAGTGTGGACGAGGGGCAGCAGCAGTGTCCATCTGCTTGGGCACCATCCACAGCTTTACTTTCTGATCATGTTTCTAAACGTTAGCTCAGGCAAACAAGTCATATGTGAAGCCTAAGGGATGAAGGGGAAGTGTTTTTATTTGAATTAGGGTTATTTGGGACACAGGTCTGGTGGCTTTTGAATTTGCTGCTGAGCTCAGTGGGTGCAGGACCCTTTTGACCCCTCTTTGTGCTTTTTTGGTCTGTAGGGGACTCCAAATGCCTTTGAGAATGTGTTTAGTGACCAGTTTGGTGCTGATATCCCCTTTATTTCCAGTTGGGGTTGCAGCACCTTTGCTGCTTTTCAAAATAGGGCGTATTTCACTAATATGGGCATGGTGTTATGTAAAAGCCTTTCTATAGGGGTACAATCTCCTGTGTGCACTGGAGGCTGAGCCACAGCATGGTGTGTCCCCTTCCTGCATCCCCTTCCCCAGGACACTGCCAGCCCCAGGCTGCAGCTTTCTTTGGCCCTGTAAACACAACATGGCCTTGGTCCTGTCACACAGCAGCTCTGTTCCCCCAAAGGCAAGACCAGCCCTATTCCTTGTATCCAAGTTGCAAAGGGATGGGCAACACTGGCATCTTCCTGCCTGGCTTTGACACAAGTCAGTAACTTTGCAGCCAAGAGGCTGTGAAGTACCAGCATGGCCAGACCCAGCGTGTTGCTGAGAGCAGCAGTGGTGGTCACCTACCCAGAAACCAGAAGATTACGCGTGAAAACTTGACATGGGCACCAGGGAAAAAGCCCTGAGAATAGGCTGGTGTGAAATAGCTGGTTCTGGGTTTCAGCCAGAGCTGAGCATGGGTATGGAGCAATAAATGAATTAGCTGCTTGTTTATTGTGGCAGCTTGTAATCACAGCAATGAAATCGCCAGAGTTAGTCGTTCTTATCAGTTGTAAAGCAGTGCACGTAATGTTGCTCTTTTTTGTGGATTTTGATATCACTTTCACGGCTCACTGAAAAACTTGGGCTGCCCTTGATTAAATCTGTGGTGGGAGGTGGACAGGAACCATGCTCTGTGATTGCAGGAAACTTCATCAATGTTTATCCTGGCTATAAAAGCAATTCTGAAAATACTTTTTGTTTTTACAAAGGATTTTCTTTCCTTAATTCATTGTAGTGGTTTTTAGACAGCATAGTTGCTAAGGAAGGTGAGGATGTGTTGTACAGAGCCTGTTGTAATGCACTCTATTGCAACTTGCTGCAAAGGCTTGGTCCCACGGAGAACAGCTCTGCAGGAGCTGAGTTCCTATCTGAGAACCCACAAATGGAGCACTTGAGGCAAAACCCCAGAGGTGATTTAGGAGGAGAAATCCCCTGCTTGAGCCAGTGCTGTTGTCCCATCGCCTGTCCCCTTACACAACAATAAATGTGCCTGTGGGCTGGGGGCTCCTGGCTTCCCCCGTGGGTTGTTGGCAGCTCTGCTTTGTCTTCCAATACAAAGATGTCATATACTTCCATACCTCCCCCAGTATGGAAGAGATGCTTCAGTGCCTGACCATGAGGGAGTGAGGAACATGCTCTGCAGATTAACCCGGCACCAGGCAGGGCCTGAAATCGCTCACAGGGACATAGAGGGGGTGTGGAGTGACTTGGAAATTCTCGTTCAAGGATGGTTCCTATGAGCTGCCAGAGTCTTGCTCTGCTGCCCTGCCTGTTAGAGCTTGTGTGGCAACAAGTCCATACCCTGAGGGGCTGGAAGGGCCAGTGGTGCATTTGCTGGTGTTAGGTGTGGGCATCACAGCCCCAGAAGGAAACCCCCAAACTTGCCTCACACCCCTTCCCCCTGCTCCAACAGCAGTAAAGGGCAGTGATTTGGAAGGTGGCCACACGGATCAAAAGCTCTCCTCAAGAGTTGTTTGCTCAGTTGTTGTCTGTCGTGGGTTTGCCTAGGGAGAGAGAAAGGCCATGGTGTTTCTGCTCCCTTCCCAGTGCTGGCCTTGTCTCTGGACTGTGCCATTGCTCTCAGAACCAGGACTCAGGGCAGTGAGGTTGCCATCTGGGCACAGGAATGTCCCCCCTGAGGGCTGACCCTCCATGGAGTCTCAGCTCCCTCTGTCCCTGGAAGCCGGGGCCAGCTGGGATGTCCTGCTGCCTTGGCAGGGCACGCAGGGGCTGATGCTTCCACTGGCTACAGCTTTTGCTTGCAAACATCCCCAGGAAACAGTTTCTGGTTTCCTTGTTGTGCTCCGTGGTGTCAGGACTTGCTTTTGAGACGTGCAGCTTACTCTGTGACAGAGCTTATGTTTGCATTTCATAAATAATGCAAATGAAGCTTGTTTTCTGAAAATACATGGACTAACTCAGATCTTCACTGGAGAAACTGTGTTGACTTTGAAAGCATGGATGCAGATTTACAGTGCCACCTGAGGCTCTAGCTTGTAGCACTAGAGCAGTTCCAGTTTTTCAGACTAAAACTGAAAATCAGCAGCTGAGACTGTTTCTGCTCTTCGCTTTCTGCTTAATTCCCCCAGGAAGCTGTTTTATACCAGCCAAGGCTCTGGCAATATATATTACAGAAGTTAATGTGTCTTATCCCCCAGTTTCTTAATCTGAACTAGGTTGCAGAAAACAATTCTGTCACTATAATACAAGTAGTAAAACAGATTACTGTGCAGTAAAGTGGATAGCCTGGACTTTATGATGGGGTACTTGTAGTTCTTGTCAGTGCTCATGTTCAGCAATTCCATGTTTCCAGTTGTGAAGGGCAGACTGGGAGGTTTATGAGTGAGGAGCATGAGAAAGCATTGCTTTTCTCTGACTAAATCCCACAGGCTGAAGCCCTGTCAATCTGATAAAGAAGGATTTCCGTTTTACAGTCTTTCCACCTTTTTTTGTTGTTGTCATGGGTGAGGAGCTCATTCCTTACTCCAAATGAGGTAGGTATTACAGAGCAGAGTCTTTGATGGATGAAAAGAAAAGGAACCAGGATTGATCAATGATCTTAGAGGTCTTTTCCAACCTTAACCATTCTCTGATTCCATCAGGGACCAGGGGACGTGGCATCATCCTTCCCTAAAGGTGCTTGCAGCTCAGGACCCAGGCAACAGGCTCTGGGGGTGATAAGGACACACCAACATTGTCAAAATGTGGAGCTCCAGAGGGCACCCATCGTGCTGCCAGATGCCCTGGGCAGTGTTTCCCTTTGCAAGTTTCCTCCTTGGACTTGGCTATGCCAACAAAATACCAAGGTTCCCAAGGTCTCGCCTCGAGTACAGGGGTAAGTTCTGTTCAGGAAACAACTTCATTGCAAAGCCAAAAGTTTTTGGCCGTTGCACCTCCTGATTTGGGCCCTGTGCCTGTGTCATGTTCACAGCACCAAACTGAGCTGCCCTTCTCCTATTTTTAAGGGTGACACATTTCAAGCTAAGCCCCAGATGTGTCCCTGGAGATAACCATTACCTGCGGAAAGCAGGAGGCAGTTGAGCTCCCAGGAAAGAAAGTATAAGCAATATTAATTGCTAATAATTTAGTGGCAGCAATGTTCTTGTAGCTGTTACCTTCTCTTGTAAGGCTATAAGAGAGGTAAGGATCGTGGGGAGAAGTAATGTCTTTTATTATGGCTGACTGTTAGAGCCTGAACAAAGAGCCAGCTCTCTGGCACACGTGCCAGAATAGAGAGAATAATTTAATGCCTAGGGCAGTATCTACATTTTCAGTGGGTTTTTTGTTTTGTTTTGTTTTGTTTTGTTTTTGTTTTAATGGTGGTGTTGTGGCCAAATGCTTCCTTTTTTTTTATAATGGAATAAGAGGAGTTGTCTGACGGAAACTCAGAGACCAGATCCTGACACAGAGTCATTTCAGCAGCTTGCTTTGAATAACTGGGGCTAAAGCAGGGAACATGAGACTTTCTTTTTAGTGATTTTGAAGAACTTCAGTCTTTTGCCATGGCTGTGCAGGTTTGTACGCAACTTGTAGGTGTAAATGTGTGCTGCTTCTGTTGCCCTTTAGTACATGAAAAGATCAGTTGCATCAGCATTGTTTTTATTCAGTATGCACTGAAGTGGAATTCTGGTCTCAGCCTTGCTGTGCGCTGCTGTAACAGTTCTCCAAAATCTCCAGGGGGCTGCTCTAACACATCCAAATTTCTATTAAAATTAAGGAATCACCTTCTGTCTGTTTTTCAAAGACAGCAGCAGAGAGCCACATTTTGCAAACACGAGAAAAATGAGAGTGTTTCTGAAGGAAAAGCCTCAACCTGAAGCCAGCCAGTGTTTATTACTCTTGTTATTTGTTATTTATTGTTTTGTAATTTGATGAAATATCTGAAGATTTAATTCTGGAAATGCTCCGCAACTGAATCTTTTCTCCAAAGAAACTTTCTCCTAGAGCTTGTAGCTGCTTAATAGAGCATCTCCTAAAGCAGCAAGGCAGAGATGGGGAAGCTGAAAGTCCACCATTGACCTTGAACATTTAATCCAAAATTTTATAGCGGTATTTTATTACACTGCTGGCATGATAAATTGCAGTGACAGGTTTAGAAAGCACCTTACAACATGCAGTGGCGTAAAGCTATATTAATAATGAGTTTGATTCTGCAGTTTTTAACTTAATCAAAACTGCTAGCCTTCTCTTCTGCTCTGATCCAGACTCCACCAAAACCTTCTCTGCCTCCAGGAGACCCCACTCAAGGCTCTCCACTCATCCCAAGAGCTTTCAAATAGTTGTGAGGTACCACAGCACTACCAGGGGAAACTGAGGCATGGGAGGGAGGTGGGTTTTTTCAAGGGCAAGCAGCAAGTGGGTAACAGAGTCCAGGCTACGCCTTGAGGGGTGCAAGCTCTCTGCAAGCTGGTTTTGGCTCAGGGATGACCTGATGGACCACAAGCATGGGGATGGGTGGAGGCTTTACCTGCTAAAAGCCTGGTGACGGGGTGCCTGGTAAAACTGTGTGTTGTGCATTGCCCAGCATGTTCTATAATGTGGGTTCAGCAGAGAAATAAAGGGGTCAGGACACGGACAAGGTTTGCATTCAGAGGTGCTCACAAACACATGCAGTGTGGATTTGCAGCTGGCTGCACACTGACCTTTCCAGGAGATCCAGCACCTGCATCCTCGGGGTCCTGGGCTGTGTTTTGCCACCCCAGGGGATGCCTCAGTGACCCAAGGGTGTCCCAAAAAACATGAGCATCTCCTCATCAGCCCCTGGTGCAGAGCAGGGGTTATGAGAGAGGAGGGACAGGCAGAGGAGGACAGGTTGTTTGTAGCATTGTAGCCTGTGCCAGCTCTCTACTGCTCTGCTTGCAGCACTGGTTCAACAGAAATTCTCAGGTAGGGTTTCCCGAGGCATGTGCTTTTCCACTTGGATATTTTGTGGAGGCTGAAACAAAAGGAATATCTCTGTTTATCACAGTGGATATCCAGCATCCTTCCATCCTGGCCCAGTCTCAGGTGCTCCCTGGAACTGCCCAATGCTGGACCTCACCGCTTTTCTTATCCTCCCCACTGCTTGGAGTCCCACTCAGTCAGCCTCCCCCTGCCATTGAAACAAGACATCTTCCCATGCTGGGGCAATCCCTGGGGTAGCAGCACCATCACTACTGTGGATTTTGATATGAAAGCTGGATGAGGAATGATTTGATTTCTGTAATGGATGGTGCTGCAGATTCATATACTTCTCCTGACTCTCAGAGAGCACTCAAGCTCTGCAAGGTCATCACGTATGGGCTTATATTTTTTATTTTTTTAAATAGCTCTGTTCTACTTAAGAGCGATAATAGCACTATAGGCTCGGGTGAAATATTTCTGTGTTCGTGGGCTTGGTCACAAAGCTTTATCATTTTGCCCTTCATTGGAGCTAGCAAGGTCACCAGGCAGCAGTAATAGAGACGTGATAGACTTAATAAAAACCAAGATTAATAAGAACTAGGAAGAAGAAAGCAAAGAGTTTGGGTTGTGGGAGTTGTTAGTGGTGCACAGGCAGGTGTTAAGCCCGGGAATAAGTTATAGACCACTGCCCCAAGTGAGGTTGAAGGCTTCTTTCCCCCATCAGTACAGCACGTGTTTTGAGTGGGCAAGAGCTCTGATGCCAACCTGTCCCACAGCACTGCAGATCTTCTGCCCCTGGATGGGCTCTCCAGCATAACTGGCCTCTTGGCTAAGTCATGTAGGGCTTTCCAGGGGCAGGTAAAGCCCTTTGGAGAGCGTGACCAGGCAGGGGCCAAACTGCTTGCAGAACAGTGTGTTAAGAGAGGTTACGAGCAGGCTGTTGACCTCCAGGAATAGGCGTTCCAGGAACTCATGCTTTGAGTGATGGAAGGGATAATAGTCAGGGGTCCTGCTGAAGCAAAAAGTTAGGTAAAGAAATCACGGGAAAGCAGTTCAAAAACCGTGATGTCGTGACCTTCTGAGGGTGAGTGTCTGATCTGCTGTGTGGGTGAGATCCAGACCGGCAGCCGGGGCAGCCCCCGAGCGCAGGCAGGTGGCACGTCCTGGGCACCTCATATGCCTTCCCCTTGCAGGAGCAGTTATTTAACTGCCTAAATATGAAGTGACACGAAGGACCTTGGCTGCAGCCCCAGTTTTGGAGCTGTTGGCCTGTGGCTCCTCCGTGTGCCGCGGGAGCAGCGCGTGTCAGCTGGGTAATCTGGAAATTGAAATGCTGGAGCGCTGATCAGATGAGATTGCTGGATAAGGAAGAGAACACTTTGTCTTTCTGAAGCTTGGGACTCATCTGCTTTGTTTTTCTTCTTTTCCTTCTTTTTTTTTTTTTTTTTTCCCTAACATCAGGATGCTGCCGCAGTAAATGCAAGTATTTCTGATGGGAGGTCAGGGTCATTAGCTGGAGGCATCACGGTGGTTTAGGTGTGGACAGGTCTTTGGAAGCTGCCCTATGGGGTCCGGCAGAGTGGTATTTGATGCTGTGGCTGTCACCTGGGGCCTTTACTCACTGCCACTTGTCCCCCCGCGCTGGTATGCGTGGCCATCCTGCCTCCAGCAGCACTGCCTGAGGAAGAGCCAGTTGTTTGTGGGCTCCTCAGCCAATGCAGGTGCAAACAAAACCATCTGAACCAAGCAGCTGAGACCAATAAAATACTTCATTATTAGCTGGTGCCATCAGTTCTTCTCCAGTGATCTGGAGCAGGCATGTGCAGGGCTCAGTTACCGTGAGTCAGCTGGTGAGCAGTGGTTCTCCAAGCCCTGGTGGCACAGACACTTAGGAACTTGAGCTATCCAAGTCTCTTCTGGCATGGCAAAGAGTGAAAGGCTGCAGGTTTTAACCCTCTCATCCCTTTTTCCCTGCCTTTGGAACTGTGCCCTGTGTTTTCTTAGGCCACCTTTCGTTCAGGCTGTGCATGGGTACCAGGAGCTGGTGGCTGATCCCTGTTGTCTCCAGAGGCTGGTGGGGTCTGGCATCATGTTAATAACATGGAGACACTTGCTTTCCTTTTTGGGGTAATGAGGAGGTTGCTCTGTTACAATGGGCTGGTCCCCTGGGGGATAAAATAGGAAGCCAAAGGCAGTGTCCCTATTCTGTTATTCCACAGAGGGAGTGAGATTATTACTGAGGAAATTGCAGGCCTGCTCGTGGTGGTGTTTTACTACTGATGTAAAAATAGACTTTATTTTATTAGCAGAAATGATTCCCCCCCTTTCCTCCCAGCTGAGCAGGCTCCGCTTCTTCGTACGTCCCCAGTGACTCCCCATAGCCAGTCATGTCGTGCTGAGTTCCTATTTGTGTGTTCACAAAAGTTTTGAAAAATATTAACTACCTGGGCAGTTCTTTTGGTGCTGACCAATGTCCCTGTGCAGGAACAGCTGTTTAGAACCACTTTTCACCATGGAAAACTGGGAAAAGCTCAGCTGCAAAATGTTGCAGCCCCAGTGATGGGGATACTGGTGGTCCCAAATCTCCCAACACTGCAGTTCCGTGCAGTTGGTGATTTTAAAGTGTTGTTATTTTATCATCTCTGTGGTCGTCAAATGGTCTTACCAGCAGACCTAGAATATTTGCAATGGCTCTCTGCCACTTTACACTGTCAGAAGGTCAGTCTTGTGAAACCTGGGAAAAACCCCCGTTGTTGAGGGCCTCTGGGTTACAGAGTCAGTGTTTCAGATTCTCAGCCCTTAGCTGCTTCTCTGAGAGCCCTGCCCAGAAATATTTCAGCAGAAATTCATCCAAGAGAAGTTCCACCGAAAATGAGGAACACTGTGTCTATTAGTGTTAGGTTAAGTTAAAGAAACCCATGAAACTTTACAAATAAGATATATATATATATATATATACACAGATATGTGTGCAGGGTCAGAGGTATGGGAGAGAAGAATGTTTTAGTCCTTGTTAGAAATACCTCAGTGTTTTGTACCGAGACTGGAAGTTTTGCGGCTCATAAAAAATTCATAAGCCTTGTTGAGGAAAACAGAAAGGCAATTCAGGTGTCTTTTTTTTTTTTGAGCACTGTCACACTTGCAAGAGTTTAAGCCAGTCTGGATTGATATTTCTCGTTAAATGCCAACTCTGCATTATCATCCTCTCTGGATCATAGTTCAGCGACTCCAAAAGAACAAATGACAAGATGGCCTGGCTTTGTGGAGGAGAAGAGAGGAGAATCCTGGGTATTTTGCATTTTCTTTATGTGTTTACAATCTCCTCTTCAGGGTCCTTTTCACTTCTGCAAGCACAAAACTCAAGGTGAAAAGTAATTGGACAAGCTAACAAATGAGTTGGGGCTTGCTGCATTCCCCACTGGCGAGTTGCTGTGTTTCTCTTGCCACCAAGAGCAGCCTCTTTGACATGGCCTTTCATGTACCAGCTAACAAAGAATGGAAATCTGCCACAAGTATGAGAAAAGAGAGGCTTTAAACAGGACAGGCACTAAACCAGCATGATTTATATGGGCTGAGGATAGTGCTTTACATTTCATCAGTCTTCCAGGGGCTCCATGATCCCAGCTGCATCTTTTGGAGATATTTGGTGCAAACTGTTGCTCACCAGAGTTCAGAGTTTTACTGCAGGCAGAGGCAGAGCACTCATTGTGTGCACCCTGCTCTGCAAGGGCTTGGGGTATAAGTGAGGCGTTTCTAGGTGGTCATTCCTTGCTCTTAGGGGTGGTGGAAGCACTGGATGGAGACACTGAGCCAGGGGAGCTGCAGAGACACAGGCAGATCTCTGAGCAAAGCCTGCAGCAGGATGAGGCTCAGCTTCCCCTGCGTCCTCTTCTGTCTTGTGTCATCCCTCTGCAATGGGTGATAAATGATGGCCGTGGCTGGAAGTTTGTCAGAAGGGATCAAGTCACTTGCTGGATCTGGGAAGGGGCTGCTGTGTTCCCTAAGGCTGGGTGTGTGGGAATGCCATCCCTCCCTGCACCAAAACACTGGTGCTGCTATCCCAGCATCCTTGCCACTGGCACGTATCGGGTTGCAAGGGGTTGATTAAATGCTGCTTCCAATTTCCTCGTTTGTATTTCCAGTGCTCCCTGTGGTGGGTTGTGGGCACAGCCCTGGCTGGGTGACACTGGCCCTGGCTGCTCTGCTCCCTGAGAAGCTGTGCACTGGGTGGTGCTCAGCAGCTGGGATGTCTTTTGCTCCTTGCTCTGACATTTCAGAGACTTGCAAGGTATTTGTGTGGTTCCTTCTGCCAGGTGGAGCCAGGCAAGTGGCAGCTTTCTGAGAGCCTTGCCAGCTGTTTCTCTTGCCCCTTTCTCACCTGATGCTGTAAATTAAGAGGCAAAAATCACCCAGACTCCTGTTAGCTTCTCCTGCTGCAGGCTTGCAGGAAGGATTATTTCCTCTGGATGCCAGGACAGGGAGCCTGTAGCTCCTGCACATTTGACCAGGCAGGTATTATCAAGTCAAGGTGCCTTGGGATTTAAGCTGCACACGTTGTTACCGTAAATGGCTTCTCTGTGGTAATATAGAGCATCTTTATTCTTTCCATACCAGCTGAGTAACTGGTAAATGACAGGTCCTGCTTTTCAATTCCACCGTGTTGCCAGGGGCTGTCACACTTTTAATTTTTGCAATAGCTGCAAGCAAAGCAGTAATTGTGTTTCCCACTTCCCACAGCTGCGGTGCTGGCTTTGTGTTCCCTCTTCTTGATTCTTCTGCTGTTTGATGTTTTCTGAAGCTTCCCACAACACTGCTGTTGAAGTTATCTGGTGTTTGATGGCTCATCACCCCCCCCACCCCCCAAAATACACCGCGAGTGTCACAGGGCAGGAGGGGTGCACTCAGATCTGCTGGGTGTGATGCTGATCACTGAAGACACCTGGGCGGGGTGGAGGGGAACGTGCCTGTGCTCTGTGCCCCTGCCCAGACCGGCAGGATTTGGGAGCTGAAGTGTGCAATATGTGACACGTTGCGTGCGCCGGTTTTGGCTGAGAGATGGGACAGCTTTTGAAGGGCTGCTCTGTTAAATCTGTGGGTGTTTCTGTAGGTCCAGAATGACTTAAGTGGAAGTAATTTTGGGGATGTGATTTTTCGCGCTTGCTTCAGTGCATTTGAAAGGTCTGCTCAGGACTATTACAGACCCTCCGGCCTTTGAGCAGCAGCTCGGGGAATTTTGGCTTCCAAACCATTTGAGGCTTTGGGTTGGATTTTTTGTTGTCTTGTAAAGTGTAGGTCTAGGCGATGCTTTTGCTGCAGGTTGAGTGTTCATCATGGCCTTAGCTGTGGATTCTCCAGTGGCTGAAAAGGTTTAATCCATGTGTACTGCTCTTGTTTTTTTCTCTAACTGGCTGCACTCAGTATCTTTGAGGTCTCCAACCCTCAGTGCTGTGTGGGTGAGGCTACTCAGGGAGATCAAATGCTGTCACTCACAGGTATGTGCTGTACGCTGTGTTCTGTACCAAAGCAGGCTCGCAGGACCTGGACTTAACAGTTTCAGGGTGTAAAAGAGAAAGGCTTATGTGCTCCTGAAGTTTGAGGTCCCTGTGAGCTCAGCTCAGCCCAGCCCAGCCCAGGCAGGTGACACCTTTGAAGAGCACACCAGGCTGGCAAACAAGTGGGACTGATTATCTCCCTGTAAAACTGATGGTGCTGGTTACAGCAGATGAAGGCTGTTTGCTGAAGGTCACGCAGACCTGCTGTAAAGCACTGCTGAGAGATCACACACAAAAAGAATAGGGAGCAGTTGCAGTCTTGTGCCTTAATAAATGATCATTGGGAAGGTGGGATGAGACTAAGGACACTGCAGTCATGGAGGGTCCCCAGGGACACAAGAAGGGTGCTCTCATTTGTACAGACAGTGGTTTGAACATGAACTTTTATTTTTCTCAGCTCCAGTGTCTACCCTGGGCTGTCCCCATACCTGGGCAGCAGAGCAGAATGTGTCCTACCCTCAGCCCTTTCCAATTCATAATCTGCTCTCAAGGCCCAAACCATCCTTTACTGATGGGTGAACCCAGTACAAGAGCTTATGAACTGAAGTGAGAGGGACATAGATCCATATTTCCCTTCTCCCACTCTGGATGCTGCAAGAGTGGACATATGTGAGCAAGCTGTTTCACTTCTTACAGCAGGGGCGTCTGTCCCTGGTTGCTGCCCTGGGTTGGAACAGCAGAGGGACCTTAGAAGGAATCTTGTGGACTTTAAATGCTCTGCTCTGTGGTACAACATCCTATAGTTTTAAGGCTCCTGTGAAAGCCCTCTTCCAATGGGAGAAAGTAATTGAAACCACATTTTCTTAGCTGAGTAATTAGATTGATTCTGGAGAAACGCGGACACGTGGAAAATTGAAAAACGGAAGAGTTGCGTGCCCTTGGGCTGCTGATGAATGTGTTGGTGCCTTTCTGAGGAACACTGGCTCAGTCTACTGAATTACAGGACATGCTGAGACCAGCTCAAGCATGATGCAAGTCCACGCCCCGACCAGGGGAAACTCAGACAGAAAGGGGTTCCTTTCTTGCTGCGCTGATCTGGAATGTGTGTCTCTTTCCCCAGAACTTCTCACTGGATTTTGTAGTGCTCTGTGCAGCAAAAGGGTGCGTGTCTGTGAATCCAGCTACAGGATTAGGGGTCAAAAACTCTCCACATAATTATACACACAGAGATTTTAGTTGAATGGTGCATTTGATGGGACCAGCTCACAGATCACACAGTTACAGGGATGCTGTTGAAACTGTGGTTGTGTATGTTTCATCTGAGTGTTTTGACCTCAGACATCTAGTGGAAAGTATTTCTGTGAGCTTCATTCCCCAGAGTAAACCAATCATGCCTACTATTCTCTATTCTTGCACATTTTAACAGCTGAGAACTTGTTTGTATGCTGTCAGCCATGCTGAGGGAGTATTTGGGTTTCTGGGTCTCATTCCTGTGCTCAGCTGTGCTGTGGTTTGCAGGGTCTGGAAAGAGCTCTGACCCTATTTCTGGCTGAGATTATTTAAGCAAAGGTAAATATTCCTCCACGTGGCTCTGTGGAAAGGTCCACAGCCAAACTCCTATTTTAAACATCTGTAAGTTTAAAATACCTGTTTCCAGTACTCTGTGTGTGGATGGTGTGGGCTGTTCATAGTGGCAGGAATGAAGGCAAACAGGCACACTGGGCTCTGGAACACCATTGCTGTGTGATGAGTAGAACCAGAAGTAGCCATGTAAGATGAGATGCTAAAAGCTGCCTGTATTCCCCTTCCTCATTTCCAGCATTATTTTTGAAGCATTTTCATTCAAGGCTTTTGAGTAATAGAGAATCTTTTCCTCACATCTCATAGCTTGGACTTCTGGACTGCTCTTTCCTGCTTGGTGTGCTTTCTCTAGTTTTGATGTCTCAGCCTGATCTAGCTTCAGACTTGGCTTTGCTCTGAGCAGGAGGTTGGTCCTGAGTCCATCAAAGTCCCTCAAATATATTATTCTGTGATTATGATTTTTACTGGTCCTCCATGTTTCACATCCTCAGATTTCAATGCTTCCTTTCAGTGTGCAGAGTCTTTGCTAAACCATTTCCTTATTTCATAATTTTGAACCTCCTTTTTGCATAAATGCAAAGCCAAACTGATTCTTTTGAGCTCTGGCTAATCCATCATCCTAAACTGTTTCTACCTACACAGACTACTATTAAGATTTAATTAACAACTGTTCTGCTCAAGCTTTGGTTCTGGTCAGCAGTATCGGAATTGCATTAAATGGGGGCATTAAAAATACAACAGCATTCGTGATATCAGCCTGGTAATATGAACCACTGCTTTGTGTGTGTATGTGGTGTGGTATCATCGTAAATCAGGAAGCTCCTGTGTTGAGATCACGTGTTCACCTGATTTATTGTTGCTGTTTGCCTTCTCTGATGACATCTGAAAGTCATCCTGGGGGCAGGAGCTGTCACCAAGCACACAGCCTTGGCATCGGACATGCTGCTGTCTCCATGTGGATCGTATTTCTCTGATTTTCCATTTTGTTCCTGATGTCACCCTAAAAGCTGTCAGCAGCACCTCAGGAGCACTGACAATACAGTGTTTTACCTGCTTTGTGACATATGTACCCTTCTGTCAGGAGATACCAACCTCAAGGACCCTTTCTCACTCTTTCCCCAGGTCCCATCAGCAGTATTTTAGTGAACCGCTATGGCAGCCGCCCCGTGGTCATGTTTGGGGGCCTTTTGTGTGGTGTTGGGATGATCTCGGCTGCCTTCTGCACCAGCATCCTGCAGCTCTACATCTGTGTGGGCTTCATCACAGGTAAGACCAGAGCACCTCCTTCCCCTCTATGTTTGAGGTTCACTTCTGATGGCTTGGGACATCCACGCTTGGGCAATGTGTGGACCAACACAAACACAGTGGGAAGCTGGTGACATAAAAAGCTTATTAACTGCTCCAGAGGAACTTTAGCAAAGAGCATGTCCCTGCTCAGCACTGTGTTCCCAGCTGAACATCATCGCGTGTGGGATCTCAGCAGGGCTGTGCTCTTGGCAGCTGAATGCTCTAGGCTGGGGGGGGCACAGTGAGGGTGGCCATCAGTGCCCTCAGCATCCACTGAAGCAAATTCAGGTCGACTGTGCTCTGCCCTGGGCAAGGCAAGTCCTTCTGGATACAAGTGTGACTATAAGAAAACACCAGTGTTCCTATATTACTGTGTGTTATCTTCCCTCTGTGAGACACATGAAATGAGATTTCAGGGGTTTGCTTTAGTTCACTTGCCCTTTGCCAACGTGTGAGGTGAGGAGGTCTTTTATCTGAAAATAACAACTCGGGAGTAGATTGAAAATAAGCAATATTCTCCCTATTGTGAAAAAAAGACAACTGTATTTCCTTATTGGAGTTGCAATTTGAATTGTCTGTGTTCTATTTATTGGAAATAGGAGAATAGGCCAATTCAGCACTTTAAGGTCTGCAGGTGCCAGGTTATGGCTTTTAAAGGTAGATGGATTAGAGTTCTCTACCAGTGTGTGTACAGGTTCTTAATTATAAACATTTTTGTTTATTATTTTGGATAAGGTACAGCCAATGTTTCTTCCAGTGCAGCTAGGACATCTGCTTGAAAACATGACACAGTGAGTTCAAAATTGGCTTTTGAGGTTGCAAGGCATGTGTTTTAATGAATGTTCCCAATCTCTCCATAGATGCATTAAGTGTTGCTGCTTTCTGAATGTGAAAAGTAGGAGCTCAGCATTTAAAATCAATAGAAACAGCCACTAGCAAAGTAAATTGGGAAAGAAAGTTTGTCATCCTGCTCTTCTACACCAATATTGCTTTATTAAATCCATAGAGTAGTGAATAAATCCCCATATAGGATTCCTTCTTTTAAACCCTGCTCTTCCTATGGAGTGTCACTGTAATTAGATGAAAGTGTGCTATTACTGGATGAATAAATCTTGCAGATTCCTTGAAAGGGATTCCAGAAACAAAATGATGAGAAATAAAAATAACCAATATCTCCCAGTATTTATTGATGCATGAGCTTGCATCCTTCCCTGCTAAACAGGTGTCCTGTAGGAAGTGCATGTGGTGACAGGACAAGGGCGAATGGTGTCAAGCTGACAGAGGGCAGGTTTAGATTAGCTATTAGGAAGAAATTCTTCCCTGTGAGGGTGGTGAGGCCCTGGCAGAGGTTATCCAGAGAAGCTGTGGCTGCCCCATCCCTGGAAGTGTCCAAGGCCAGGTTGGATGGAGCTCTGAGCAACCTGGAGATGACCCTGCCCATGGCAGGCAGTGGAAGTGGATATTTAAGGTTCCTTCCAACCCAGACCATTCTATGATTCTGAGTTGATTAGCACATGGAAACCATAAAGCTTTTGCTAAAAATATGTGCATTTTGGGGAGCAGAAGGGCTTGGGCAAGAAAACAGGGCTGTAGGAAGACACCAGCCTCTATGGTCAAAGGTTCTTGTCTAAAAACGTGGCAGGACGTGTTTTGTGTCTAACCCAAATGGATTGATGAAGACTTTGATCTTTTTTGGTCCCTATGTTTGTAAATCTGGTCTGTTGCCCAGCTCAGAAAGCTGATAGTCTGCTCTGTGCTCAGTGCACACGTGTAACCCTCCCACCAGCCTTGAGGTACAGAGGCAAACCACCCCCACATCTCCTTGTCTTTAATGCTGTGTTGTTTCCTCTGAGCAAAGCACATTTTTTTGTTGTGCACATCTTTTCCTCCTGCTTGCTGAACGAGGGCAGCCGTATGGATGAGGTCTTGGCTAATAACCCATCATTTCCAGGCACGGTGTGTGTGCTGGGGAAGGAATATTAATTTGAGAGGGAAGGGAAGGTGCTTGTACGCCTGCTAACATGCTTGATGCCTCTAATTACGCCTGAAGTGCTTTTGCTGGTCAGGCCTTACATGGAAGCATTCAAGGACAATTAGGGAGCTGCCTGCTCGTCACGCGGCTGCGACAGCGTCACTGCACGAGGAGAGAGACTTTTGTGAGGGGGATTTGCAGTAACTGCAAAGCAACCTGTAAACATCACCCTCTTTTTAGCCTCCTTCCTGCTAGCCTTGAAAGGAAACAGGCTGATGTAAAAGACTGTGTTCATGTAATTCGCAGGGATGGAGATACGAACAAGGTAGCTGGGGGTGAGAGGTCTCTGCTACAGCCTGTGGCATATTAATGGAAATCTCTTCAGAGGAGCAGAGCAGGAAGTACCTGTTTATGGTGCAGAGATTAGACACGGCAATCTCAGCTGCTTTCAGGACTGTGTCTGTTGCCATTTGCATGCAGAGCAGGAACCAGGCTCTGCTGTCGGCGGCAGCTCTGTCCTTGATGGCACCGAGCTCTGGGCTGCACGAGCCTCTTTGCACACACTGCAAACCCCACAGTCTCTTCCCGTTTGTTTCCCTACAGCGCTTAGAAAAAGAAATGGGGTTTGCAAGCTGTCAGCCTGGACGGATGCCAGCCTGGATGCATTAAATAGGTGTTTTCAACGTGCAACCTCTTCTTGAGTCTGAGGCAGAAGAAGCAAATTTCAAAGCTAAATACAAAGCAGTAATGACTGGTCAGAGTTTAACTCAACCTGTACCAGTTGGACTGTCAGAAAATCAAATGGGATCTTGGATGAGGCCTGTTGGCTGATGAGAGTAGAGTCTTTGCCACAGCCAAAAACATTGAACATTGAAATACCTGATCAGATCTTCCCTTGCCAATAAAGTAAGAACATGATCAATAGCTACACAGCTGACTCCTGTAGCAGCACTTACTTCCTTCTAATATGAGGGAGATGTATTTAATCCAGGGAAGGACACTGCATCTGGCACAGCTTGCTTCTGCCCATGCAATTCCACAGACAGGCCTCCCTGTCACATCCCTGGGGAGAAAATGTGGTTATTGAGTAACAATTTCAGCCATGAAAAAGCTGCTGTAGTTTCTGAAAACTGCAATAAAATGGATGTAAATATTTCCAACTAAAGTCAGCCAAAAGCTTAAAGTAAATTGAAATTCCAGTTATTCAATTTGAAACTCTCCAAATTTAATTAATGGGAAGAGCATGAGGTAATATTAAATTGGATTTGTCTGACTGGCAAATTAATGTTCACATAATAAAAAATTTGAGTTGATTATTGTTTAAGTGGGTAGCTGGCATCCAGTCTGGATTCCCTTCTCTGGAAGACGTGGTAGGTCCCCACCCAAAATGATTCTGTTGAAATGATGGTTCAATTTCTGCCCTTACTGACCAGCCTGAGAAATGAGGAGTTAAGGGAAATTCTCATCCACTGTACTGAATCTTCTCAGGTGGAAGAAGATGCATTCCTATATCTGAGCACCATCAAGGGTGTTTTCTAACCAAGGTTGAGTTTACTCTCTGTGGTTCTGAGATCAGCCTGAATTTGGCCCCATATGGATAATGAGCAGCCCGTACTTCCCAAAGATGTGCCCTACCAAATATATGGACTATCTAGCAAAGTTCATGCTGAGAGTGTGTTTCATAACAAGATCAATTTTAATATGTTGCCATTTGAATTTATTTTTAATGTTGTGAAGTTCAAAGTGATTTAAAAAAAAAAAGAATCCTAGACTTGGCAAAAATCATAATTTTTTTATAAACCCATTCAAACTGAAGCTGTCCAACATCAGCTGAATTCTGCTGCATCAGCTGGATTCTACTCTATCAGCACCTAATGATAGTGTTCCTTAATTAATTTTGAGGACCTTGACCTTTCTAAATTCTCTTCTGTAAAGCAATATGCCTAATTATGTACTGCATAGTTAAACAAACTAATTATATAGACTAATGAACAAGAAAAAAATCTGCATGACCCTATTTTCAGGATTCGTGTTCTCTGATATAATCACTCCAAGGATTACATTTCTGCTTTGGTCTAATGTGGCTCATTCTTTCCTGGATGATAGAGTGGAAAGTATGTGGCATGATTTTTAAGTGTAATTTTGATGGAGATTTTTAAGAGAATACTGCGTGTCATAGAGATGCTTGAAAATATTATTGATTATTGATGTTGGGCATCAGGAAGCATTTTTTCACTGAAAGGGTGATTAAGCATTGGAAGGGGCTGCTCAGGTAGGTGGTGGATTCACCATCCTTGGGAGTGTTCAGTAAACAACTGGACATGGCACTTATTGCTCTGGTCTGTTTGAAAAGGTGATGATTGGTCAAAGGTTGGACTCGGATGGTCTTGGACTTATTTTGCAACCTGAATGATTCTATGTTTCTATTATTCTATATGGTAGTGCTCTGAAACAGAACCACAGAAAATTAAGACTGTCCCAGTATTTGGTATCTCTATGTGTGCAAGAGAAGCTCTCTAACTGAATTAGCAATGCAGATTTATAATAGCATTTATATATCTAAATGCAATAAAAATAAATTTTAATTAAAAGAAACACTCTGGGGTCCTGTGTAATTAGCATCCTCAGTAACTGTTTTGCTGTGTACTTTCAGACCTCTTAATCTCTTGCATCATACCTGCATTGCTCACACCACCAAATTAGTCACGACTGAGAGGGGTGATGTTATTTTCTGTGCAGGGCTGTCTGCCTGGCAGCAATGTTGGGTGCCTGAGGCCCATTTGTCCAAGTCAAAAAAACCTTCCTCAAACTGGCAGTTGTCTTTTTTAAAAAATAAATCCATGCTCTCCCCCAGAAAGGCTGCTGTGTCCAGATAGAACCCATCAACATTCATTGAAGGAATAGTTTTAGTTTATCCTGAAGCAAAGTCTTTGTCCTAGTTTTGGCACCCAAGAGATTTGCAGTTCCAAAAGGGGGGACAGTCTGACTGAGAGGATCTTTCTGGGGTCTGGTTATCCAAATGTGGCAGCCAGAAGCTCAGGGATATCTTGAGCAAAGTTTGCATCCAGATTATCACATTGAAGTGGCACCAGTGGTCCAGTGGTCCATGAATTTCCTTAAACAATGAGCTGAGGAGAAAAGGGACTAAAATCTTTCTTTTTCTAATCTTAATTGTTTTCCAGGATTTGGCCTTGCTCTCAACCTTCAGCCATCAGTGATAATCATAGGAAAATACTTTCTGAAGAGGAGACCCATTGCAAATGGCCTTGCTATGGCAGGGAGCCCTGTGATGCTTTGTACCCTGGCACCTCTCAACCAATTCCTTTTTGACAATTTTGGCTGGAGGGGCAGCTTTTTAATTCTTGGCGCAATTTTATTACACTGCTGCGTGGCAGGAGCTCTCTTCAGACCCATCGGGGCGGCCACGGCATCAGCCAAAACCCAGGATGCTCTGAAAGGAAAGATCACCGAAGATGCCATGAAAATGAGTAGTCCCACAAATGTCTCCATGGAGAATAAAACAGAAGAGGAAGGAGGAAAGGACTGTTGTGAAAAAATCAATCAGTACCTCGATTTTTCCCTCTTTAAACACAGAGGGTTCTTGATTTACCTGATCGGAAACGTGCTCATGTTCCTGGGTTTCTTTGCCCCCATTGTTTTCCTGGCACCCTATGCAAAGCACACTGGCATTGATGAGTATTCAGCTGCTTTCCTGCTCTCAATCCTTGCCATCGTGGATATGGTTGCTCGACCCACCACTGGCATCATTGCAAACAGCAAATGGGTGAGGCCGCGGATTCAATACTTCTTCAGCTTTGCCATTGCTTTCAACGGTGCTTGTCACCTCCTGTGCCCCCTGGCTTCCAACTACACGGGGCTCGTTGTCTACTCCGGCTTTTTTGGCCTGGCCTTCGGCATGGTTTGTGCCATGCTCTTTGAAACGCTGATGGACCTGGTGGGAGCTGCCCGGTTCACAAGCGCCGTCGGCCTGGTCACCATCGCAGAGTGCTGCACAATCCTGCTGGGACCACCTATTGGAGGTGAGTGTATTTTCCTCTTCTGCTTCCACTGGCTTGTCGCTTATATTTAGCCTCTTGCAAGCACAGTTTGTAGGAAATTATTCTAAATATGTTTTCTCTGCTTCCTGACCACCATTTTTCCACTAGTAGCTGGACGGGAAAGGAGGTCCTTGGTATCTCCTCCACTATTTCCGCCTTCCTCCTTTCTGTGTAGTCCTCCAGCTAAAGTTGGTTTTGGAAAGTGATTTTTTAATCCCTGATCCCTTCAAACACTTGAACTGAACTTGCAGAGCAGGACTTCCTACAACACTGAGAATGTTGGTTGCACTTCAGACAGTTCCTCCTGGAGAATTCTCCTGTTGCAGAAGGCTGGAGTCCACCACAATTTAAAACACAATGGTTCCATGAAATCCTGTCACTGAGTTGAACTTAAGCCTTTCTCTTTGTCTCTAAGGCTCTGAGCACTTCACTTATGGATTGGACTTATCTTAGTGCAGCTGATAGATTTAAGGCTGTTCCAAAAATAATTAAAAAAAGGTTTATTTTGGATGGCTTGAAATATCAAAAGGCAGAGACCCTCAAAAGTCCGTGTGGAGAATATTGAACCTCCAGGAGGACTTAGAGTCATAAAAAGATAAGTGGGAACAGTGATCTCCTGCGATTTAAAACCCTTAATATTCCCTATATAGCATCTGCTCCTTTTTCCACAAGGAGCACACAATGTCTGGAAGACACGATATTTGAATCTGGCATTTGTCTCAAGTACTGTCAAATTGGAGTTGAACATTAATTAAATGACTTTATAGGTGACATTCTCTCTGTGTATAGATACCATCCCACCTATTTGCCCTGTCCTGCAGTTTGCATTTCACCTGCATGCAATCTTGAATAACTGGTTTGGAAACTGGTCACCTTAAAGTATGCAAAAATGTTTAATTAGGTTATGTGTGCTGTCTTTATTTGGATTTATAAGATGCACAGAAAGCAGGCAGTTTAAACCCATTTCCTGGATTCAATACTGAGATCTGGCTAATATTCCATATGACACATCTTGCAGAGCCATTTAATTCTTCATATTACCATGTAGCTCATACAGTGTGACAGAAGCAGCTGTATCCTTTTGCTGTCTTAGAGATTCATTATTTAATTAATGATAAACAAAAGAAAATACAATTTTAAAATGACCATTTTCTGAATTACATAATTTTCTGTGTGGAAGATTAAGTTAATGACCAGAGACTGCTAATGAGGCTAAAACAGTTCTAGGTAATAATCGGTAATATTAGTTTTGTAGGGTTTTTTCCCACCATTTTAATAAGCAGCAAATTTATTGGTTCTTTGGCATTTTAATAACCTACTGCAGGGTTCTGCTTTAATGAACTAAGTAAATTGTTCCCAGTGTGTTTTATGACTTTATCTTATTCTCAAAGGAAAAGAGGCAAGACTGTCCTACTGTTGAATTTTCCAATATTCTACTCATTAAAACTCTCATTGAAACCTATTTAGGAGACCTCTAGGTCATCCTGATGAGCACAAAAGGAAAAATTGTTGCAATTAACACTTGGTTGATGTTCCACCAGTAACCTGAATTGTGCAGTTACAACACAGTACATTGAAAATGGTGTGCCAAGGCAGCCAGGGATGATCCAGGAAAAACCATCAACCAAAACCAGTGAAAAATTATTACTTTTGTGATCAAGAAATCTATTTGGTGACTATAAAATCCCTTGTTAGTGTAATGCAGTGGGATAATTAATCATCAGCTTTTCAACATTAGGGGTCAATTGGGAAGTAATTAAAGGTCCCTCTTTTTAAGGAGGAGAACATATTCCAAAAAGTCAGAGAGCTAATGGATGATGGGCAGTTTCAAGGAGGACTGTCTGTACCATGAAGGCCAGGTTAGGAGTGGGTCTTACTTTAATTAGGATTTGGGATGTTAAGAATGGTCCGTGTTGCGCCAGTAAAGGGGAATTAATGCTCAGGATCATAATCCCAATAAGATTTGCATTACATTTTGACATAATGGAGAACAGTGACATTTCAATTAAGCCATCTCCCTTCAATTACTCTGTAGCTCCGTAGCAGAGGCATTAACCTTTGAGAGGAACCTGTCACATTTGTCTTGGCATTGAAATTATCTGACATTGACAGCATCATCTTTGCTTTCCCCGGAACTAATGTTTCCCAGTTCCACGCTGTGCCCTTTCGTCTTTAGATCATGAGTACAAATGCAGAAAGGGCAGATGGGGCCGAAAGCTGAGTCCTCTCTAATGCTGCTGAACCACCCCTGGTGGAATAAATCGGAGGGTCTTTGTCAGGAGTCTGAGACGAGACCCAGTGGTCAGGTGCCATCTCAGGGAGGTCTTCTCAAAAGCTGCCAGTTTTATTGGCAGCCTGAGGACTGCCAAGCCAAATGGACGTGCTTGTAGCTGGTCAATGGAGTCAGTGCAAAGGCTGCCTGCAGGCTCTGTGATCAGAGGAATAGTTTCTCCATGGAAAAAATAGGTGTGCTGGAAAAGTCCAGGCTTTGCAGTGTAGGTTCTGTCCCCTTCTGCTTAACTATGCAAATGATGGGTAGCATTACCTGTACAAATGCCAGCTCCCCCCAGGCTCTATAGTGGAACACACGTGAAGCATTTGCAGGTTCAGGGTGTTTGTGGAAGAGATCAGAAGTCCAGAGAATATCTTATCCTATCCTAAAGCCACAAGGATGTTCCTTTATATTTAAGATCTGAAAACACAATAATCTTGCCTTCATCTCTAAGTTTCTTCTTTTTTTTTTTTCTTTTCCTTTTTTTTTAATATACGTTTTACAGGAACTCTTATTGATACCTTTGGGGACTATAAATATATGTTCATTAAATGTGGAGCTGTGATGGTCCTGGCAGGAACCTTCCTGTTCATAATGAATTATTATAATTATCGTATGCTCGCCAAGGAGGAGAAGGAAAGAAAGACAAAAGAAGAGGATCCTAAATCTGTAAGGACAGAAAATGAAGGCAGAAATAACTGGAACAGAGACACCACACAGGTTGGACCTGAGCTGGAACCTCTGAGAGAGGAACAAGAAGGAGTAAAGAAGGAAGTGAATGGCACAAATGAAGTTTAAACCTGTTCTCATGGGCTGAACAGGAAATGGCTTCTGGGTTTCGTAAGTGAGCACCTGCTGTGAAATCACAATAGGTTTTTAAATGTTGCTCTCTGCCATGTGCATCCTCTTTGTTGTTGTTGTAGGAGAAGGATAGAACAGAATCAAGTCTTGATTCTTATACAGTGTTGGGACCCTGTGCAGTACCATTTGCATACCAAAGGTCCTGCAATATTATTTTCTTTTAGATATTTTCCATTTCCCAGAGGGGCTGAGTTGGGGTGTAACCGCCACCCTGCTGCTATTCCCTGTACTACAGCTGTACCCAGGGAAAAGGCCAGAAGGGTGATGTTATACAGGGGGCCAGGGTACAAGGCCAACATACCACAAGAGTCCTTCTTCAGGTGCTTTGTCTGGGTGGGGCAGAAATTTAGTTTTGAAGGGCTTAAACTTTGATCTGCATTCAAACAGTGCAAATTTAAATTTTCCCTGGGAGGCTACAAAGTCCTTATTATCCAATTTCTGAGTGCCTTACCATTTTTAGCATGCTTTTTCTTTACAACACCCTGGTGAGGCAGTAAGTGCTGCTACTATTAATTAATTGTACAAATGAAGAACTGGAGCACAGAGGAGCTATGGGCATCATTTCATCAGTGAATAAACCTGAGGCATGCCAGAGCTGAAAAAGTGATCCACTGCCTAAAATAGATGCCTAAAAGCCCTGCTGAGCAAGGGCTTTTCAGGCAGACCACCCAAATCTGAAGTTAACACCAGTCCAAAGGTTAGCTCTCCTTTTAATTTACTTCAGTGGTGCCCATATATGATCAGATAGTATTTTTTCATGACTTTGTCACTGAAAAGCTCTATTTAATTATCACTTGTGTACACACTGTGAAGAAAACCGTGCAAAAATACTTCCATAGATACATTGTACTCTTGAAATATTCTTGTACAAAACCTTTTCTGTGAAATCTTGTGTTTCGCTGAAGAATAGTGTTCTTTGGCCATTGCCTTCAGTAGGACTTAAATTTTATCCTTATGTCATATCTTGTGTTTTCTCTGAAAAAACCCTGAAGTCTATATGATATATTTAGGCTTTTGGTGCTGTGTTTTTAATACCCTTTATTTCTGTCAAATATACCTATGATATTTCAGTTGAAAAGACATTGAAAGAGGGTTGTGAACATTTTCCAATGTGCCTTCTGGAAGCTTTCATATACTTAATACAACTATTTTTAAAAATTAAATGGATTTACATTTGCCCACGTGTGTAATGCTGCCTTTAGATTCAGTAAGGAGTTTATCCTCAGAAGGTTTCTAGTCCTGGCTCCCTGTGCATGGTCATGCAACTCTTGGTCATAGCCTCTTACTCCAGGACCACCACTGGGAGCAACTTGCCACAGGGTTCCTTTGACACCCTCAGTGATCTGGGCCAGCCTGACTCCCACCTCCAGTTGTAGGGGCCCATGAGTCTGAAAATAGTGGAGAATGACATGGCAAGAAGATTTTCATGCCTTTCCACCAGGTCATATCAATTAATCCCAGGAACAATGACCCAGAACCCCAGCTGTCCTTAAAGTGGGAGCTGGCGTGGGGCTCCTTGCCCAGCAGAAACCCAAAGCCAGCTTTTTAGGTTGTAAAACTTCGTTAATACAGATAAAATTTTTAATAAAAAGGCATTTTGTTCAGCTATCTATGAAAATCCTCTGGAAAAGAGATGCTGTTGTTAAACTGTCCCTGAGGGCAAAAACCGCTACATTGGATGAGTAGATCTTTAAGGCTCCAGAATTCTTCTAACACGAAGCAGCTACTTCATTTGACCTACTCACCCTCCTGTCATAAAAACATATACTGTCTTTAAGATTACGGCACCGCTTTTGTCACGTAGGAAGCCTTAACCATTTTAAGGCAATTTTGGTGATCACAGCAGGTTTTTGGTGGTGGGTGGCCTGACACTCAAACACCCCACACTCAAACCTCTGATCACGACATCTCACTAATGACTGCAGCAAAGCAATGCCGGGGAACTGTACTTAAAAGTCTGTGAGTAGCCCTAGAAATGCTCTGCTTACTCAAATCCCGTGAATTTGGCACTTTGCAGGCTCAAGCTGTAATCCATTCTTGGAAAACTCTCAGACTTTCCTAAGAGCATTTCCAGTTATTAAAAATGACTGGTGCAATATGAAATATCCATTACTAAAAGCTCTTGTGACAGAGTAGAAGCTGCCTGTGCATCCAATTTAGCGATTTGCCTGGCAAATTGAACACAATATTCATATTTACCTAAGTCTGGAAAGCACCTGTGTAGGCAAGTCAAGAAGTGCAAGTGTTGTACCATAAATATATGTACTAGGCACATGGGGAATATTTGGGATGTCAGACATGCAAGGATGATTGCAAACACTTTCTTTACAGTACAGTTATGAGACAATTTTTTTCATATTTCGTTAGCTTCTGACCTTATTAGAAGTAATTATTGTTTCCAGGGTTGCTTGAACTTTGTGAAGAGCCTGATTTAGATGCTGAACCATCATTCCCAGCAACCACAAAGGAAGCCAACAAAGCAGGAGACCACACAGCACTCCCTGCTCTCGCCGTGTTCTGCTGGTGAGGCACGAGTGGTGTTTGTTGGGGAGGTGTGACAACTACCATGGCCTGAATTTAGATTTATCCCATGTATTCATTTCTTATTTATAGTTCTCCTCACTTTTATCCTCCCTATATTTAACTTTCCAAATTTAAAGGCATGGAGGTGGAATTCAGCTATTTCAACACTTTGACGTGACAAAATTTGTACACCCTCACAGAACGGTAGAGCAGTGACTGTGCCACATGGGGAGTGTCATACTACTAGAAGGGGACATTTTCTGCCATCACACGTTGTGCCAGATGCTGCTTTGCCACACACAGAATCATCCTCCTTTAAATCACGAGAATGAACCAAGTTCAGAAAGTGCAAAACACGTGAGGAGACTTGGGAAGTCTGGAACTACGAATGAGTAGAGGCAACTTGGTAGTAACTGTGATAAAAATAAAAGCAAAAAAGCAAACAAAGAAATGAAGTGCCAACCTGTATGTTTGAAATATGCAATTGTTTTAGATGACACAAGAGATTATTCAGAAGGACAGTTCCCATGGCGGCTGATGCCAAATTTGTTTGGCTGTGTTCAGAAAGCACCTAATAGACAATCCAGGTGGATTCAGATTACATCTGGAATGAATTTAAAAGACATACCCTCTACAGTGACAATGACATTGTCTGTAAAATAGTGTTATTTAGACTTATCAGGACCATGTGAGGGTGTTTTGATGACTGACATTCATAGCTGTCAGCAAAGCTTTCCACAATGGCAGCACAGCTCAGAAGCTGCTGCCTGCTCTGGCACTCCCTAAGGTATTGCTGTGCCCATAGGAGCCAAAGAATGGATCTGCTTCAGACCAAGTATCTGACAGTGCTAATGGTGCAAACACTTCAGTTGCAAACCCATCATCACACCATCATCATCTCTGAACTGTCCAGCCCATGGCCCAACTCCCCAGCCCTTGAATTTGTCATTTTTGACACCAGACTAAATCCATGAGAAGAGAAAAACAGAGAAACAAGGGCTTCCCACTGACTCTCCAGAGATTTTAAGACTTGTCTGGCTGGTGCAAAGGTATCTCACCAAAATGTGCCACATGAAGAAATTCCCACCTTCTGTGGCAACACTGCTGTTTGGAGTAGGCACCAAACAATAATGAGCTTCTACACTTTCCTGGTCAAATCCATTGGCTTTCAAGGAGGGAAAGAGATCCATTCACCAAAGACATCAGGTTCAAGGCCTAATTCTGACTAACCTTGGACACATCAGGATTCCTGATGTATCCTGGACCCCCTTTGATGTGCAAAGCAGAGCCCTTCAGATGAATGGGTACAGTTGAAATGAAATAGGAATAAACACTTTTCCTCGTGCTGCACAGCCTGGCAGTCCTCTCCTGAACACATGAGATTCTTAAGTGGTTTTTAATCAGTATGTAATCAGTCCCAGCCATTAGTTATGCCATCTGATCATAAAGCAGAGCTCCAGAGAGAGATCCTTAGAATATCTAGGAGGTTCCACACATTATTGAGTGGAAAAACCACAGACTCTACCTATCACCCATTAATATTATGTATAAGAAGTGCTTGTTGAGCAAACTTACCAAGCCTAATTATTCTCCCAGCAGACTATGGGGTTTCTTTTGGCACTTCTACAAGTCTGATGTATTTCCTATTTCTTTGAACTCTTTTTTTTTTTTTTAAATATCTTTCAGTGTTATTTTATAGAAGTCAACTTAAGCTTGAGATTGTATTTTTATGGGAAGATTTATGGTGGGCTACATCCGTGAGGGACTTCTTCTGCATGGAGTGCAAACATGTCGTTAACCAGAGGTCTATGAGGAGGAATCATCTCTCTAAAGATAAGCTTCCATTTGGGGACCTCCATCAAGGGATTGCCTTACAAAATCCCAAATATCTAGAAGACTGGGGTCCTTCTGAATAAGCTCAACAATTTGGAAAACAGCCTGACTGTTTGGCTTTATCTTTTGTTTCTTTTTGTTTTTGTTAACAAACCATTGCCATAGTGTTTTTTGATTAAAAAAACCCCAAATGATCATGGGTGCAATGGCTAGAAATATATTGAATTAATTTGCTCACTAGGTATTTGAACTCTGGCTTACCTGTTACAAATACTCTTCAAAATACAGTATTGTGTAGCACATTCCAGTGTGAAACATGAGGGACAATAATATGATTTCAGCTTTCAGCCAGAGCAGATAGCAATTATACAGCACATAAACAGAAGTGCAGTGAAGCCACTTTGTTATTGCAGTGTAACTCAGCTGTACCTCATTTATTTGTATTCTGAGGTGCATCTGAAGTTACCAATTAGGGCCAGTCCATGATTAAACAATTACCTTCACCAATACCAGTATATATACTAATACACTTACCTTCACTCTGTGTATTATTTTTCACTCCTATCTACCATGAACCCAGATATTTTCCAGGGATTAATGATAGGCTGTGTAAAGCTGATAGCCTAAAGTTCAGCAGAGAGTCATTAAACTGGCCTGGTCATTAATCCCTAGAAAATATCATGCACCAAGGTTGTTATAAGGTGAATATGGAAAATAACTTTCCACTCATGTTGACTTTTGTTTTGGCTATTACATCTTTGCATTTGGGGTGTTTGTTTCTACATACTGACAAACAATTCCCTCGGATTTGGGTGTGCCTGATGTTTAGAGGATGAATCCTCCCTCAGTTCACCTTTGTACATCATTGAGGTTGCCGGTAAAAAGACCCTGAACAGACAGTCTGTGTTCCAGCAAGTCTGTCTCGGCCACAATTGTCTGGCAATGTTTGGAGGTTAATTTTAGACTGAACCTCCATTTTCCGAAATGTCTAATTCCAGCTTCTTTGAGCTGAGCAACAACACTGGCAGCCAAATAAAAATATCCATTACCGGGGGAATATGTAGAAAACACCGTTTCATCAGTCATCCTGCTCACACAACTCCCTCCCAGAACTGAGAGTGGTAATGAAAGTAATTTAACATACATCTATAATTAATTTACTACATTCTTCCTGCCGATGGCAATCACCTTACCTACGAAAGTTCATGAAATTGATCTTAATGCACAAGAATAGAGATGGAAATGCGTTAAGGGCAGCTAAACGTGGTTTACTTCTAAGCATGTAAGCAGTTAAGCACTGTTTGGAGAACCGTTTGGGGGCTGATTTAGCAGGAGCCATTACCTGTGAGAAACGAGCACAGGACCTGAGCAGGGCTCTCCCCTCAGCACACGCGGTCTGTGAGCACTGCTGAGAGCAGCAGCCTTTGCTCCCGTTTTGCATAATGTGAACAGAAGTGTGAGTGTGGGTTCAAAAAGGCTTTGCAGGGGGGACAAAGCTGCTGGACAGCTGGAGGTGCAGCAGGGACATGAACCGCGCCAGCTCGTGGCTCTTGTTCCAGTGCCTTTTCAACCCATGAGCCCAGGACCCTGGCATTCTGTTGGAAGGACGACTCTGGCCAGTGTGCAGAACATCCAGATGTGCAGACGTGTCTGGGCGCTCTGGGCCCTGCACTTGTCTCCTGCAGAGAACAGATACCATGTGCGTGCTGCAGAGTCCTGTGTACACCTGATACAGGCTGTTTCTAGGGCTTCCTAGTGGTTTAAAAGCATCCTCTGTTTGCTGGGTCCTTGGCTGCGAGCCATTATCCCTTCACCAGCCCTGGCTTTTCTGCACATCCATGAGCCCTACACTCAGCTGGGCTGGTGATCTCTATGCTCCCTAGAGCTGCAAAGCAACACTTGTAACTGCCATACACTTCTCTACAGACTGTGATCTGCACTTCCCAAATGCAGGTGATGGCATTACGACTTCAATATGAGCTGGAAAAATCTGGAAAAGCAGGAACCCATCACAAAGAATGCTCTGTAACAGCCATGTAAATATGTACATAAATAAGTAGGAAGGATTTTAAGTGTGTCTCCCATCACTGAGACCTCCAAATGGGGGAGTACAGTAGCTTTGCATGGATGGGGGCCAGAGAGCCCCCAGGCCGTTTTGGTGCCCCCCTTCAAGGTGAAGCACAGCCTGTCCTGCCTGCACTGCAAAGGGGGAAGAAACCCTGCACAGCAAACATCACTCCTCCTGGGGAAGAGCCCCAAAGAGCAGGAAAGAAGGACAAATATTTCCTTTTCCTACACCTGCCTGTGCCTGAGAACCCGATGAACAGACCCTTGGCCTCTGTAGCTGGGGCTGCTCACTGTGAGTATGGCTGAATGAGGAGGATTCTCAGCAACACTCAGTGAGAGGCATTTTTCTGCCTGCTGCTTCCTCCAAATACAAAGCTGCTGACTGGCTTCTGCTTAACACCAGGAAGAGCAGGATGTGTCAGACCCATGCTGCCAGAGAGAGAGGCATGAATCAGCCTAAGCATCCATACAGACAGCAGCAGGTTGCTGCAGGACTTTTATTGCCTGTTGGCTGTCACACAGCTCCTCATCACAGGGCACCAAAAACTGTCAGAGCTGGCTGCTGGGCCATGAGAGGGACAACCAGAGGGAAAATGGGAAAAGCAGGCCTGAAGCCAACAGAAAGTGTTCAGGGCTGGTTTGAAATGCTGGGGTGTGAGCCCTGAACAGCTGCTGTCCCCATGGCAGGAGCCTGGGAAAGCGTCTGCCCCACCAAACCCCAAACCAAACCCCAAACCAGGCAGCTACAGGAAAGGTGACAAAATTGAGGAGCTTCCTCTGCAGGGTTTGTGCTTCCAGTTTATGCTGCCATGCATATGACTTATTATCCATGCTAGAGGCTCCTGCGCAGCCCAGCCCTGACCAACTCATGGCATGAACTTTGTGCAAGACCTGAACACTTTCCTCCCTTTAATGCCGAAGTGACATTAAAACCAGAAAGGCCCCGTAGTAAATCCTTTCATTACAGACATTAAGGAAATTTCAGGACACAGACATTACATGGAAAGACTGAAATCTGCCCTGGTTCAGGGATGGATGGCACTGGCACCCCTTTCCTGAGGAGCAAGGTCTCTCTCTTCCCATAAACACTTGTCACTAGTGAGGCATCACTGCAGGGGACAACTCTGCTTTTGCCAAAAGGGAAAGATTTTAGCAAGGGGCAGAAAAAAAGAAAAGCTTCCTTGGGTTAAAAGCACATCTGAGGAGGAGAGCTCCGTGCCCAGGAAAACAAAAGGACATTGGCTGTGGCAGCACAGAGGTCAGTGAGGAGCACAGGGCAAGCTGCTTTCCCCAGTTAAGCTCCACTGTTAAGAGGTTCCCTAAGACACGCTAATCACCCAGATCTTCAAATATGAGGAGCATCAGAGAGAATTTACTTGCCTAAGAAAGGGGATTTTACTGGTGCAGTTGGTGGGAAGAGAATTAGATCAGTTTTAGACACTTCAAAATTAAACCAAACCTGCCCTTTCTATAAATTCCCGTATTCCTCAGCTTGGCTTCTTCCCACTGCATTACAGTTTTGCGCTGATTAGGTGTTTCTGTCTTTCCCTGAAGTGGTTGTGGGTTTGGTGACAAAATTATTAGCTGATGTGAGACGCCCAGCCAGAAAATAGATCATGGAGTGCAGCTGCTGTACAGGCAGGATGGAGACCACTCAGGATGAGAAGGATGCAATAGGCAAAGCCCCTTGAATGAACTGCGCTGAATCAATTTAGAGTATTCTTAATCATATATTCTGTAATTATGGAAAGATAATATTTTATCTGAAAAAAAAAAAAAAAGACCTGTTTCAAAGGACAGGGATGGGTGAAATAATTTTTGGAAGCTTGTAGGCTTTTCTCTCTAGACTTGTGCAATGTTCATCAACAAATGCTACTGATTAACAATTGCTACTGGAATATGCAGAATATACAACAGGGTTATGTGTTTTAACAGTTCATAAAAGAAAGCTCTTAGAATAAGGGGATGTGAGCAAACAGAATCATGTAAGTAATGCTCTGAATCTGTGGTTTCTGTTTCTGTGACTTGTCAGCACTATGTAGAACACAAATATGTACAGGGACTGCAAAGGCAATGGTATTGTCACTATTAGTCTTGCAGCTTTAGAACAAGTGAGTGGGTTTAGGTGGTACAGCACAACCCAGAGGAACACGACTTGCCTGACAAATCCCATATTTTATAGCCCTTCAAAGTACACAATGGTCAGCATTTTTGTCTATTTTGAAATGTGTTTTGGATTCCTTCTTTCCTCCTAATTCCTGTAAGTGGTGCCTAAAAGGCACCTGATTTTCCCAGTTGCCTTTTCAGAGACTCTGACTGAGAAACAAGTAAACATGAACTAGGCATTCATTGGTGCACATTTGGGCAAGAACTGCTTTGCTGACTGGCTGATGGCATAAATGTTCACTTTTCTTAGCCTAGAGTTGCATTTTCCTACTGGAGAAAAACCACCATCCTTTTCATGCCAGAGAAATAACGTCTTGGGGTTTTTTTCCCCTTTTCTTCTTTTTTTCACAGCAAATATTATGCATGAAGGGTCATCACTTTTTTTTTGTTTTGTGTATGTGTAGAACTAGGAAGAAAACTATTTTAAACAAATGAAAATACTTCAAGTCTGTCTTTGACCCCTTTTTCCTCCACTTTTTCTCCTTCCATCAGTCATAGGAAGAACTGGATTGAACAACACAGAGAAGTAAATAGAAACCAAGTATTCAACAGAGAGTAAAAGGAAACAATTGTATTAAACCATAATTTAAACAATTCTAGAAGGATCAAAAATCGATGTTTTCCTTTCTTATCCAAACAACTCTAGTCAAGAAGCCCAACACTCGAGAGGAGCTCTGCACCAAGAGACACAGGGTTGTGCTGCTACAGAAACAGCTTTAACGAGCGAAAACACATTCTGCCGTGTACTGAAAGGGGAAAAAAACCAAATATCTGGGCAAATTTTTGCTCTGCTGTGGGTGGTGGTGCTGGAGTGCAGCCCCCGAAAGCTGCCGCTCAGCTGCAGAAGACGAAGGTGCGGGAGCAGCAGCCGCTAGAGATCAGCCTTGCCCCGCGCTTGCCACCACACCGACACCCTTCCCTCGCTTTCTCCCTGCTCGGTCGTGCCCGACCCTCGGCTTTTTACACACCACTTTTTTTTTTTTTTTTTTTTTTGCTTTGGAATGTGCATGCTCGTCCCTGGGCATGAGATTCCCCTGTGCTTTCCCCCATCACTTTCAGCTTGGCTGTCATTAATTAGCCCACAGCACGAGAGATGCATTTTCTTGCAGAGAGTTTTTGTGCATCTCTCTGCAGCAGAGATGCCGAGCTCCCTCTGTCCCCAGGCTGTTTGCTTTGTTTTAGCTGCGTGCTTATACTGTACTTTGCTATAAACTTTCAGAGTTTTGTTTCCCCCTGACTCCTCTCTGCTCTCAGGTGACTGTCTGACATTTTTCATTCTAAGAAACTCGCAGATCTGGGAGGGGGGATAGAAACAGGCAAGGGAAAAAGATATTTTGCTTTTTCTACAAGAGTTCTGCCATCCCAACCCGCTGCCTGCTCTCTGAGATTGGGGGCAGTGGGGAGCAGGACAAGCCCAGCACTGCCCTACCTGCTCAGGGCAAGGCTGATGTGCATCCATCTTCCATCCTGCTCTGTGCCCACACCAGTTCCCTTACACACTGGGGGTACTGGGGGCAGTGATATCACGCTGCTCAATAACCAAAACGACAAAGCAATGCACAGTCCTCCACAAAGAGCAACTCCACAGATGCTTCCCCTGGAGCAGAGCTCTTCCAGCTCCCACTCTGTGCCCCACTCAGCCTTAATGCTGCAATTAATCTCCCGGTTTCCTCCTGTCAGGTATTTCAGAACTTCTCTGATCATCTCTCATTTTGTGCCCTGGAAATGTATTGGACATGATGTGCCGACGTAACCAGCCGTGACAAATTGTCGCGTAGATGTGGGAAGCACATGGCATACCAAAGGATGGGAAATGCCAGGAGCTGGCCTTCAGCTTCATTTGTGTTATAGGACCTCACTATATGCTTGTCTCAGGCAGAATTGTTTTCACCCTCAGGTTTTGTCCCAGTTCGTTACCAAATAGCCAAGATCAAACAGCCAAGATCGTCTTCCAAATGCAGAGCTCCAGATTTAACATGCATGCCTGTGTGAGCACATATTCATGCCTCACTATTAGAATGAAATAGTTAATCTTCAATAAATATCTTTAGTTAAGTGCAGCCTTTTTAGGAAAAACGTCCAGCAGTTCTCATTATGCCACACTGCAAAAACCTACCCATGGGATGGCTTAAACTGAGGAGGCTGCTCTCCTGATTCTCCAGCTAAAATGAACAAACTGAAAGTGGAATTTAAAATGAACAAGGTGACTGTGTGCTATGCTGAGAACAGATGTGGGTTCAGTCTCCTCGTGCTCTAAGCTGGCCAGATGTGGCAGCCCCCAAGGGATGTGCCTGCCTGATGTCACTGCTGCTCTGGGAATGATGCTGTGCAACTGCCTGGATGGGTGAACTTGAAAGCCACTGTCTTCAGGTGCTGGGGACATTCGTCCTCCTGCTCATCTGTGGGAAACTAAATCAGAAAGCACAGGAAGATGGCCAAAATTAATTTATGGATTCTACACAGACTGCAGTGCTCACAATTTTCTTGAGCTGGCAGCTAGTACATACAGTATCAAATGTTTCTTCTTGTACTGGAAGGACAGTTATTGACCAGCCAAAAGTTCAGATGCTGACACCAGTATCTACCTCAGTCTTGAAAGCCTGAAGTGCCAATATCCACACAGGAGGCATGTGATGGCTCTTTGAAAAGTCAAAAGTGACAGCCCATGTCCTGGGTGATGGAAACCAGACTGAAAGAGGAGCCAGCCATTCTTCAGGAACCACAAGCCACTAACACAAAGTGATCCCTGCAAACTGGGATAGGAGCTTGAGAGTCAGAGTGGCAGGAGAGAAGGCTGAGAGAAGAGAGAACACTGCAAAAAGTGTCAGTCCAAAATACTGTAGCTGCCCAGACTAAGAGCCCAAAGCTCTTTTCTGCTTTCACACGTGGGATGTGGGTACCTGTTATTCTTACACATTCATTTAGTGTCACCAAACCCCTTGTGCCTGCAGAGCACAAGAATGAGCCCAGAATTATAATTTCCATTCCTGCATGTGCACAGTACAGAGGATTTTACAAGAAACATGACAATATCTGGGAACCCAATCTCTTTCAAAGTGAGAAAATAACCAGGAAACACTGGAGTGAGTCCCAAAAGAGATGTCACAGCATTTAATGTGTATTTATGCAGCTATTTAGAAGCAAACGAGAAGCAGTGATTATGTATAGAATAAAATGGAACAACAAATTTAGATTGTTGTAGTTTCCGCTCTATCTGATTAGCCAGGAAGAACAACAGACTGATGTGCTCTGAACAAACAGGAATATGCAAAGCCTAAACGCTCCAGTCCTTGGGGGATTCTTTTTTTTTTTTTTTTTTACTGCTTGAAACAAAGAGGGAGAACAAAAAAGATTTGTTTTGAATCAGCTATGGGGCTTGGCAGCCGAGGCTGAGCCAGTCCTTCTGTGCACCTACGTGCTGCTGAACTCAGTGGGACTTCTTGGTGCCACTTCCCTGCTCCTGGGCTGAGATGAACTCCTCAGAGACGAAGTTAATTGTAGGACCAACTATGGCAGCTTTGCAAGTCAGCCCTGGCAGTTGGTGAGATTTGTGGCACGGGAAGGAGCTGCAGCACGAGGTATTCCTGTCCTGAACTCATTTAACAGCAGAACATGAGGCTGAATAGCTGAACCCAGTGCCCTGGGGTGCCCTGGCTCAGATGTCTGCTCAGTGCTGTGACACATGAGCCAGATTCTGAGGGAATGAAAACGCCTTAGGGATACAGCCAGACAGGATGGTCAGTGGGGATTTACAGGGATGATCAGCGATGCTTCCAAACTCCATGCACAGCCACGGTGAATCCGTGGGATGGCTGGCAAGATGTTATACATAACCAAGGCTTAGGCACCACGTTGCAAGGATAACTTGCTCTAGGTAAGTGACAGAGTGGCTGGAAAAACTATTTTTAGTGGTAAAGGTAAAAGTTTAGTAGCTTTTTCATGCAGCAAATAAAATCCTACACCGACAAAGCCCCCATGACCTGAGCAATAAGTAGCACGACAGGGGCAGGCAATAAGATTGCATCTGACAAGTGTTTTGTGTGCATGCAGCCATCAGACCAACCTTTCAGACAACCAGGGAGGCCAAGCTCAATCTTGTTTCCCTGCTGTTCTCTCCTATGGCCATGGTGATGTGGGTGCCTGTCAGGGCACAATGCAGCAGAGCAGCAAGACATTCAATTAATTCATCACCTCCCTGCTCCTTCCCTGCTCTGTGGAGAGATGGTGCTGCTGTGCATGAGACAGCAAACCTGAGTGTACCCCAAAAGCTGCTAAACAACTGCCATGTGGTTTAATAAAGGATAGATTTTGTTCTCTCTCATCAGAATACAGGAAGCACTATGTGCTTCACTCTATTAAACTTACCCCATCTCCTTAAATGTTTTAATAATAGCCTTTCAATTCCTCAAATATGTTTTACGTGGAATGAGAAAGTGAGGTTTTCCCACAAAACATGTTGTGCTATCAATACCATTGCAGATGTACTTGAGAAATGGAGGAATAACACACTGATGCAGAATAGGAAGAGCTGTTCTTACTTAGAGTCGATGGTATGATTTTTGACTTGCAAAAGGATTCTGTTAAACGTAAAGAAAGGTCAGCAGCATAATTCTTTGTTCCTTCCCCCCAAAAATGGATGATTCATCAGAAAAAAAAAATCTATGGTTTCTGCAAACACACTTTAGCAAATTTCTAAATGAAGAATGACAATAGTTTTAGAAAGGCTGGCATGGAAAAGGTCATTTGTAGAAAGGAGAGCCAGTAATGCAAAACCTGAGTGAAACAGAAGTGACTTAATAGAATATGTCAGAAAGGACTGTTCAGCCGAGATAATAACAAGGCTCCTGCATTTTATTATTTTTAGACTATTTTCCCAAGCAAGAGAGGTTCACACAGTCATACTCCATGCACTTCTGTGTGTCCATGTCTGTTCCTCCCGAGTAATTTTTGAATCCATGGGGCTGTCTGCACTAAGTTTGAAAAGGAAGAGCAGGTTCAAAGCAACAGAGATCCTGTGGCTGTGATGAAAAGAGGGGCTGTTATTCCTGCTGGTGGAAAGGCTGCAAACAGACCTCATCCTGACTCAGACACAGAAGAGTCCACATAGGGAAAGATGGTATCAGCACCCTAAACCCAGGCAAATATTCACCTGGAGCCTGCCCCTTCCTGGCACCAGAAAATCAAACTACAGAGTACAATGCTAAGAAATCAGCTTTTAGTAGTCCCACAGCTTAAGGAGAGCGTCATTTAGAAGTCAACTTTTCCGAGCATGTTTTGTAAGGAGAAAGCTTTTCACATCTGACTTTTACACACAGATCTCAAGATCACTGCAGTAATCTGTGAGGCTGCTCATTGCTGAAAGTCAGATCTGCAGGGGACACAACAGGAGAGGTACAGGCTGTGAAACCTTCTCTTTAACCATGGAGCCCAGGGAGGTTTTTTCCTTCAGCTCACAGCAGAGACTGGCCCAGAGAGAGCTGCAGCCCTCCTTTACCATGAATTTGGGAACCCAGGATGCCTCCATGTGACTGTCCTCTTGATGCCTTCAGAAAAACTGCGAGATTGTTGTCCTCTATTTTAGAGGTATCTGTAAGTCTTTTAATGGGGTAAACCTTTGGTGGAGCAAAGAGAAATCCTCTGGTATGATGTTCTGATTCCAGCTGGGATAGAGTTAATTTTCTCCTGGGGGTCAGCACATTATGTCTCTTCTAGGCTGAAGGAGTCAGGAAAACTCACTGTTAGCAGGGCAAGGTCTTGCTGTTCCTTGGAGATGTGTTGGTTTTAGGTAGGTGTGATTCTGTGTGGAGAAAGGGTTCTCTAACTTGTGGCTTTGGATAGCTGTGTTCAATTCTCCCTTAAACATGTCACTTAGAGCTCAAGCCTCTTTGCAGATAAACATTTGTATCTCACTTTTATCTGCACTGACACTATTGAAGCTGCTCTGCCATTACAGCCCAGCCCTGTGATCACTCAGCTTTCCACCACTCGAAGCGATTCAAAACTCAGGGCAAGTTCCAAGCAGAGCTGAGGATGCCCAGCTCCTTCTCAGCGGGGTGTGACACTGTGAGCGCTTGCACAGGAGGAATCCTGGCCCCTCTTCCCTTCTCTCACAGAACGGGCAAGGTTGGAAGCTCTGACAACCCCTTCTCATTCCACACTCCACAAGGGCACCAAGTGCCCTTCACAGGTGGTGGCTGAGGGTTTCCAGTGTGTGACCCGACATCTGCCCATGCCAACAGTCTTTGGGGTGTGTGAGAGCTGGATGATAACAGCCAAGTAAAGCAAAGCCTCTCCCTAAAGAGCTTCTCTCTCCATTCCCCAGGTCCCAGTCTGACATGGGGGACTAAATGCCTGAAAGGTGATAGTTTCAAAGAGCACACCACAAAACTGAGACAAAATAGGCAAACCAAAGACCTTAACAAACTACAGCCATACAACAGTATGAATCCCACAACCATGCATGGGAAAGCAAGCCCAGCCTGCCCTGAGAGCCCCTACTTCCAGACTGGAGCCACCCTTGCTGCAGGGTGTTACGTTGCACCATGTGAAAGTTCCCACTCAAGTCAGTGCTAGGTTAGGTTTCATGGACAGATCAGGATTCAATTTATGCTGTGAAGTACAGATATCCCTGGCGTGGTTCTCTTTGCCCCAGCCTCAGTGATACCTCCCTTTGCTCTCCCAGATTTTGGAAGGATGAAGGCAATCCTATTACAGCATCACAGCACTGCTGTGCTGTGCACCTCCACAGGTGAGGGGAGAAGGCTGGGAATGTTATTTGCATGGGTAAGGAGGAGACTGGTTGAATTGAGAAACAACATTTGTAATCCTGATTTGAGGAAATGCCTGTGTTTATCAGGGCATTACAGCCTCCATTTATCTGTAATCTCTTCCTTTCTTCAGCTGACCAGTGAGGTTTTACACTGGCCAGGTTTGGCAGGCTCTGTTTTGTGTATTTACTTATTCCTTGTCACCCCTGCAAACAAACACAGGCACCACACACTGAGTAGTGTATCCATATAGTGCACACAGACTATCATCTCTTATGAATGCACCAGAAAGGTCAGAGTATTCAGCTTGCATTGCAAATCAGCACCAGTTATGTACTCTGACAGCACCAGATGTCAGCTCCAAAATGAGCTGCATCTGTTCAGCTGTACATGAGGAGCTGTGCATGTGAGGATGAGACCAGAGTTTGGGATGGCCCCTCGGAGCCAGGGCTGTGGGCTTGCATTGCAAATGCAGCGATGAGTCCATCTGCAAGGGCAGGTTTGGACTTCTCTCCTAGGACTTGTTGCTTTGCCTAAGCTGAGTTGAGAATGAGAATTGCAGGTAAAATACAGCAGTCAGATAAATAACTGACCTTGGGGCTGCCTTGAGCTTGGCAATTCCCTTTCCTGGCTCTGAGCAAGTCAGGTCTGCTCTTGTTTTTCCATCAGCTCTTTCCCACTCTAAATCCTGCTCCCTACCAGCTAAGGGGTTTTACAAGACACACATTACATCTGCAGCAGCCCCTTGCTCTGTCTGTTGGCTGGAGCAGATGCTTCCTTGCTGGGCTTTTGGGACAAAAGGGGCTTTTCTACCCAGATTTCCAGCCTATTGCACACGTGCCTGATGTCACATCAGTGGGTGCTCAAGTTCAGACACGGTGTGCATTGACCTATCCAGTTCAGATTATCATCCTCATAGTCCCACTGCTCCAGAAGGAAGATAATTCTTTCCTGACAGGCTACAGGAAACACACTGGGAGGACCAGTCTTAACTCATTCACCACTGACAAACAATCCAGAGGGTCTGGGTCCATGGTGTATTTGGAGTCAGCCAGCTGAAGGGGTACTTGGGCTACCGTGTTCCTCATGTGTTGGAGTCTGGGTTGTGTTTTGCAGTGTGAAGAACCTTGTTTACACATCATTTCATGGCTGTTTCAATCAAGATCTGACCTGATTGCAACTACATGGGTGGGAGCAGGGCCAGGGTTTGAGCAGGAGATACAAAGCTCTGTGCTTTGCCAAGGAGCTCCTCCAGTTAAAAATTTTCTAGTATATTTGCAAGCCAAATAATTAGCACCCTTGAGTAATAGGATGTCATGGTTTTGGTTCGAGGTTGGAAAAGTAAACCAATATCATTGAGTCCAACATTTTGCTGATCATAACCTTGTCAAGTAGACCAGAGCAATGAGTGCCATGTCCAGTCATTTACTGACCTCTTCCAGGGACAGTGATTCCACCATCTCCCTGACCACCCTTTCAGTGAAGAAATTCTTCCTAATATCCAGCCTGAACAATTATCTGGCACAGAAACTGAGATATCTTTTTGCACCCTATAGATTCTCAACTGCTACATTTACAGGAAATTGCTAAAACCCAGACCACTCCTACATTCAATGAGCATTTCAGAATAAACTCAGTAGCACAAAAAAGGAAAAATGTTACCTGCTTTAATGTTACTTGTTCATTAATGTTAAAAACTTTGCATTTTAACAGCTGCGACGTGCTTCCTGCCATCCTCTAGCAGATGTTATGGACTCAAAATGGTTTCCTTCATTCTATCAAGCCCTCAAGCAGCATCTTCCTCCCAGAGTGCCAGTTTTCACTGACACTGAGGGAAGAGCTGGTTTCGTAGTGACAGCCAGGACAAACCTGTCCTGCTCCAGAGCATCCAGCCTAGAAGGGCTCCTCAAAGTCACACCTTTGAGTTAATCGTGCCCCTTCTGAGCCTTGGCAAACTATATGCTCACTGAGCATATGATGAGGATAATTTGGCTTATTTTGTCTGTTTGATTTTTTTTTAAGGTAAGGGCAAGGAAGGTTTTCCTTTCTTCCCTTGCACATTGCACCTGACATGATAAATCTTAGAACAGTAATGAGAACAAGTTAGTATGGGTCTATATTTTCTCTTCTCCTAATGAGCTTTGTCATGGAAATGGATTGATTTTATGTCACTTTTTTCCCTCTTTATAATTTTTATGGGTGGAATGAGATAACAGAATTTTATCTCTCATGAATTCAAAATAAATTTGTCTTAGCCTACATAACTTCATGTTTGTTTTGGCCACCTATTTCACAGCTCCCCTGTTTACAGCCTGGGAAAGAGGGGAAATGGCCAATCAATCAAAATCTGGAATACTGAAAAGGTCACAGCCATTCGCACGGTATCACCATCCCCTGCAGCATCAGGCATTTCCCAGCTGCTGCACCGCTCCAGATGTGCCTCACTCTGTTTTCCCTGCAGTTTCCTCAGGCCCTGGAGGAACTGTGGGAAAGGCAGATCTGACCTAAAGGAAACCCAGGCACAAAGGATGGGAGTGAGAAGTTTCTGCCTCCCCTCCAACCGGAGCAGATGTCCCGTCTGGCACGTGGCGGGCGGTGCTCACGGATGGCACAGCTCCCGTCATGCTCCCGTTATCCTGCCACTGATACTGTCAGCCCCGCAGAGGGAAGATGTATTAACTATTCACCAGCTTCAGCCAACTGCTCTTCCTGCATCCCCAAAGCTGAAGACTGGGTTCGTTCTGAATCATTTCCCCTTGAATGCTGCATGGCTTTGTCCATCCTCTCCAAATTCCTTGCTTACCACTTTTTATTAATCCTCCTTCCCTCCAATTCAACAACTATCACTGTGGCAGAGAAGCAATTTTCTCCCACATACACACAAATAAATGAGGGGCTGAACTTTAGGTAGGGCTAAAACAGACACCTGCATATTCCTTGGTGCTCATCTCTCATTGCACAGACTGACTGAAAATCCTCAAACATGGAAGCGTGGGGGAAAAAAAGGGGAATTTGTGCATCTGACTATATGCAAAATCAGTTGAAATGACTACAAGTAGGATCTTCTGCTGCCCATAGCAGCAGAACAGCATGTATGGATGGCCAGCACATACCATGAGAGCCTCAGGGTTTATAAAAGTTGGCCTAGTCTCTACCAGGTAAGGATCTGGCCTCTAGAAGTCAGAATGTCAACAATTTGGACTCATAGTGAACCTGTGCAGAGTCAAAAGGTTAGCTCAGCTCTCTGAAAGTTGTAACCCTTTGCAGTAAGACTTCATATTCCTGTAATAAGAGACAAAAACATTACTTAATGGGTTTTTTGGCTGATAAGTCTTTTAAATGGGAAGATTGTATAGGAGAAAAATTAAGCAGGGGAATTGCAATTTTGCATTTTATGTGATAAAAGCCATGGGGGGGATGAAGGGAACACGTGGCTGCTATTTTACAAATTGAATTATGAAAGCCAAGATCCAGCATTGCTCCCATTAAGGATTAACATCTGGAGATAAGAGTTTAAAATCCAATATTGCCTTGAAAATGAGACAGACACAGCTTCAAGTTGTTGCCTTGGCTGCATATTCAGAGCTCACTGATTTTATACCCTCTATTTCTCCCTAAATTATTCATCCTTTATGTTTTCTTTACGTCATGTCTCAGCTGGAAAACAAGGAAGGCATCCTGCCTGTACAGTAGCTCCCTTTGTCCCTGCTTTCACCCTCCCGGTATGGCACATTTCCTACCCAGTTTGCTTCCCTGTGCCACCCCTGCTGCAGGTCTGGGGTCTCTCTACCTTCTCAAACAGAAGAATTTCATACTTGTCACACTGTGGCGGAAAGAATTGGGCAGGTTCATACACAGATAGTTGCAGAAGGCAGTGATTACACTGTGGATTGTGATCAACCCAAGAAATCAATCTCTTACTTCAGCTCCTCTCCAACCTGTATCACTCTTCGAATAAAAATTGCACTCCAATGGAAAACATTCCACTCGAACAATGTCAAAGACTCCTCTTAATAACTCCCTCCTAGACCAACAGGTAGCACTTTGCAGTTATATCCAAGAAGTGCTTACAGTCATCCATCAGAAATTCAGCATATTCCCCCAAGCTCCCTGTCAGGACACACAGTTACTGTAGGCACTACACAACCACTTTGCAAAACAGCCCCGTCAAACACTGCAAAAGAAGAGGGAAAACTGAGGCACAGACGCAGGGATGTGCAAGGGGAACACAGTCGTGGAATAAGAATCTCTCTCTCCCTTGTCCTTAAGGATTAACTGTCCTCTATCGGCACCTTAAAACCATCACACTAACAGGTGAGAGAAGAGACACACTCACTGTTGAGAAGGATTACTTTTTGTCTTCACTTTTAAAGAGAAACTTTAGGAAATGCAAAAAAAAAAATTACTGCAGCAGATACTGATTTAAACCACTGGAAAATGTTAAAGCTCATTATATAAGAAAAAAAAGTCCTAGAGAAGGAGAAAAAAATATTTCAGCTACTGAACAATGGCAACATGCAGACAAATGGGTATCTTCTGGCTTTCTGAAGGCATGAAGCTTGGAAATTAGAAGTCAACTTCTATTGAGAAAGAGAGAGAGCAAGAAAGGAGTATATTTAGGTCCTGTGATACTAATATTAGCAGGTTTGCATCCCTTTTCCTTCCACGGGGTAACTGAATAAATAACCACTGATATTCAGAAAAAGAAATCTGTAATGTATATAAACCAATGCATAAGAAGGAGCTCTGACTAGGTATTCACAGGACAACGTAAATAAAGAACTCTAGACACTCTTTTTAAAAAATCCCAATTCTTAATTTTTTTTCCAGAAAACTGTGTTTGTCACAGAAGTGTTGGGAATAAATGTAACTGTAACTAAGGATTACTAAAAGTAGTGTAAATAGAACAACCCCCCCCAGTCCAGCAAGCAGAGACGGGTTTGTGCTGAAATCCTCATCACTCTTGCTACCAGGGGTTCTGAGTTTGTCAAGGTAAAACTTAGAGAAGCAAAAAAGCCTTTTAAACCAACCCAAAGACAAGACTGAGGGGTCAGTGCAAGTGCAAAACCAGGGGGCTTCTTTACTAAAATTTGTTTCTACTCCTGACACACACTTAGGCAGAAGCAGAGCAGGAAGGTGTATGCTAAAACTGAACTTGTGGTTCCAGGCCTGTGACAATCTGTCCAGTGCTTAGTGCTGGGCACATCAACCAGCTAATTGACAATATATTGGCTCGTCAGCTCAAGCTCTACTTTCTGCCATAAGTAGTAAGGATGGGGGAAAAAGCCAGGTGGGAGAGCGTATCAGTTTTTCTGTATGCAAAGTTTTTCAGATAAATCATATTTTCTTGGCAGCTAATACAGAATTGTCCACAGAGCTGTTCGCCACAGCTCTGTTGTTAATACAGGGGCTCTCACATATTGTTCACATATGAGTGGAGTTATGAAAGCAGGCTGTGATTTATAGGCACCTTTCTGTTTATATCTCTGGTTTAGCTAGACTGGGATTTGAATCTTTGGGGAGTTCTTCGCTGGCATTTGCAAAGCACCAGACCACAGCAATTTGTGAAGGACTTAGCAGCTCAGGAACAATTGTTACTGCACATACCTACAGACCCAGAGTGCTCTGAAAGAGGACAAGAAGAAATGTTTACTCTGCAAATGCTTTTTCAAATCCTCCTTCAAAAAATCTGGTTCTTCCACAGTATTGCTTTGCCATCTTAGCCTTACAGCATGTCTGTAAGGAACAACTCAGGGGACAAAACTTAGAGCAAATATGTCTTTCATTTCCCACATCAGGAAAAATGCCTGTTGCCCTGGTTAAACACACCTGGAAGAGGTAAAGTGATTTGAACACTGTCCCTTTCCATCACCTCCTCATCGACTTTGCTTGCCATCTGTTGCTCAGCCTTTGCAGCAGTTCAGAGGGGTCTCACCTCTCTGCCCAGCCAGGAAATGCTTCGTACAGGGGCCATCTAGAGGAATGGGTGCACACACAATGCTGGTACCATAACAAACGCACTATTACCACAAAAATGAAAGGGAAAAGAGATTGTCAGGGACCATTTTTGTAACTGCATCATTTTAGTCCTCTTTGCTGGCTGTCTGGCATGAAGATTCTTTCCAGCTTCACGTCATCAGAGATGAAAATTTAAACAAAACGTATGTCACCCAACACTGCTTGAACACGGGTGGCAATTATTTGCCTCCACTTTTGTTTTCATTAGTGCCAATTTCGCTGTTAGATTTGTTTGTTTTTTAATCCCACAAATGAAATTAAGCCAAGGGATGTTATACATAAATGGCTTGCATGTATCAGATCTATTAACGTCATATTGCGTTGTTTTATACAAAATGATTAGTTAGTAATTGATTTAATGGAGAAAAAAATAAACAAAAGCCTCCATGAAATGGGTATTTCACGTGCCATGCATGGCTGAAGTTGTGAGGATCAGCATTTCATGCTGCACACAGTCTTGTTCCCACTTGAATCAGCAGAGATCCTGCAGTGTGGGAGCAGGCTCAGATGCAGTGTGTCATGGAGCAGGTAACGAGCAGCTGATGTAATTCACTGTGGGTTTACTGATGTTGGCACTGCTGAGCTGACGGCAGCAAATTCTGGTAATGAGCACATCTCCCTCTGTAAGGTGTTCCTAGTGCTGCAGGAATATCCCACCTTTTGTTTTCCTGTCTGTGTTTACCAAGTCTCTCCAGTGTTGCTTTCCTTTGCCACAGCAGCAGCTGTGAGAAAAGGCTCTGGAAACCTTGGGGACCTGCACTTTTGGTTCACCACCCTGTAACACCCCTGATCATCTGCCCACAGCTCTGTGGTCTGCAGTGGCTCAGGTCCCCCTAGCTCTGGTGCTCATCCATCTGCACCATCCTGCAGCTTCAAGTCCATCACAAACTCACTGAGCGCGAGTTTTGATGCTGCACAGTGCCAGAATGACAGCAGAGAGGCAGTTAAGGCTTTTTAAAAGAATCTTAAATGCATACAATCTTTTACATACTGCATCAAAATTTTAAGCATCATTTTGGTTCGGTGCCTGTTTAGAAATTCTACTCCATTCTGTTAATATCAAGGGAACTATGTTAATTTGCCCCAGAAGAGGACTTGTCTCTTGTTTTGATCAGTGGCATGACCAGGATATTTGTGTATTTTCTGTTCTAATGTCAGAGGGACTCGATGACATGCACAGGCTATTATTCAATAATGATGCCTAAATGGAGCTATCAGAAGGGTTATTATCAAGGTTATTAAAAAGCAATTCTTTCTGCCTTCAGTTTAACCATGAATTGCAGAGCTAACCATCATCTCGATGAGGATGTGCATATTAATCAAGAGGCTTCCTATGGTCTACCTAGATATCCTGAGCCTGGATAATGATTGATTTACTCTACTCTTAGATTAGTGCACAATCAGCTGGGGGTGTTGAACATCTGACCAGCAGAGTTAATTCATGATGCTTGGCAACCATTTTGCAATTTTCTCACATCTGTTCTTTCTGGCTGAGACACTCCATTTCTTTTAAGAGCCCAGAAAATGGCACATAGAGAAATGTTTGTGGTGCACTATTCCCTGCTATCAAATGGCAACGGTCCTACTGAAACCACTTTCACTTCAGCATTTTCCAGGAGAAATAAGGGCTCTCTATAACAATATACCAGATGCTGAAGTATGGAAAATTCCAATAATTTTTTAGTAATCATTTAAAGGGACCTGCCCAGAATTGAATTGCTATGCAAACCAAATTTGGTCAGGTTAGTTACTAATGGGCCTGCGAGTGCCATTTGGGCTGAGCACCAACTTTAGAGAAATGTATTTAATTTTACTTCTTGCTTTGCTTAGGTAAAGGGCAGCCCCATGTTGCTCTTGTGTTTCCAGCAAACCCTGAATGCAACACGACCTGCATCTGTTGAGCCATTTCTTTGAACACAAAGCGTGGCAATTCAGCTGGCTCGGGACTTTCCTGCTGACTCTGCACTCTCAGGACACATATTTAAGGTTTGGCAAAACTCTCACAGTGCTGTCAGGCTGACCAACACATCTAGTATTAAATGGTTTCCCATTTGCTGTTATCATCATTTTCACAGGCTGCACTTCAGCTTTGCTGTGCACTTCTAACACTTTCAATATTGCTTTTTTGTAAGTGAAGAGACCGGAGACACCAGGACGCCGACATGTCCAGTCCAGCCCCTTTCCCTGGCAGCCTGAGGATGACATAATGGAAATTACAAATGGTCACTAAAGGCAGGCAGACTTTTTTTCTGGTCTACCCCTCAGTTATGTTTTCAAAACTGCTCATCCTGTCTTGGGAAGTTGTCAAAGATGAAGCGTGCAGAGGGTGGATTTAATAAAGGGTCTTCCGAGAAATACTGCTTGCACAATCAATAAAAAGCTTTGGAGGGGCCCTTAGGGTTTTGGACAGCGGTTTGAATATAAGGAACTGAGCATCACTAAATGGGAGATACAGGCATTTCAGAGAGGGCAGAGGTTCATCTCCTCAGACTTAAGCATTGCATGGCAGGTGATGATGTGCTGATGGACAATCCTGTGCTGTTTTTCAAAGCACTACTGTGAAGAGTGACAATGGTTACACTGATCTGGAATAGGAGCCAGAAGCAAGAGGAAGAGAAGAGGTATCATTTATATGCGGGAAGGGAAGACATATCTATCAAAAATAAAGGGTATTCTGAATTTCATAGCATTCATGGAGTCAGTAGCCTGGAAGCTGGATTCACAGTAAATGGAGTAGGGTCAACCAAAACTACTTCAGTGGGAGCAGATGAAAAGCCTTGTGGAGAATCACCTCAAAACCCTACACACTCCTATTGAATAATTCAGTGCTTAGAAACTTGTGTTTTGTTGTTTCTTCCGCTTATAAAGCACAAACTACTAGGACTCTGTACTTCTGATGTTATGGCATAAACTGAGATGAGCAGCACCTGCTCTGAGGAAGTTCAGGTATTTTCTAGTAAATATTCCTTTGTACAAATGCTCTCCCTGTTCGTAGAAGAGACCTTACTACATCCAGTGCTGTTGGAGCCCTACTTCCCACGGTGCTTCCCCATCCACCAAGCCCAACACAGAGCTAATTACTTCTGGAAAAGCATCTTCATCACGAGTTAGAATGTACTTCAAGCTTCTACCATGGAATAGCCAATTTATCCCGTGGGGATAAATAAATCAATACAGCTTTGCATCCCTCCTTCAGAGGTGGGTACCAAACACGGATAGCCCATCCTGTTTGTAAGAATGGATCTGGTGGATTAAACGAGAACTCTTCTGGAAACCTGCCTTATGAGAACACCTATTTTTAGAGAGGCTTTAGCAATGCCAACAGATGAAGGGCACCTGGCCCGCAGATCTCTCTGGGAGCTACAGAGATGGAGTGCTGCCCTGACAAAGCATTTTAGATATACCCAAAAGAAAAGTCTGGGGGAACAGAGCTGCTGAAGGCTGGGCTGTGTGTGGAGCTGGGTGTCCCCAGCGTGGGCAGCGCTGGGCTGGGGGCACAGGGTGTGGGTGCCTTGGTCCTTCTCACCACCAGGGGTTGTTTGAGCCCAGCTCAGCTCAGAGAACTGGACTCCTGTGGCCTGATAATTTATGCCTTGTTATACCTTAGCTCTGTAATTTATAAAAGTAAAGAATAACATTCCTGTAACAGAGATTAATGGCCGTCAGGCTGCAGAGTAATTTTTCAATATGAAATGGAGCAAAACTTACATTTTTAGCACAATTTCCCAGTTCAGTGATGCACCTGGTAATAATTATGATTTACATTAACCATAACATCATCCTTCTTATATCAACTTCCCTTAGTGAAGAATGAAATAGGCTCTTGTTAAATGTTTCATGAAATAATTCAAATTACATATGCTAAAATTTCCCAGCTCCCACTAGCCAGGCTGAAAATCAACAAGAATAAAAATTATTTGCTGCTGCAGAGGCCCTGATTCTGTGTTAAGAATTAGGTAAGTTGAGCCCTAAGAGCTTTTGTGGTTAAGTTAATTATAATAACAGCTGACAAAACTTTAAGTCCATAATAACAATGCAAGTGCAAAACTCATTCTATGCAAATTTTCCATGTGCTGAGACTGTGTTCAAACTAACTATCTCCTGTAAGAATTTGCCTGTAAGGAAACAAAAAGAGGAACCAAACCTCTGCTATCCCCAAAGTCAGCAAAGTTCCACCCTTCAGGACCACCTCATTAATTAACTTCCAGGCAGCAGGACTGCTGAAAGGCACAAGAGTTTGTAATTTGTTGGTTTGCTAATCTGGGACCTGAGTGTGTCCCCTTTTCTCCAAGACATGATGAAACACTTTCCTAGTGGAGTTTCTTGCCACTGTATAATAAACAAGACTCCTACCAAAAAAATCAAAAGACAACGTTCTTTCCCTGGCATTTGTGAGGAATGCAAAGAATTTACATTCTAAATCATTACTGCAAAAACAGTACTGAAACAGTGTGAATTATTTGCCTTAGAAACACAGATAAATGAAATACAGAACTAATGTAACCCTAAAGAGCAGGTAAATTCATTTGAATAATGGGATTATGATTTATGATTTTCCTATTACAAGAGTGAATTTCAATTCTACAACCTTTAATTACTCACTGGCTTGCACAAAAGCTGCTCTGTTCCTGTGCTTGGAGTATCAGGACCCCAGACAGGATTCAGAGGAGGTATCAGGCACCATGAACAGACAAGGCATCCTTTCTGGGGCCCTGCATCTCTGACAAGAGAAACACCTGAGCCAGCAGTTTACAGAAATCCAGGGGGCTAGAAACCTTCATACCCCAAAAATAAACTCCCTGAGGTCACTTAGCGTGTTCAGCCTGAAGAAAAGGACACTGAGGGGAGACCTCACTGCAGTTACAACTTCCTCATGAGGGGAAGAGGAGGGACAGGCACTGATCTCTACTCTGTGGTGACCAGTGACAGGACCCAAGGGAATGGCCTGAGGTTGTGTCAGTGGAGGGTTAGGTTGGATATTAGATAAAGGTTCTTCACCCAGAGGGTGGCTGGGAACTGGAACAGGCTCTCCAGGCCAGTGGTCACAGCACCAAGGCTGACAGAGCTCCAGGAGCATTTGGATGATACTCTCAGGCTTGTGGGGTGACTCTTTGGGATGGTCCTGCACAGGACCAGGAGTTGAACTCGATGATCCTTGTGGGTCCCTTCCAACTCATCACGTTTTGTGATTCTGTAAATAGCAGCCGAAGCACCTGCTGGAGACAGATGTGCGCTAGCTTAGACTACATATTAGGGATGCTGCTGTTTTGGGGGGAATGACTGGATGCAGTTCAACCCAGAGAGGTGCAGTGTGTAGTTCTCAGCCCATACCCCAAACCCACAGTTTGACTCTGCACCAAAAAACTAATGAAAACATGGCTATTTGGTGGCAGGGGCAGCTACTTTTGGCATCCCTGATGGCCAGTGCTGTCCGTGCAGATGGTGCAGAGGTGCCCAGGTAGCAGCAGTTCTGCCTCATCAGCCCCAGGGGCTGTTTGTTTTCCTCCAGCTCACTCGGTCCCTATCAGCCGAGGTGGGTAATAGCCTGGTTCAGCTGCCACTGCCGGAGTAAAGTTCAGCACTGAATCATTAATTAGGATGACTGGATACTCTGGGATTTAAACTAGTGATTAATGAGCCTCTCCAGCTCTAGCTCCATGTGAACAACTATCTAGTTCATGTTATATTTAATTTATTTAAAAAAAAACTTCGCTGAGGCAGTAAATCTTGCTCAGAAGAATTAGTGGAGGAAGAAGTAACACTTACACCATGTTTATTACATTGCTTGCAAGGTTGTGTTCACATTCTCTTGCACTAATCTGAATGCCTTCTTCAGAAAGATAGTATAATTCGTGGTTTAGGGGATCCTTTGAAAATCTGTTTAGGCTGGAAATAGTGAAGGGGACATCATGATAGGGCCAGGAAAATGGATATGGCAAATAATGCAAAATAATTCAGACTAAGCAAAAACACAGTGCCTTGCTCTTACTAATTTTGATGTAAAGCTCCAGAGCCCTTTGTGGTAAAACAATATATTCTGCCAAGACAATCAATCCACTGTTAATTACCTTACAAAATAAGTTTGAATTATACTGGCTGCATCATGCAGGTGCTCAGACATCCTAGGTTTCCTGGTGGTGTTTTTTTTCCCTCCATCCTTAAGCAAGGTTACAGTGCAGGAGTGCATGGCAAGTGCATTGGAAATACAACTTTAAACTAATCTGTTCAGAGCATTAATCCACTCCTAAGCTCCCCTCGCTGCTGTGTGATACATAATCGAAAGCTGGGATCACGGCTGCTGGAGCAATGCTTCCCCTCACATCTGCATTCACACACCACCAACTCAAAGGCCACCAGTCTTAACTAATTCCTCTAACTATGTGCTCAGTGATTTCCTCACCAGGAGTCAGGGCAGGGTATCTGCAAATTTCCATATGTTTGAAGTTCTCCTTTCCTCTTTTATCTTTGTCTGAAAGCTGTCAAAACGCAGCTACAATTTCATAGGGTAATGAGAAAGAGATTAAGGAACGCACACATCTGTCACCTAAATACATGCAATAAGGGGAACATAAAATAAATAAAATTAGGATCCCATAAAAGCAAACAGCAGCAGCTATAGTGCCAGCTCAGTTGCTTCCTACACCAAGCAGTGCACCAGGTTAACTCCTGCACCCCTGAGCTGCAGCAGCAGCACCTCTGCAAGTCATGGGCCCATCCACAGGAGCTCCTGGGATATTTTCATTAGTGTCAGGCTTGTGACCAGGGATATAGATGGGCTGGAGAGAGGTGGGGTTGGGAAGTGTGCTCTCCACCCAGTCCTCCCCTTTTTGGCAAATACAGCACAGCCTGAACTGTGGCTCCTCTTTCATGCAGCTGAAAGAAAACCCCTGCAAAACCCAAAAAAGCCTTTCTGCAGCAAATTAAACCCACGCCATTATTAAGTTTAAAATATTCACATATTGTTCTTTGGGACTGTTCCAGTGCTATCTGTGGAAACACCATCAGCCCTCAGTTTCCCATATCTATAGAAGACTGAAGAGATCAACCCAAACCTGTTCAGAGGCGGGAGAGCTCCACGTACCTGTGGCACATTCCCAGGCTTGTGAGCTGGGATGTCCTCACAGCTCCACAGGAGGTAATAGGGATTGTGGAAATGGGCTCATTCCCTTTATTTATAAGCATTAATGTCCTGGCAAACCTCTCATTTTCAGCCTTTATCCAGAAATGTTTAAGGTCCTAAATTGGATCCATTATCACCCAAATGAAGACACATACCAGTAAGCTAATTATGTTTCTTACCAAACTCCTGAATAATTAAATATTTTATTGTGATGTTACAATTTGTATTTATTATCCTTTGCTAAGGAGCAAAATTAAACATAACGAGGCCTGTTACGGTCTCTCTTCAGAGAAAAGCCCACATTACAGGCACCTGTATCATTTGCACCAATCGTGATTAATGGGTTTAATTTACTTGACTTGTATATGGTGGAATTTGTGAGGGGGAGAGAGAAGGGAACTCGGATTGTTAAAATCCTTTTAATTAGACTAATAATGCCAAGTTTGCATGTGTTAACTAGGGCGCACTATTAATTAGTTTTAGTAGGCTGTTTTCTGAAAGGTGGCACTGCGGCATTTAGGCATGTCTTCTGATCCCAGGAGAGCTAATAAGATGACAAACAGAGCATGACATTACACATAACTGCAAACAAACAGCCTTTAATCTTTCTGGATGAAGAATTGGGTGTAATTGATGGACAAAACACTTGCTGCACTGTAGCTGCCACTCCCTCTTGCCTTTACATGTGGTTACTTGTTCCCCTGTAGCACAGGCCCTGCAGAGTGGTCTGTCCTCACAGGAGGGTAGTTATGGATCTCAAGGGCCACAGGACTGACAGCTGAGAGGGTTCGTTCACAAGCAAGATGGTCACTTCTGGGGCTTCACAACTTAACTGCTGATTGTCTTCCATTGGCAGTGCTCAGGACAATCAGTGGGCAGGTAAAGTTACCTCCCTTTGCCCTGTGTGAGCAGTTGGCACCGTGATCTGTCTGTACCTCAACCCAGGGCGGGCAGGGAGGACCTGAGCCAGAGCTGCCAACTGCAGCAGGGTGGAGCACATATTACCCAAGCTAAGCCATCGTAAGCAGCCTGTGGGGTGTTCTCAGACCACAGAAGCAATAAAATTCCTCCCTCTTTACTGCTATAAACCTGGAATTCAGCTGCACTGTCAACAGGCATTTGTAACAGTTAGCAGTTTCACTGCTGGAATGGATGCCTAAAGGACTGAAGACTTCAATCTTCACTTGGCTTTCTCTCTTCATATTAAATACCTGTCAGTGCACTAATGTGAGAAATTTGCATCCACATCCACGGGGACGTTTTGAATGCAGAACAAGCAGGGATTGTGAAATAAAGGTCCATAAGTGCAGACAGGAACTGTAATAACTGAGGGGAAATGTCTTCAGTCCTTTTGCAGCCCTGTCACACTGTCATCAAGAAATATGGGCAAGTATGTGGCTCATGTGCCTAAAGGCTTACTCAGCTATAATGACAAAGGAAGTCATCTTGGGTCCTGCTGGAGAAAACTGGAGGGGAGAAGAAGAGTTTTGGCTGTTGCTCCAGGTCAGGAGTTTGGAAGGCAATGTAATCCCACGGGAGTGGAAAAATGCATTTTATATCACCCTAAAATCTAGATGCCTGGCTAGGAGGAGGATGTCTGAAGTCACCCAGTTTGAAGGATTACCACTCAAGGATCAAAGCAGAGATGGATGCAGCTCTACAAAGACTATCTCTACTGATCCCCCAAGGCTGGGAACAATCAGGGTAGATTTGGTACACTAGAGTTACCTCAAGGATCTGGAGCAGAGGAATTACTCAGGAACAAGGAATTTGGGGTTAGTTTCATGGCAGGAACAATTTAAAATCAATAGCATTACAAAATGGCCTCAATATCATCCCTTTTCTGAAAAAGTTCTACTCTCATCACCTATGGCAGAGCCAGGAGGGGAAGAAGACCATGCTCTTTATCAGTCTGTGCCAAACAGGACACAGACACTTGGCCAGGGTTGCTGTTCCCAGTTCTGCTGGCCATGCTTAAAAAAGTTATTGCTCCGGACATTTCTTGCTTTGCTGATCATTTATAGGAATTTCTAGCCCAAAAGCCTCTCTCCAGGATGTCCAGTAACATTTGCTCTATGTCTTACAGCAACTGCTTAGTCTCAAATTATCCCATGTCCCCAGTTGCTAGAAATCTAGAAATCCATTAAATGGCCTCCAATGGACTTGTCTTCACATTCATGAAAAATTGAGAATAAGTTTCCTGACATTTGTAAGGGTAAAAAAGGTTATTTGTTTCTCAAAGGGGGAAAGCAGATTATACCTATAATAAGATCAGTGACCCAGGGATAGTGAATACACACAAATTATCTGAATAAATATACGCCTAATGTACATTGTTTGATTCTTAAAGAAATAGATATTGAGTCTCTGAGTATGATATCCACCTAGGGATTCCCAGGAAATGAACAGTAGTCTTTAGCATTTAGTGCAGCTCAAAAGCCAGAGATGTCAAAAACCTTTTTTGATTTATGGCTGAAATGTATTGACAGACTAAACAATGCCATTTCCTACATGACAGGAAGCCTATTTTTTGCTTTGAGTTCTATTTGGGCAGCAAGGTGATTAAATAGGTATCTGCTCTCTTGATAGAGGTGTCTAAAATTTCCTGTATTTGAGGATGTTTTTCAGAGACACTGTCACGTTAATTCAGCTGAGTGTCTCAGGGTACTTTGGTCTCTGTAAATTAGCTACTATTTATTTAATAACTTTTAATATAGCTATACATTAAGAATATTTAATATTTTCCATCCACAACCTCCTGGCTCTGGTTATTAGCAACCTGAAAGGTAAACCTTGGCTTTCTTTGTCCTTTTTTGAGGAAAATCTCAGTAAACCCGGGTTCACAAATTGCAATATCCTTACTAGTATAATTGAAGCCAGATTGAGGGGAACAGTCAAGCTGCAGAGAGTGCCATATTCTGTTTTCCTGCAGCTGACCTATGGAGCCCGGGTAAAAGCAGAGATGCAGCTCAGCCTCCCTCACAGAGGACATAGGGCTGAAACTGAGCTCTGGTGATGCACATCCCTTCACTCCCTACTTCAGCTGTTCAACTCAAGCATCCAAAATGTACTCCCAGCCTTGCAGTCCCTCTGCTTAATTCCCACAGAAGACCCACTGAGCTGTTTGCAGCCTAAGCAAAGACAGATCAGGAAAGCAAAGACTCAGAACTCCGGTCTGAAAAAGAAACCCCATCATGTTCCCACTCTCTAAAGCAGGAGCCAGGGCAGATACATCTTGCAAACTTCACAAAAGCCATTTGTGAAGGCTGGCAGGGCTCTTTGATCTGTTTGTTAATCTGTCTGTGCCAGGCAGCCCTCTGCATCTCAAGTAGAGGCTTTCCTGCATCCTCCCACTCCCATAATTTCATTTTGACTAAGATGAAAGCTGGTACTATCATCCTTCTGAGTGACTGCTGTGCACTGTCAAGGCAGACGTTTCTAGGGAATACACATTTTTCAAACATTTCCATTCACGCTTATCTCACTTGTTTCCTCCACTTGTGCCAAGTTATCCTGATTCAAAACCCACTAAAACCAGTGGAAAGGTCCCCATGATTGGGTCCAGACCAGGGGCTTTGGCTTCAACTACGAGGTGGAAGCAGAGCTTTGAGAATGGGGCACCTAAACCCTGAGCTCATTTACTCTGTCAGCATCTGCCACACCTTAGAGATTTTAAAAGCATTAGGAGTTTAGTCCACAAACCAGCAGAGTTTAAATTCGTAGCCACACAGAACCATAAAAAATGCTGGAAAACAGTGGCAGGGGTCAAAAAAAAAAAAAAAGAAAAAAATAAGTCCCTCTTTCGGTGTTTCAGCTGACATCAGAGCAACTTGGGGCTGCAGCCCATGAACACCTCACTGAGATGGGCAGACACTGCCTTAGCACAGGTAAGGATCACAGCTGAGCCAGAGATGCAGATCTAATTGCCAGTATAACAAAACCTCCAGCAACACCTCCTTGCATTTATTTTGAATGAGCATCAAGTGACCATTAAGACATTACCTGACAAGTGATGTGTCTGGGCAATGCACTGTCTCTGTACTGGCTTCCTTCAGTGCTGAGTGGAGGAGTTAGTGGCAAATAAACCTATCTGTTCACCATTTACCAACTGCTAGGCTATGAACCGGCTTTTCAGTCAGACCTTGTCGGCCTAAATAGCAACACATCACTCTGAAGTGCAGTTCTGGGATTTGAAAGCAGACACACTGCAGATTCTTCAAGGAAAATGGGATATGGGCATTCATTTCTGTTACAGGCACATCACTGCACTTTACACCTGGTGCTTTGCTTACAGCCACAGTTTAAAATCTGTTGTGCAATAAGGAATGAACTGCTAGATTTCCCCATAAATGTGGCTAAAAGCATGTTTTGTTTGGCCCGTGCTCTTTTCCTGGCTGCTATGAGACTATGGCCATAAACAAAGCACCAATCACAGGAACAGACTGCAGAATTGTGGTAAGAATTTCTGGCACATACCCCACCTTCAAGTGGGGAACCCACAAGGTTTTTACTGTGAAAATTTTGAACATTGTTAGGTATTTTATCCCAGGTTGGGATAAAGTGAACTCTCAATCGTGCTTAGATACTAAGAAGTGTTTCAGTCTGAGTCACTGACCTTTGTGATAGAGTTTGATTTAAACCCCAGTAAATTGTGGATTAGCTATTATTTCAAATGCTATTTCACATCACAGAAATAATGTTAATCTTAAAAAAAAAAAAAAAAAGGGAAATGGTGTGCTTTTAAAGCATGTTCCAATTCTAGTAGCAAAGACCAGTTTAAAAACCTACAGACCAACCACACCAATTCTAGGCCAAACTCTTCTCTCTAGGACCTTGCTTCCCAATAGGCTAAATGAGAGAAATACCAGGTCCTTCGACAGAGATGAGGAAATATTCTTATTTTTAATTCCTCCTGGTGGGTAAAGAGTACCTATCACAGCAGGAACAAAGACACCCAAAAGAAAATACCAGAAGGAGGTTATGATAATAAGCTTATTTTCATTACAGTAGGATTATATTTTAAACCTTTCATTAGGCTCTTAAAATTTCAGAACATGCTTCTTGGAGCCTAGATTTTTAAAAGACAAAAGAAAAACAAGAGAAAGTAAAGTCTGACTCCTGTGGATGAACCCAGCTTTGTTGCACGGAGAAGGTCTTATTGTAAAGTTACTTAATTACATTCAGGGGACATCTTTAATTCTGATTATGACTAGAATCACGCACATCTTCATTTAGGAAGTCCTACTGGAGTCTGCGTGTCCTAAGCAGAGGCCCTTTGAAGCATTGCTAAGTGGGGTAATTTTATTGCATGAGTTTTCTTGTAAAAATTATTGTCTTTCTGGATGTCTAATTAAAATAAAGATGTAATAAAGAATTTATGGTTTTAATTAGAGCATAGATCTTAAAGCAATTATAATGTGATTAATAATTCCTTAACAGGCTTGCTTAGACGAGATGAAGGAAAAAAAAAAGATTTGGGCCCCATGAAAAATCAATATGCATTACTCAATTACGTTAACGAAGCTACACAAAGCAGTCTAGGTCCCAGTTAAATTGCTCCTCATGTTAAACTGGCAATAGAGCCTGTGCTTAATTATGAGTCTCGATCTATTTGTGTAGTCATTGTGGGGGTTTTGAACTATAGGTTTTGGGGGGGGGGGTGTTGGGTTTATTGGAAAGATGCTGTAATAGGTGTGCCTACGGCCTCATCCTGCCTGGATACGAGTTCAGAGGACAGAGGGAACAAGGTTTGCTCCAGAATCAACAGGCTGCAGCTCCAGGTCCTAAATACACACCCTGGAGGCCACCAGCATCTCCAAGAGCCACAGGTAGCACAGGGATCCCTCACTGGGCAGCTCTTTATTTTTGTGGGGAAAAAGGAGTGCAGAGTCCTGTGCTACAACTGCACATCCAAATGCTCCTCTGGCTGACAGAGAACAGAAAGTTAACTGGCCAAAAGCCTTGGCCCCAACCGAGGCAAGCACTTTAGAACATGCTTAATTTTAGGCCAATAGCATTATTTATGTACCTAAAAATAAAGTCACTGAGTGAAAGCATGATATAGATCTACAATGAATGGTAAATCAAAGCTAAATAAGAAAAATTACTCCCCTGTTCCTCATAAAAGCAGAAACTCTGGAGAACCCAGTGAATGCACCAGGGAGCAGGCACGAAGCAAACCAACAGAAATAAAATCCCAAGCAACACCCCTACAAAAGTTTCTGACAAAAATATATTTCAAAGATCAAAAATACAAATTGAATCAAAACGAAAAGAGGGAAGAGTCACTCACTGATATGAAGGTTTTCTCCTTAAAGCTCGGGTGCCAGTTTGGTGAAGTCCCAAGCACAGGAATGGCTCAAGGCATCAAAGGACACACACCTGGACATGCCCATCCTTAACCATTTGCACCTGGTAGCTGTCAGGCCACTAATCACACTCAGTACAGCTGCTGTCTCCTTCTTTGCTTTGTTTTCAGGTGATATTTGTGTAAGTATTGGTGAGAGGGGGTTGGGGATATGGGAATTCAATATACAACTTACATGTTATCACTGACATTTCTACCAGGAATATGGTTTTACTTTTCATTAATAACTTGGCTGAGCTGATAGAGCAGGGAACTGGATAAGTTCATATTATACAGATCAAATGAACTTTAAAAACAACAGCATAGCTGTACATTCAGTCATGCACAGACAGCTCATCTGACCAAGCTGCCCAGCAAATGAAGCCATACTAATTTAAATGTACTGCAGGGGGAACAGAAAACCTCTAATTTGTCATTCTGTAATATGGATTGTGGCTCAGAAACTCACTAATTGGTCATTAGGAACACACTGTTATAAAGGTGGGCTTCTTGGTGTGTGAAGAACAAAACCCCCAAAGTTCTGGAAGAAACCACCATTCGCTCCAAATAAATCCAGAGGACATTGACGTTTCATTATGCTCTGTCTCAGCTATCACAGAACACAGATTTATTTTGAGAGCATCCCAGTCTGCAGCCCCTGAGCCCTCCCTGAGGTCTGTGAGTGATGCTGCCCTACTGCAGCCGTGCACAAGGGTAAAGATGCTGTTAGAGCTGCAGATTTAGCATCCAGTGAAACCCGTGCATCGAGCCAGATTTCATTTCTTGGGTACATCCTGTGTTCCTTTAAAGTTCCTAAAGTTCCCTTTAAAAATGCAGCATCCTTCAGTCAAAGGACTGCACAAATTCGTGGGGATTGCAAAGAGCTGGTCAGGTTAAAAAAAGAAAAGATTCAATAATTGCAATGCAGAAGAGTGAGAACTATTTAATTCCAAGTTAATGATGTGATTAGAGTGAATGCCTTGGAGCTGGCTTCAGTTACTTGAAAATCTGATTCCAAAAATCCTTTAAAACACTTCAAAAGGAGTGCAAGGTTTTCAAAAAATTTTTCCTTTCATGTTTTTGACTTTGCTGTTCAACACCTTTGGGTTTTCCCAGTGCTCTGTTGGCTGGGGTTTCACCAGACACAGGACAGGGAGGCACACAGGGCATTTCAGTTGCAAGGTGAGCATCCAATCAACTGGTTGAGAGTTCCCCCTTCTCCTCTTGCCATCAGATCTGGGCTAATACCACCCTAAATGTGGGGCTGCAGGCCCAGCAGAGGAGCTTAGGGTGGCACCCTGGTTCTCTAGATAAGGGTGTAACTTCCAGCTGAAGTGGAAAAACCCCTCCTCATGGACTGGTGAGCTGGTTAAAGCACTGCAGGCATATGAGAGCCACTTGTGTTGAGTTCTGAATTCCTGATGGCAGGATGGGCCTGGCCCAGACAGACCCTGCACAAACACATGCAGGACTGACAGAAATGACCAAATGTGAAGGATCTGAGACAAGACGGGACCAAATGGGTCCGGGGTTTGTCCAAGCAACAGGAGCCACCAGCACTTCATGCCTTTCAGGTTCATGTCCCTGTCAGTGAAGAGAATTTTCAGGAGACCATGTCTTGCATCAAACACTGAGCATGACTTTTGGCAAGGTGCTTGCTGTCCTGTCTCTGAGTACTATCTTTGCTTAACACACCTCTTCCTGCTGTGATTTCTTTTCATATCTCTTTTTCCATCAGGAAACTATTTGCCTTGGCATGTTTTTTCATCTTCTCATTTACATGTCTCCTGCAAGACTGAAACTCCAGCATCGATTTTACCACAAGATAATGTTAATAGGATCAATAAACCTCAATGACTATATCAAAGTGTCTGTTCTTCACCCTCCAGGACTGCAGAAGGTGCTTTAGTCTTAAAATACATCTAATACACTGTCTCTCACTCTTTTTGTCTACTCTTATGCATGAGAGACTGTCTGTCTGCCAGGTAGAAAATAATTATTGTTGAAATAATTTAAATTTTAATACCACTTCAGCACATATAAAATATTACTGATGCAATTAAAAAATAGACAATCAGCCTAATGCACCTAAAAATGGGTGTGGTGTGCCCTGATAGGAATAAATGAGGTCTGTTGGGAAGACTATTGTAAGTAGAGATTTCTCCTTAGTCTGAAAAGTTCTCAGCTGATAAAAATCAGGTGTCCTATTTCATTCAGGTCAGCTACCATTTAATGGTTTTCCTAGGGGAAGATTGGGAAAGACTTGGTTCACAACAGGCCAGATCCTCTGCGGATGCACAAAAGGGTAATTTTCAGTGGAGTAAATGAAGTTACGTACACTTTGTTTTCTTGGTTGTTCCATGTCGTGTTTTAGATGGGTTATTTCTCAAAGGCGGCAAAATAGAAATTGTCCTGGTTAGAAGAAGCCCTGAAAATCAATCTAATTATTTTTCTCAGGACCACATGGAGTGTTTCAGTGAAATGCTGATGGTTTTGTTCAGCTTTGCTACTGAAAAACTTGCACATTTAACCAGCAAGTCCTGTGGCACTGGCGAGTTTGGAGGCAGTGTAGGAGCTCTGTACAGGTGAAAGTTGGCCTGGGCTGACACCAAAGGACATCTCTGTGTTCCTGTGAGTGGGAACCGGGTTTCCACCTCACATAATCATTTCCCTGCTTGATAAAGGCGAGCAGGTGTAAGTCTGAAGAGGCACAAAGGTTTAGGCAGAGGATATGAAGGTGTTCCAGCTCTCAGGCAGCAACTGGAAGTCATCAGAAGAGCATGTGAAAGAGGAGGGCTCAGCGCCTTTCCCAGTTAATGTCTGTGAAAAATCCACATAAAACCCAGCCAGTCTGAGTAAATCAAACCCAGCAGCCTGCAGTTGTGTGACTTTACTGGAGATAACAGGAGAGATTTATACAGCGCCTTTGTAATCCAGCAACACGAGTGCTACCAAAAATTCTTCCCTAAGGGTTCTTGTAAATCCAAAACCTCTAAAAGACAGATTTTGTGACTCTTTTCCTATTGATTTAAATTGACTGTGTTTCCTCCCCAGAGCATTTTAAACTTCTTATCAATATATTTTTCTGGGTTTATTTATATATGCCAAACAAAGAAAAGGCTTTAACCTTATACATAATGAAGCAGAATTATTCTGACAGATTAAGTTTACTTAAATTTAAAACAAAATTCAGGGTTTTAAAAACCTAGTTATTATCATAATATGGTAGAATGCCAGTTTACTCCTATAATTACTTGGTTGCTATCTCTATATTAAAACATATAATTCTGGAAACTCAAAAAATACAGCTGTACTTCTATTTAAATATTAAGAACCCCAATATAAAAATTCAGCTCCCAAACTAAGTTGACAGTGAGGGCAATCAGCACAGTGGCATTGGTGCACGTCAGTATTTTGGAGAGGGAGGGATTTTTAAAAGTCATCTGCAGCAAACTCCTGCTCTGTGCAAGAGCCAACTTGCACAGTTCTGCTCAGCTGTGCATTTATCTTGCTGAATCTTGAAATCATGGAATAACTTCTGATTTATTCCAAATTTATCTTGCTGTAGAACTTGTATACATAGCAAAACTAGGGAAATGTATCCACATTAAAACTAGGCACCAGTGCAAAATGAATTTGTTGAATCATATTTACTTTTTTGAAGGTCTCATTGTTCATGACTAAACCAGAAATAATTTGATTTTTGTTTCCAAAGTAAATTAAGGTAAACTCAATTAAATCCAACATAAGATTGTCTTTTCAGAGATTTAATGCAATTCAGCAAGTTTGTTTTAAAAGATAATTCTGGAATAGTTTGACTGGGGGTCTCCAAGCTAGATGAGGGACATTATATATACTTAAAATTTTACTTAAACCCTTTGGTGAAAATTAAGGATTTTCTTTGGTTTTATGGGCTTTTTTTTTTTTTCTTACGATACAAAAATAGAATGGTTGGTTTTAAATTAGAATTTTATCTGAAAGAAAATACCCAATTAAACACTCAGAATACTTCAGGCTCACTCTCACTAATGTCCAAGGGAGGAAGGAGGAACAGACCCATGCTATTCCATGGGATTAGCCAGGTAACTGGGGACTGGCACTTAATTTCATTATATAATTATAATTTCCCTTTATTTACCTTGATGATTTAGCTGTAGGTTGGCTTTCTGATGCCTGTCATAATGTCTTACCTGGCTCTGGAAACAAGAGCAGGATGAAATAGGAATGGATGTGATGTGTTCAGCTCAAAGGTCAAGCTGCAGTCTCAGCAAAGCCATCGGCTGCACGGGTTCCCACTTGGGTGCAAACTTCCCACCAGGGGCTCTGGCCACAGTCTGGCTCATGGAGTCTCCAAACAGAATTTGGTCAAATTACAGCTGGAGAAACGGCTTTAACCTTTTAACAAGTGTCCAGCACTGAGCAGATATGAACAGCATCCAAGGCAAAATATCAAAGCTGAACAACCGTGAGCAGCGGGGGAGTCCGTGAAGGACATCCAGCCAGGTTACACCCCAACAGGCAAATGCTGCCATTTCTCCCCCTTCCCCAGGTAAGCACACTTTTTAACAATATGGGGGTAGCAAATTCATCTCAAAGAAGCCAAGCGCTTGCCAACTTGCTGTCACTCTCAAAAAATTGCAGAAATTGCCCCTCGCATTTCTTATTTGTGTTTTTACTACAACCACAGTTGAGAAAATCAGACTTTTAAAATCCGTCTTCAGAAGTCCTCTGGATTCTACTTAAGTGTTCACTGACCAATTATTTTTGGTTTAAATGGATTTTATAAATGTAATGTCCTTGTCTAAGGATGTCCAGAAAATATGGGAGGGTGAGCAAAGGGCAGAGCTGGTGCAGTAAATGCCCCCCAGAGCACTCTGCTCTGCTGGGTGTCTATGCTCTGCTCCAGCCCAAAAGGAGCCTGTTTGCGTGCCAGGGAGGATGTTTTCCAGCACTAAGGGAGCTCTGTGGGGAAAAGGCTGATCAAAGCAGTGATTAAAGGGGGAGCTCGAAGGGTCAAACTGAGCTCCTTTGTTCTTCTGATTTTTTTTTTTTAAAAACATTTACACTCAATAAAGTCTTGAGGACACTTTGGCAATTAAACCCTTACTTGGCCAGTTAGACTGTCTCAGATTTGGCTTAAAAATACAGAGGAAAGTGGTGCATCTAGAGTCTTGAAACCTGAATTCTTCCTCTGTCATTCACTTTTGCTCAGGCTGTTGAAGCTTCATATTAAGTCCTATTTCCAGAAAGGATGGGTACACAGTCAAGCTAGTGAAAGGATGCATTTCCTCAGCTACTCAAAACACTCACTACAAACATTTAAGCAATTCTTTATGCCCTTCAGTCAAAACTGCAAGAATACAAAATCTAAGGTGGATGGATTCCCCACCCCAGCCTTCTTCTGGAGGCAGCAGCTGTAGTGTTGCACTGCGGGATAAATGCACATGGGCTTGCCTCTACCTTTAAGAAGTCAGCAGCAAAGTTCCCCCTACCTGTGACTGCACAGGATCAGGACAGACTTGGATAAAAAGTGTCCTTTGTTAATAGGTGTTGCTGTTCTTGGAACAGAGGGACAAAGAAATACAGAAGAACCAGAGGAGAACCAAATGTAGGTTAAACATCACCAACACAGACTGAGACCCAAGTAACTGGAGCTCCTGAAGCCAGTCTGTAATAATCTGGACTATAATGTCCTGCTTTGTATGCTACTGCTCTATGTGAAATAATTCATATCAGGTTGAGGAACCTCTTAGTGGAATAAAGCTCCATCCAGTGCAAGTTTAGGGGTGTATCCATAATGAAACCATAACTTTGTGTGCAGAGAAAGCTGTCCTCTTCCAGCCTGGAGTCACAGAGTGATGAAGTTAAATCGAATTAAATAAGGAAAGAAAGTTAATTTTTCTCTCTGCTTGAGGAAAACCAGGTGTTGAAAATCCATGGTTTATGGAGTATAAGCAGACAGTCCACTCATCTTCCCACCAGATTAATGTCACCAGAGGATCAGGAATGAAATGCCATATCTTGTACCCCAGTAATGCATTCTGAAGAGGAAACAATTAATTAGTGCCAGGCAATATTGTCCCAGGCTGATTAGGTGACACAGTGAGCAACACTTTTCCCTAACCAGCTCACAGCTGCATTGGAGGCACAGCAAGATTCCCTTTCACCAAAAGCAAATATTAAAACAACATTCATTATCTTTTAATGAAAGGGAAAAAAACCCCCAGTGACCTTGGCAGAAATTCCATCTCTCCTTCTCACTCTTTCAAGACAAAACCCAACCTGAGGCAGCACTTCCCCGCCCGAAGTCCATCACAAGACAAAGCCCCAGCAGAAAGCAGCCTAGTCTTTTAAAAAGATTGAAGATGCTTTAGGATGGACTTTTCCTACAGGGATTTCAGAAGCTCCATTGCAGTTGAAGCAAGCCAATGAAGTGAAGCATGGGCCACTGAGTCAGAGGGAACAACAGCAGGCACTGCAGCGAGCTATTTTAAACCATTATTGGAGATCTGTAGCTAAGCTCTCCAGTGGGCTGCTTCTAGCTAAAAGGCTTCCACTTGAGTGCTTCAGATCATGTAAGTTTGTTTAAGATGCATAATTCATGAAGGGTACATAACACCATCCTTGAATAACTTTTCACTCACCACCTGCTTGACAGGGAGAGAGCTGACAGAGCAGTGTGACTTCAGAAGTCTGACATTGGCACGCTATGTGTCCCAGCCAGGGACAGGGATCACCCCATTGTCTTAACCCTTTTGTGGTGTGAGTGCCTGAGGAAGCCAATTGCACCAGCTAATTCCATGATTAGGGACTATTTCCCTCTGCCATCGTTACCATCAAAATAAGAGAAAGGCAAAGGGTGTGAAGAGTTATAACTGCTTGCATTATAGACCTTGAAGAGAATATGTAAAGAAAATGTCTGTTTTTATAGGCTTTAAAAAAAAAAAATCTATTGCACACTAAAGGCCAAGTACAACCATCCCTACTCAAGCTGAGTAGAGCCTTGTAACTCAAATAGTCCCACTGAAATCAATTTGGGATTATATAATGCAAGTAAGGAAAGAACCACCTGGCCTTTAGGTAGCAAAATAAGATGTGTAAGGAACAAATCTTCAGCTAAAATTGATGTGATTTGCCTCGTGGTGGCTAATGGAGCTGTGCCCATTCACATCAGCCTGGAGTCCACTGTGACAGTGTGCTGACTGTAGAGCACTTGGGTTTTAATTACCAATGGTAAATAGTATGTCCTTAAACTTTATAGACCTTAGATATTTGCCCTACTTTACTTTGTAGATAAAAGCCCAACTGTGGCCTGATAGGCAATTTAGGAATGATTTATGGACTTTGTCTGCTGTTAGTAGCAGTTTGGAAGTTGCTGTGTGACAGAAGGGAGTGATTTTTTTCGAATTCATATTGGGAGATAATGGCTGGAATGGAACTGTCATATATGGCTTTCCCTTATAAAAATGAGAATATTTTTTTGAGCAAGGCTTTAGAAAAAGGGAAAAAATATAGGGCAAGACAAGTTATAAAGAGGACAACAATAGGCACAATAGAAAGCATGCAGGATCTAGTGCCTGGTAGAGGAAGAGCACTGCTTTCATAATTTATGCTGTGGACCAGCAGTCCCAACAGTGAGCCTTGTTCCACTCTCACCCGAATCCCAGGGTATTGCCTTTAGAACTCCATTTATTTTGGCTCTTTTGTCATTGAAATATGTCTCTGCTATAAGGCTTGATATGAGATTTGGGTTAAGCACAGACACCTCTCTGTTCCATGTGAAAGGCAGGAACAGCAAACACACAAACCAGGACGGATTAATTTTCAAACCCAGAGCATATGGGGATGGTCACCCCCCAGTACACAAAGCCTCCAAAAGAAACATTGCACACAACGCAATATTTTGCCTCCTGTGTACTGCAAAGCGGTGAAGTGAAACAGGACTTTCACCCAGGGCATTCTGAACATACACATTTTAAAAGGAGGAGGTTTTTCCACCCAGGAGTTCTGAGAGGTTTTGTAATTGGTGGCTTATATGACCTCACTGTGATTTCTGCCCTATACCAATGCTGAGTCTACCTGAAAAGTGATTTGTAAGTCAGAGAGAAATGCAGAATTCCATGGACCTGGTGTATTGACATGCACTTTATCCATCCTTCTGTTACTCTGAAAGCCAGCATGATGCCCTGCTTTTACAAGGGTCATTTGAGACTTTTATCTGAGTCAAATCCTGCTCTTGCTTCCTGCAGGGCATATGAGAGAAATGACGCCAAACATTATTCTCTTACCAAGGGAGTGAGATTATCCCTGTGACTTGGGTGCTTCCTGGGGATAGCCCCCAAAAATGATGCTAGGAAAGAACATTCCATTCCTCATGCTGATGGTTCCCTGTTTAGTGAGATGTTGTTTGGAGAGTAAGAAGTTGAGTGAGCCTTTTAATGTAATTATTTTGCATCACTTACTATGTAAATCTGGCAGAAATCTGGGCTGGTAAGGCAATAGGTATATGCAGGATGCTCTGGCTCAGGATTCCTTCCTCAGTGTCCTCAAGCCTGACCTGGAAGGGGCACAGCTATTGCTGGAAGATGTTGTGGGGTCCAACCAGTCTTAGGGAATGGAAACATCTCCATGAGGAATGAGGACTTGTTCTGGATAGGTGAGAAAAGCAAGGGATTAGGGGCTGCCTTTGTGCATCACTGCAGTCACCAAGGAGGGAGTTTGGCAGCAGGCTGAGCCATGGGCTGGAGGGCAAACTGGAGAGGAGGGTGGGAGCCCAGTGCTGCAGCTTTAGCTTTTGGGTTATCCCTGCTAATGCTGGGACATTGTAGGATAAGGCAGAATAACATCAGGAAGCACTTAAGTAACTTACGGACTTCTCCCAGCCAGAAAACATCTGTTCTGAACTGTTTCTGTATGTCTCCTCTGATACCAGGGCCATCGTTTGAAGGGTTTTTTTAAACACTTTCAGCTCTGCCAAATTTCTGGGATGTGCAGGGAACAGATCCCCATTTGATCCAGCTACTGTCCTGCATAATTTGATCCATTATTACCTGCTTCAGTCCCTGTCCTTTTCCTCACTGTCATTGGTGACCTGATTTAATTGCCTGATGATGAGACTCTGCTCATATCAAAAGGCTGTCTCTATGCAGGCCTAAACGTTCTCCCAAATGGCCCTGTTGAAATATAAATTGAAACAGTCTTCTAAAGTTTACAGAGTATTACAAGATCAGTACAGATCTGACCATTACTTATTAATTGTTCAATTCAAGAAATAACTATTTGATAGAAAATGGGGTGGAGACCTGGGAAAGAATTACTTTAATGAGATCTCAGTGACTGATATTTGGAAATATATTATTAAGTTTCTGCAGTGCAGCACTGAGATTTCCCAGTGTCTTCAGGAAAAGAAATAGCACCCCATGCTCTTGTTCTCTTGCCGGGTAGAGACATTAGAGGTCAGCTGAAAACAAAGGGAGCTTCAGAAATGGCTTAGCAGGGTTATCTCTGCATTTCTGAAGGGTGTAAGCCTGGGCCTTTACCTCTGGAAGATGCCTTTTCCTCCAGCAATGTTTTTCCTCTTGCCTTTTCTTCCGGCTTTTCTAATTGCTCAATTCTTGCAGCTGCATACTGATGTATAAAGAGATTTTCTATAAATCATCTCCTGTCTTGAAATTAAAAGAAAGTAAGCATGGATTGTCATCCCAGAAATAAACAGCCAAGACAGGAGGCAGGAGAACTGGATCTCACCCATTTCATTCCTTTACAGATACAACATGCTCCCAGCAAATGTAAACAGGGGGGTGCAGTGTCATCCCACAACTGTGTATTCCAGCAGGAGGACATGGGGGAAGGAGTGGGCAGGACAAAACAATTTCAGGTACCAAATCTTATCCTGGCACACGTACAGGCAAAAATCTATTTGCAGCCAAGGTGTGCAAAGAATTATGTGTTCAACTACCCAGCCAAAATCTGCAGACCAGGCAATACAAAATAACGAAAGTGTTGATGTGCACCTGCCTCTGGCAGAGGGATGTGAAAAGAACCACATCTGTCCTCTCCAACAGGCAGTTATTCAGGATTCCTAATGAATAGCATCAGAAAGCACAAAAAAGCCCTGAATACTCTATACCCAAAGATGGCTGATGGGAGGAAGGTTTTGAGAGTGCCCTTTCTAATCATCCTCCAACCCTTTAACAAAAGGATGGGTTAAAGGGCACTGTGCTGCATTTGGAAGGTACTGCAGAGATCTCCCCAAGTCCCCATTTCCTTTGTGACCATGCGAAAGGCTTGGACAGAGCTCATAGAAAATTCCCAAAGAAGGCTGATGTCATACCAGAAACTTGAGACAGAGCTTAGATCACCCCTATTTCCTGGGGTACATTACCCAGTGAGTAGACAAAAGTCCATTTGCAACCTCTGTTTACACAGGAATGCTGTGCAGAAGAGAGAGCACGGGAGGTACATGAGGCTCCTGACCCACGTGGTGACATTATTCAACTGACACTGCTGCAGCTAAATCACCATCCTGCTGAAGCACATCAGGAGCACGGGCAGATTCCCACTATTGAGTGCAGAAGGAATAAGTATAAGTAAATGAGAAAAAGGTTCCTGCATGCTCTGAGCCTGCTTTTTCGCTCTGCTCCTTACCCACGGTGTGCTCAGAGATGTGCCCAGCCCGTGGCCTCCTCATGGCAGGGGCATGTGAAGAATTCCTGTGTCGCTCAGCTAAAGGGAATGAAGCCCATGTCGGGTAGCTCTGTGAGAGGTGAGGTGAGATGAGACAAACCTCCCCATCCTCAGCAGGGCTCTGTTTGCAAAAAGAGGCCAACACCGTGGCAGGGCACACATCCTGCACGGAGCACCGGGGGTGCAGTAACATCCACATCCACACAGCCGTAAAGGGGTTAAGGCTCTCTTGGTAGGAACCAGTAGGCAAGAGCCTCAGGAATGACTGTTTTTCTTTCCAGACTGCCCCGTAAGAGAACCCAGGGAACAATTCCTCCATCCTCCCCCAAGAGTCTCATTGCCTGGTTGAGGATGGTGTTGTTTGTACAGGGGTGCTGTAAGAACGACTATAGTTTTATGAGGAAGGAAGAGATGACCCCCAGTCTCACCATACCAGGACCACGAGTGACAATGAAGCAATTAAATCACCAGCTATCCAAACTGAATACATTTTTCAAGTTTGTTCTGCTGTATTTTGGGCTTTCATTCTTTGTTTGGTCCTTTGCAGAGTTTGGCTAAAGATTTATGATTTACAAAACTATCGGGCTGCATTCTGTTTCCACGGGGCCACTTAAGGAAATCAAACAATGTGAGTCTTGTATTGTGAATATATACATATTTTTTCCCCTGTAATATTAGGCTTGCCAAAAGGAATCTGATAGTTCAGAAGTGAGTCTTCTGAGGAGTCAAAAAGGAGAATAATTTTATCAGAATTAGTGAAACTCCTCAGGTAAGTATCAGAGAGCAGGAATTAGTACATGTGCTGTGTTATTTGAGAAAGAAGAGGAGCAGTGGGGTCAAACTGGCCAAAGAGTTTAGGGTACCTCGGGTTTAGGTCTGTTTCTACTGACAATCTGTTGTATGACCTTGGATAAGCAAACTTTTTCTCTCTCCACACTTGCTTTTCTCACAGTTTGTTTTGCCTTATCCATTTAAATTGGAAGCTCTTAGGATGGGGTTTGGCTTCTAATGTGTGTTCAAACAGAAGCTGAGATGGAGAGACCTTCACCTCTATTGTGGGGCTCAAGGTGCTACAGTAATACAAACAATAATAAAAAAGATTGAGTGATGCAGTATAATTGCATGAATAATAGGGTATCTTTTAAGACCATTCTTCCTGCCAGATCATCTTTGTGCTACTAAGTTCTGTTTACTCAGGGAATATTCAATAAATAATAAATAAAAGCTCAGTCTGAGACTTTCCCAAGCACAGCAGGTAATTTAGGTGTATTGTCCATTAAAATTAATGCAAAGTGTGTGTCTAAATCCCTTAGCACTCTTTGAAAATTTCTTAGCTTGAATATTTAATTTCTAAGCGAGGCAATTGGAGGGGTGGTCTCTGTATCCAGCAGACAGTGAGACAGAAATGGAGTATTGGGTGCACTTGGAAGGAGAGCTTTTACTCACCCAAGGAACTTTACCGGTCATTTTGATCATTTTTGCTGCCCCAAAGTCCTGGGTAACATTGCTGGGAATCCATCACTGTGTGCCTACAGGGCATAGGGCTGGGCCACTTCTGCTTCCTCTGGATTCTGAAGATTAACAGGTGGGACAAAGAAAGGAACATTAAAATGGAAAAATAGCACCTTCCTTGCATGTAAAATTCCACCTGCCTCTTCTACCCCCACTGCTCCAGCCTGAACTTGTGCTCCTGAGGGCACCCAGTGATGCTCTTGCTTTCGGCAGTGATCAGTGGGGACTCACAATGGATCGGGAAAATGGCAAGTTTAAAACCACTCAGAGCCTCCCACTTTCCATTTCTCATCTCCAGATTTTTTAAACCCGGTGCAAGGGTGGACGAGGAACAGCACCAGACTTACTGCAAACGCCACATCACTATGTAGGACAGGACTGATGTGCTCAGAAAGGTGCTCACCGCAGCTTTGGTAGATCACTCTGTCAGCATGACAGATAACAGCCTCCAGACAGCCATGAACACATTAAAAATACACTCCCCTCTGTGAGCAATCACACGCCTGTGCAGCGCCGTCTCACCGAGCAGGAGCGGGGAGCGCTGCACCTCTGGGAGAGCTGCACAAACAGCTGCGTTGCCTCAGCTCTATTATTCACCATTGTTTCCTTCCTGACAATTTTGCCACCCTTGATAAAAACCCGAGTGAGAGGTAAAACTGAAATGAGTCCTTTCTGACGTGTGCATACATATTTAAGCATTTCTGTCACTGTGTGTTACAGTCGCAGGCACTTTAATGATGCCGCTTAGTTCCCCGCTTCTTGCACGGAGTCAGGTAGTAATATTAGGCTGTAAGGTTTCAGGAGCTAAACAAATCTCTTTCTTCCCATTTCATATTGGCCATTAAACTTATATTATCATCAGAGTCACAGCAAAGCAGAGCTCATTCTATAATTCTATAAGGAAATGAGGCTGACAGCATCAGAACAAAATGCTCATCAATAATAAAGCCCTCCTCATAACAGTCTTAAACATACAGCTGTGTGAATATTCATGCTCCATTTTTGAGGGACACCAAGCTTAAATCTGGAAATTTCAATTGCATCAACAGTCTCTTGGGCCTTCTGGGATCAGAGCACTAAGGAAAAATAACCATTCTCAGTGTTGTTTGGGGAATCTTGCTCTCAGTAAACAAGGCAGAGGCAGGTTTCTCTGTGGAAGAGAAATGCAGGTAGAGCTGCATTTGAATGACTTGTACCTCCTTTTTTAAAGAAGTAGATTGTGAATATTATGATGTTGGGTTCATCATTAGAGGACAGGCCAGATGGTGAAGGCTCAGAGTATAGTCACATTCCTATGCACTGGGATTTCTACAAATGCATATTAACTTTTATTGGAAGTTTCCATACGCACGTAAATCCCTCTGTACTGGAATGAGCATATCCTTTAATGCAAAGCATTTAAGTACATTACAATAAGTAGCATGAATAGCTGATAGTCTTTAAAATTACACTGGAAATCTATTTGGTCTGCTAGTACCATGAACATAAAGTGGGAATTTATACATTAGATCTTCTATTTAAACAACGTATTTAACGTCAGTAACACCTGCACAGATACATGCAGCAGGAAAGTCCAGTTGTGTGTATGTCAATGAGCTCCAGATCAAATTTTAATGTTCAGGATGTACTTAGAAGGCATTGGTCTCAATTGTAGTTCATTGGCTCAAATGTATTTCAGGTGTGTACTAACACCTCCAGGATGTGTGTGCTCATAAAAAAAAAAAAAAAGAGACTGTAAAACTTAAAAACATCACTGCAGTCCCAGGTGAAAAAGCCCTAAACCTTTAGTCAAAACCCACCAAAGCAAATTCCTTAATGCCAAAAATTCATCAGCAAAGGTGCTCAGTGCTAGTAACCCCTCTGAGAGGTGAGGCCAATTATCATTAATGTGATCTTAAAGTAGCCAAATGGTCTCTAAACCGATGGAAAACTCTTGGACCCACATCATCATTCCCTGAAGGCAATCATTTCTCTCAAGCATGATCCTGCACTGAGTGAAGAGTCAAGCCCTCCTCACCTCTTCAGTTTGATTATGAAAAGTTTCTGCTATTCCCACACCTGGTAATGTGTACGAGATGTTCCTACAGCCGTGGGAGTCACACTGATCGTGCTTGGCACAATCTCTGGATATTGCACTGATACCAGTTTACTCACCCATTTGGTCCACAAATGGATCCGGGGATTGACTGTGCTTCCTTTTGCTGTTGTCTGTGACTTTACAAACCACCATTCAAAACCAGTTGTGCAACCATGCTACACTCTCAAGCAATGATTCTCTGTCTCAAGAGAAGTCACTCTGTTCTGCAGAGAATGTAACAAATCAACACTCTAGAGGTAAAATAATTAAACATCTGTTCCCAGCAGTGTTTCTTAGTCTTCTAGAAACTGGAAGGTGTTTTTATTGGAGTGTGACTAGAAGTACTCCAATAAAATTACATATTTTCCTCATGTCCTCATTCCAAATTCTTTCTGTTGCATACAGCATTTAGTCATCATTCACTGTACTGCAAATTTTTGCTACACTGGAATGAACTAAATTATCCTGGAGAATTCAACAAAAATCTGATGTTAAAACAATGCCCAAAATGAACTCAGAAAATACAAATCATGGGAATTATCTAGAGTGCTTCATCCTTGACTTGCCTTGGAAACAGAACTGATAAATGTATTTTGCGCATGAACTGTGTGTTAGTTCATTGGTGCTACTTATCCTCAACCTCCCATTACGGGTATTCCTGGATGGAGTTCAGCAGATTCCCCTTCCAAGCATATGAAGCCCACTGAGGCTGTTTGTCATAACTGTTTTGCTTGGAGCTCCGTTTCCATCCTGCCTGACTACTGAATTTCATGAATCCGAAACAAGTAGAAATTATAGGAACTATGATTCACTCTCCATTATTCCCTCCTTAGAAGACAAAGACGTGGCCTTGTCTTTCAGGAAAGAATTTGCCTCAGAATGTATTTATAACACTGAGGCTGAAAAATATTTTTTAAATGAGAAAAGGCTGCAAGAAATTCAGCTTCTCCCAGTAGCACTGTAATTATATACTGGGGAGAAAGGAAGGGAGGGAGGGGAAATGCAGCTCCACCACCCTCAACCCAAAGAAAAAGCTTAATCCTTCCAAAAAGCTATTAATTACAAAATAAATAAATGTATTAATATGCCATTATATTTGCCCTGAAGAAAAATGTGAGGCACAAGTTTAATATTAAGTCTACTAGCAATCCACAGATAACAAGGGTTCTATCAACAAATGGAAATCAGTCCTGTTGATTTTCATGTAGTTTCATGAACTTAATCAAATCTTTGAGTTTTCTGATGAAGCAAGGTTGTTACTGTCCTTCCCTTGTCTGTCTTCCCCTCAGTTGCTGGAGGGAGGACAGATAGACCCCTGTCTGAACGGACACACCTTCAAAGAGACCAGACTTTTCAGTATGGCTTCAAGTTATTACTGTCCTTTGCTGCAGAAAGGCTGAGCTATAAGTCTGGCTTTTTCATTTAATAAGTCTACAAATTCAATATCACTTGCTGCTGTCTTGTGAATTTGTGTGCATATGTGTATAAAATGAAGTGCAAACCTCTGCCTCAGTCTAAAGGAGGAGAGGGGTGCAAAGGGAAGGTCATTGTAAAGCTGTGCAGAATATGGGGAAGTCAGCCAAAGTGCCCTTTTAGAAATGGCAGTCTTCCCAGCCTTAAAGTCTTTTGTGAAAAATAAAATATTCTATTACATTATTTTCCAATTTCAGCTGTCTCCCTCGTTGGGCTCCAGGGTGGTATATTTCCAAAAGTTCAGAAATATTTTGCTGCTCACCATCTGCCTCGATAGCTGGACATATTGGACATCAGCACCAGGACCAAACATCTGTGGCCCAAGGACACCAAGCAGCCACCAGTGTCATTCCGGTGGGAATATCCACGCTCCAAATATCTGCAACCTCATTGATCAAAGCATCGTGGGCGCACAAAAATAAACTTTCCTTCCCTACCCTCCTCCCCTGCCCTTTTCAGTTGATATCGATGCAAAATTGTCTTGCAAAAATAGGATGTGCTTGGGTTTAGGTGGAAATGCTTTTACTGTACTCTGAATTTCTGGAAATGAGCAGTGGTGATTTCTTGGCGCAGTCTCTTTTGCAGGGTGGATCACTCTGCGCTTATTCCCTGTGCACATGGCACTTGTACAGCCCTTTCTGACAGTTCAGGCTCCTTCTCATGGAATCACTTTAGTTATTAAAGAGGAAAAATATTTCATCATAAGGCTGCTAGAAGCAGCCAACCAGCTTTATATTTGGCTCATGCAGAGGCCTGAAGGGCTACAAACCTCCTGCCCTGGGCAGGCAACACCTTACACCCCACAGGAAAAGCTTTTGGGAGGGCTAGGCAATGTATTACCAGAAATTTCACCCAGAAATACACATTCATGTTTAAAAAGACAGTGATGTAAAGGATAACTATTCAGAACTACCTGCTTTGTAGATCTCATCCTGAGACTTTATATTCTGATAATCCAGAGGCTAATTTGAGAGGCTTGATGAGAGACCAATATTTCCAATGGTAAATACTAAAAAAATAAAAAAATCAAAGCCAACAAAGTAAACTGACAATTCTTAAGAATTATGGAGTTGAACTGAAAGCCATGGAATTTAGAAAGTATGTAAAAATATGTAAAAAGTATGTAAAAATTTCTATTTTCTCAGTTTGCATATTTTATTGTGAGATGTGATGGGAAAAACCTGACAGCTAGACAGGCCAGGCTCCAGGCTGCTCTATTCAGACAATATGATTTTAGACCAACTATCCTCAAAATATTTTGGCCTAAAATCCCAGTATGCTTCCTGGCAACTTCCTGCTCTTCTCGAAGCAAATAAAAAGACTCTCTGCATCTGGAGCAAAGCAGACGAAACATCTGAACTCTAGGTGTTGCTGTCACACAATTTCTTTGCTATAAATTCCCTGAATTCCAAACTATTTGCTCCAACCTCCCTTTGTTGGCTTTCCACGAGGTGAACAGGAACTCTGCACACAGATATTGCTCCTTTCCATGCCAGAAATGGGCCATTCATATACATATACAGAGGCAAAACACAAAAACCATGATCTACTGTGACCAGGACAGAAAGAGCTGCCTGTGCTTCAGCTTGAACTAAAACAACATCCCTGCCTGGAGCAGCCAGGAACGGGAACGAGGGGGAAAGAAATGTTGAAGTTGTGTCACCCAGTAATTAAATTGAAACTTCCTGTTGCTTGTTTTCAGTCTCTCTCTGGAGCGCAGAGCAACAAAGAAAATCTCAGGGATAGCTGTATACATGTTAATTGGCCTTGTCACCCTGAGAGGGATCCTTGCTTCCACTGTTAGACTGAAATCCATCGGGAGAGGAGCTCAAAGTTTGCAGGTAAACATCTCTCTTCATTTCAGTGGCTTTACATAGGTTTGGTTCCCTGGAGGAGCTGGCCCTGTAGACTCACCTGCACGTGGCTCAGAACAGGAGAAAGATGATGAATTCAGGCCTGTGTACAATAGCAGTACAGAAATCTGTATAAATTTACAGCTGTTGCCAGAGGATACTGACCATGAGATCTGAGTAACTGATGCAGGGAGAGCGCGGGGGAAGAGCTGGTATTTTCAGGTCAACTAGAAGCTATTGTATTTGGAAGTGAGAGGAAAAAAATTGTTCACGTTGCTTTTATGTAATTTTCCATCTCCCTTGCCATGTCTTAAGAGCTTAATTGGACACAGTTGATGTGGACACAAGCCCAGCTCCTGTCTCAAGCTTACATTTCCAAAGGTCACAGTTTTCACGCTGATCCTCTGCATTATGCTATCATTTCCATGAGAACCTGAGGAGGGGAACATTAATTGCCTGTGACTGTAATTGGCTTCATGATGGTTGTCAGGCCAGTGGCTGGGAACATACACCCCAGAACAGCTGTCAAACATGTAACCTGGCAGAAAGTCACCAAGTGTCAGGAGTGTGCTCTGAATAGGACTGACATTTCCTATGCCCACAGAGGCTCTGCAGTCAAGACAGATCTCTTGACATAATGATTCTCAAAAGGGACTAATTTGAAACAGTTTCAGCTGGTGCAAAGCAAAGATGCAAAGCGTGCACAGCCTGTTGGCAGCAAGGTTCGTCTTAAATCGTGAAAGGGAGACGTGCTCTCCTGGACCTCTCTGTGTTCAGGCCATGACGAGATCACTGTGGTATCACTGACACAGCACTGACATTCCTGCTCAAAGGTCTGTTCAAAAAAGCCAAAATCAAAGCAGGAAACCACCAGATAGTGAGCAGGTACACATGGTCTAATTGGCATTAATATCAGACCTGGTTTCTCTTCTTCTAAGTCAAAACCAGTCTCTCCTTTGAAGCCAAGTAGAACAACTCAGATCAATCAAAATATGATCAGACAGAAGTTGTGTTCTTTGTGTTGCCACCAGAAATACCAGTGCTGCTCTCTAAAGTCATTGAAAAACTATCCTTGATGTAATATGCATCAGAGTAGAGAGGTTTGAGTGGGATTTTTAGATCTGTATCTGCCAGTTATATGCAAGAAATTGCCTTTTCTCCCAGTCTCATGGACTGGACCAATTTTCTTGACCCTGATGGAATATCTGCCTTGGAATATTATGGTGTGTACTCCTTCCAAAACTATTATAGGATCCATTGGCTAATTTCTGTTTTAATAGGAAAATTCTGGGCTCCACTGAGCTGTGTGCAGAGAAAATCCAGAGCGAGTAGCAGTCCACGTCTCCCAGAGATGACAGCCTAAACAAACGAAGGAATGTGGGAGGGAAGGAAAAGGTTTACTGAAGGTGAGCAGAGCCACGAGTCAGGAAAGGAATTGGCCACTGTCAGAAGGAGAAGTCTGTGCTGGAGTTAGACAAACAAATCCATTGCCTTCACACGGAACTTGCTCTTCCACAAAGAAATACCTTTTGCTCTCCTCCTATGCTGTTACAGATTTTCCCCGTGTTTTCAAGCAGCTGTTTATCACACTAATGAAGAAGGTGGATCGAAAATGGGACAGTTAGTAGAAAGTCTTATTTCTTGAAGCCCAGCACAGGGGAAACTGGTAAAAACCTTATTAACAAAATTATCCTATCTAATGACCTAAAGGACTTGGAAGGTGACACATCTCTCTGTGGTCATGGATTTAAACTATTTGCTGCATATTTCTGCCGCAAAATCTAAGACTAATCAAATGAAAACCCTCTCAAAAAACACAATTATAAATCTCAAGTGCTGAGCATGCTGGTACTCACACATACAGCTTCAAATTAGAATTATAGTTTCTTCTAATAATAGAACACAGCCAAGTATATCCCACATCTATACTTATTTATGGGTAAAAATGAACTTAGTTCATCACACCCCTACATATTTACACAATTGCAGCAGACAAAGTGACACACTACACATGCAAATGTGAACACATGTGCACTCCTGCCTATGGCAATGCAATACCAGAACAGGAGAAATACAGTGGGTTTGGTACATGTGGCTTTTCTCCTGAGTCCCACAAATTTGGTTGTACAAGAACAAGCCAGCCCAAGGGTCCCATATGTTTGCCACAGTGGCACAAAGACCCTTCCCTGTGTGTGCAGAGCATGGCAGGAGCAGCCAACTCTAATCAGTGCCACAGCTGCTCAGGAAGGTAACACATAGGACTGAGCTTGCTTTTCACCCCAGTGAAATTAATCTTAATTACAGCAACTCACAGCATTAATGTGAAATACACTATAAGACCGAATGTAAATTACAAATTCAACTCAATTTATACCTGCAGCAGCTCTTTTCCACATGGTATGGGAAAGTGCTGTAAAACACCATGGAAGTGCCTCTGAAGCCTTTTCTCTCAGCTGTTAGAGCAGGAAGATCTGATGTTAACAAGCAAATATACTCTTGGGCAGAGCTAAGGAACTCGGTAACACACTGAGTGAAGCCAACATAAGGACACCCCAGACTGCAGATGAGGCCATGCATATATTGCTTTGCCATTTGGACCTGGCTTCAAACTGTGTGAGCTGGAAATGAGAGAGAAAGAACAGCAGAGCCATGTCAGTGACCTCTCTGTGAACCTGAACTGGGTAGTGCTTTGCTCCCTCGCACACTTTAATTCATATTTCTGCGCTGACTATAATGCCGTGTACTGGCCCCAACAAGAATTAAATTAAATATTTATACTTTTGTGATGAGATACTTTGTTACCCCATAAAACTCGCACATATGGAAGTCTATTAATTTATGCTAATTCCTTATTTCTCCAGAAGAGCCTTTCTCCTCATTAGCATTTGATCGTTTAATACAACTTTACAGCACACACTAAATTGAAGCCCATAATCTTTTGTAATTGAAGCTTTGTGTGCATTCATTGTCATTTTTCAGAAAAAAAAAAAAGGGGGGGAGGGAAGGGAGATGTGTACGGGAGTGTTGCCTTTGTGTGGCACGCGCAGCTCGGAGAGGGGATTAACTCTGCAGGGAACTGTTTGCAGTGCCAGCTGCAGGGAGCTGGAAGGCCAGACCTGCCCTTGTTTGTGTTGAGGAAGCATTTTCTGCTGGCCCCAGTGAGAGAGGAATCAGTCCTCTGGCACAGTGCCAGCACCTGCCAGCTCTATCTGAGGATGGCGATAGGAAAATAAAGTAGAGGTGGAAATTTCAGCCCACAGAACACACCCGCAGCAGGGAAGATGTCCAGTTCACCACATTTAGGAGAGCCTCCCGCTTATCTTTGTCTTCTGGTACTGCCCATCACAGCCCTCTTGTCCTTGCTGAATCCTTGCCATTATGTTCCCGACATTATGTTTAGGTCTGGTATGACTGGGGAGGAAATTAGACCTGGTATTACTGGAAGGAAACTAGTATTTGTTCCCTTGCCAGAACATTGCCTGTCCTTGTCCAGTGGCCCAAATTCACTTTCACTTCCCCAAAAGTCTAATAAAATTAGACATATAATGTTGGATAGTGCAGGTCTGTTCCCCTTGCTGGGATTGATCTCCGTCCTGGTGCAGCTTCCCAGACTCACCTGTGGGACTCCTGTAATCAGGTTTGCTCCAGCGCTCGTCTGTGGCTGTAAGATGTAAACCAGAAGTAAACCAAATGATCTCCCATTTCAGGAAAGGAAGACAACGGTGTTTTTGTCTTTCAATACCTGGACTCAAACAGAAACCAGCAGGGAACAGTGAGATTCAATGCCGAGTTTCACATTGCTCTGCCTTCCCTTTCTCCCAGCTTGCCTTTAGCAGCTGGGGGTGTTTAGCACATTGAAGAGAGACAATTGACCAGCTGCTGAATTTTTCTAGCAGCACCACAAAAGAAAGTCTTGAAATATCAAACACTGCAATAAAAATGTTTGACCTATTGAAGTATGTGTCAAATTTCTGTCATTGGACACAGAGGAACAGCCTAGTGCCTCTGGAAACACTGGGTTTGTTTCTTGCTGCAGTGTTTACTTTGTTCTCAAGAAAACTAGAAGAAACCCATCATTGCAACAATTCACTGAGTGCTTTGAGGTTTCCAGTCCTTCTGTGTCTTTTGCACACAGTCAAATGAGGGTCAGCTTTACCTTGATGAGTTCCCCATATTGTTCATGAAAAGATGAACTGGCTCATGTCCAGCTACCATTGAACTTGAGCTGGTAGAAGTGGAAATGTCAAAGTTTAAAAAGAGTCTAGGAACATGTTTCAAAGTGCAGATTGTATGATTTTGCTAATATGAGTAGTTTTATTCAGGCTAGGACCTTGTGATACACTTACATCAAAATTATTTTGAGTTTTAATGTAAGACTTGTTGAGTAACTGCAGATTGCAGTCTGGTTTTTTACATTCCTGACATTTACAGCAGCAAGGTTTACGGAAAGGCACTCAGGCTTCTCCAGCACAGCTGAGTAATTGTTCAAAGCTAGGGCAGAAATCCTCCAGCTGTGGAAGATTAATAATTGTAATGTGCAGAGGCCCTACTCCATCTTTAGGGAGGAGTGTAAGCCTTAAATGCATCCCTAGGACTGCACAGAGGGAAGTGCTGCACTGAATGCCATCATCCTTTCTCAGGGACACGTTGACAAAGACATAAACAATGGAAAAGCTAAAAATATCCTTTGCCACAGTTACAGAAAACACCTGCAGCCACCAGAGCACTTAAAACTCATTTAAGTCTCATTGAGTTTGGGGAGAGTTAAAAACATGGCCAAGGGCTGCTTTTGAGTCAAGATGTGAAAGACAACATTAGTTTGTTTGTGCTTGTGTGCTGTGGACACAAAGCAATGACTTCAGCACCAAGTGCTGCAGACTGAGAAAATGCATAGCACAAGCAGTTTACCACCAAAAAGACAAATTTTTAAGTTTAAGACAAAATTTTTAAATTTAAAAAAACCACTTCTTATTTAAATGCCACCTGCTGCACTGACGTTTGTTTAAATTATCAGTTAAGCAATGAAACGTAGCTGAGCTAGCAGCACATCACAGCAAATCACTTTCATTTTAATTTAACTGGACTCATCTCCCAGTTCTGCCCCTCATCAAATGCAAGTCAGAAGTAAGGAAAAAGAAGTAACTTTTACCAAATGGAGTTATGTATCCATGTTGCTGAAGCTCCTCCTTTTGGTGGAGCATATCTTCATGTTCCAAAAGCTCCCTTCTAGCACCTTTCTTCCTAGGGCAAGGAGAGGAGGAGCTCGGATTGCTCACCTAGAAATTAACAGCACAGCATAAACCTTGTCTAAATCCTTTTTCAAATAGCTCTTCACATTCCCTTTACACCTGGCTCAAAGCAGGAACCAACCGTATCAGTGCACAGCAAAATGCACTCAGGTCTCTCATCGAGGTGACAGCCAGCTAATGAAGGGAATGTGCTTCCCATCAGCTACACCATCTTTTCAAACACTGACCATAAAATGACATAACAAGTGCCTCTTAAAGACAGTTACCACATGGTTATTGCTGCTTTCCGAATTAGGTTGTCATCAGGAGTGTTAAGAAGTGAAAGGTACAGGTAGGGAAGCTGTTAATTCCTTTGCTCTGGCAGGTCAGGGCTCCCAACTCTTATTCGTTTTGCTTTTGCAAGAAATATCAGAACATCTCAGCTCCCCACACCACGAGGTAAATTATTCCTGGAGCACTGTACTTGGTAGCATCAAGTTTAATTACCTTGTAATCTGCAGGTCATGTTATTGCTTTGTGGTTACATGATTTTTTTTTTCTCCATAATTATTTATATAGCCTATAAAAGAAAGTGACATTGGAATGGATTTCTCTAAATTGGTCCCATGCATACAGTTCTTTCAGAGTCTGAAAAAATGAGATTCTGCTCTTGGTGAGTATCTACTGGCTAATCCTGCATGCTGTCTTAAGAATGAAACACCTACTGATGTCTTAGGAAAGCACAGCAATTTTTATCTAAAGTAAAGATGTTGTTGACAGTGTGATTTTCAGTTTTCAGCACAGATAGCTGCTCCCAGTTCAGTTTGGGCAGTATTTCCAAATGGGGATAATTCAGAACAAGTTGATCTCAGAAGATGCATTCTGATTATGAGTTTGATTTTTTAGTCAGTATCTTCTGTGATGTTTCCTTCCATTCAGCATATTCAGCTCTAAATATCAAATGACAGAGACTGTTTTGTGGCTCAGAACTACAATCCAAGCACAGAAAGGTGGTCAAGTGCCGCATCATTCTCTGTTCAAGGAAAGCTCTCTCATCAAAACTTTTCCAAAAAGAAGAGTCCTGTGCATGGAACCTGTGCCACACACATTGTGTGAGTGTATTCACAGGGGAGAAGCGTGTCCCTCCCTCCTGTACAGAGTCACATTCCATCACTGTGGAGAGGGGCTGATGTACATCCAAATATCCATTGCTCTGACTGAGATGGAACATTTGAAGTACAAAGACATCTTTCTTTCTTTTTTTTTTTTCCTCCAAAATACAGGGAATTACTGTCACTGTCTCTATTGGCCAGTTCTGTATTATATTTAACCACATAAATATTTCACAGGTTTTCTTAATGGGCAACCCACAAAGATATTAAGCTTTGCAATAAAGAATGCATTGAACTCTTTGCTGCATAGTAATTGTTTAATGTTAAATCAGGTCATTGTTTTTTTAGTTGTGGAGGACCTCAGTGTGTTATTAAAGAGTGTATAATTTCTTACTACATAAGGGAAGAAGCACACATACATTTTGGTTGCAGGCAACATCTTTAAACTTTATCTTGAAAACATTAATAGATTTTCCAACTAAACTGTGCAAGGACTAAATACTGTGCAAGAATATTTTTTTTTATATTTTGGCCATTTATTTGGTTAAGGGAGGAAGGAATATTTTCTTTGCCCTAGAATTCTAATGATGATATTTTCATCTAGAAGATAAATTAGCTTCAAGCAGATAGTAGTGAAGTTAAGTACATAGCTCATATAATGTCTGGCTTATAGAAATGTCTGTTTACTGTGGCAGGGAAAACACTATGGGAGGCATGTGAGCTCTTAATTGTTAACAGGGCACTGCATTACATTTGTTGGTATAAATACTTCTTTGTCTGACTTCCAAGTGGATTTTGCCCCCTCAATTGCCAGTTTTCTTTGTGTCCCTTTGGATTACAAGTATCGTGTCCAATCTGATCTGCTCAGTAACACTTTGAGCATCAACTAACTCATAGGATCAGTTTTGGATGAAGCACGGATTCATATGACGTGATTCGCCTTAAAACTACAAATAAATTTTTCTTCTTTGCCTCCTCACCCAACTTCTCCACTCCTTTGTGAATCAGGAATAAACACCAGATGCCCTTTACAGTATGAAAAAGGGATGTACTCCTCCAGGCACAGTTTCTGAAGAGGGAGTAAATCAGATGCTTTCAAGCAGTTCTGCTTTGGGTTATGGGTGGCTGTGCTTTTTTTTCTGGGGAGCTTCAATCAACAGTGGTAATTCGCACACCTGAGTGAATATATATGTAGTAACTATAGCAAAATATGCACAAGTGGAATCCACAGTCAGGACTTTCTGGATAGAAAGACAACAAACATTTTTCCTCTTTTCAGCTGACGGGTTCTTGAAGCCTTCCCACTGGATGCAAAACACCCCAAGGTTTCATCTTTTGTGTGAAGAAGTAATAAATTAATAGGAATATCTTGTTACAGAGTGATGCAGACTTATTTCAGGTGCTTGCTAATTGACAAAGCAAGCCTCAAGAGCCATCTAGAGGTTGTTTGGCGAGACTCATTTTTATTATTTTAAGGCTGTGGCTCATGCATGCCAGAAACAAAAGCCTGGTTCTTTCGGGTTTTGTCCTTCTGCACTGCATGGTAAATCAGGAAGACCTCCAGTTATAGCACTTGAACTTCAGCAGTGTAGATGTGGTGTCAGAGTAATCATCCCCTTCACCAACAGCACAACTGTTTTATTAATGGGAAGCTGCATTCCTATGGTGCAAGACAAAAGTATTACAGAATGTGTCGTGTGAGGCAAAAAGCATTTGGCACGAGGACTGTGCTCTTGTGAGATCCAGACACACTCCAGTGGAAAACAATGACTCAGTAAGGGGATAATCAGATTTAGCCAGACTGGCACACAGCTGGGATTTGCTTAATGATGAAGCTATTACAGTCCTGATGGTACTCTCTGATCTGTTCTGGCTTCCTCTTATGTCTGTGTCAAATCAAACCAAAATCAATAGTGCTTTGAGCAGGGGCCATAGTTTGCAGGAGCATAGTAAGAGAAGGAGGTCCAAATCGGGGTCTGTGAGTTCAATCCCACAGTTTAGAGATGGCCAAAATGTGCTAGCCTTCAAATGGAAAGAGATTGTCTCTGAATGGAATTGTGGGAGATTTATTTTTGAGGTACCTGTATGACTGCTTAGAAATAAAGGAGGCAACAGTGGGAAGAGGGTTTTCCAGACATGGTGATGGGAACAGTTCTTCAGTTCCAGCAGATGTTTCAATTTGCAGCTCCAGCCTTTGGTGCACTGTGTTTTTATTCAGATTTCAGGACATCTTCAGGCACAAGGGGATTTTAGTGTTAGCAATGGAGCTAATTTTCTGTCTTGAGTTCACATCTCTATTTGTCAGAAAAGAACAAGTATGACCTTTCATTTATTTTCCAGATAGAAGTCCAGTGAAGCTCTTCTGGTGTAAGTTGCTTTGATGTTAATACCTCTTCTGTTTATCTCAACAAAGGACTTGGACTTGAAGGTCTAAATATACTTTGCCAAACCAAAACTTTGTACTGACACGATAAATACAAGTATACTTATTGGAATCCTTCTGAGTAGGAAGCACACTCGTGTACAGAAAGAAGCACAGGCAGGAATGTTATGTATTCACTTTAGGTTAAAGCATATTCTTTGGATTTAGAGGAATCTCTTTGATATTTCCTGTGTAATTGGTCTGCTGGAGGAAGGACTTGAATACCAGACTGGAAAAGCAGAAACACAAAGGGGGTGAAATGCGAATGTAGCACCAGTCAAACTGAGCCCACAAAGCTCTCCAGAGGTATGTGGGAGTCTCTGCTCCAGGGAAAGGGGGTTCCTGCAACTTGGGTTCAATTGGATTTTCCTCCGAGGCTTTCTTGGGGAACCAGAATGCAGTGAGCAGCAACACAGGCTGAATTTCAGGATATTAAGACTTCCTGAAATGTTTCTAAAGCAATAACCCAAACAGCTGCCTAATGGATTGCCAGGGCTGCCCTCTCCAGGCCAGCACCCGTGAGATCTCAGTACAGACACCCCCTTGAAAGCCCCTGGCCGAGCACAGCTCCACTCCTGCATTATTCATCACCCTCATCACTCCCACCAGATGTGGGTGGAGAGGGGAGCTCAGGCAGATGCTGCCAGTGGCAATGGCAGGGGCTCTTTGAATCCTGAGAGAGGCAAAGAGAGGTTTTATCAATACTTATCATGAACGAGCTGAAGTGAAACGTCTCCATAAGGGATTTCTGCCTTCAAGATGCATAAACTGGCTCGATCAAAATGCTGAAGGTGGAAAGAGACAACAAAGATAAAGACTTTGGAGGGGGGGATGGAGGGGCTACTGTTTAGTACATACCGGTTATTCCAGCTGCGACTCCAAGTTGTCAGTGAGAACACACAAATAACAGAAAGATGGAAACTGAAATTCATGGATAAAGGGTTTCTCCAACAGACATGTATTTCTCTGCCCGTCCGAATTCAGAAAACTGGTCATCAAAAGTAAGATTTGGGAGTTGTAACCTTTGGAGAAACAACTGCACAAGAAAATGGTTTTCTTGTAAAAGATGCCAAAACACAAGTTGACCGTAATGCAGCAGACGAGTAATTAGCAAAAAAGCACAAGAAAAATATGAGAAAATTTATAAATAGAACATAGAAAAAGGGTTTATATTTACATAGATATATACACATGCAAAATGAATATGAGGACAGCATCTGCTTTTAACTGTGCTGCACAATAAACACTGCAATATGTAAACTATCAAATTGGTGAAATCAAAAGAAATTAAACTGTTTAAATAATGTATCTCTGGTAAGCTTTGGGCTGGCTCATGGAAAAAGGCAGGCTCTCACTAGGAAAATAGGCGAGGTTATTGTAATATAAACATGATTAGTTGAATGACTTCTGCATACTGATTCAGAGACTAAAACTCTATAAACTTCAAGTCAGTACTAATAAGAGCCCAGAAGAGAAGACTGTTCAGTTAATCAGTGATCCTGCCTGAAAATGTTCAATGGGTTTTTGTAAAATGTGATTTTAAATTCTTTTTCCTTAACATGATAAAATAAGCAGTTGTGATCCTTTGACAGAAAAAACCCCACAGGTACTGAGTCAGACATGAAACTCTAATAAACATAAGAAATCAAGTATATTTGCCTAATATTTAAAAATATTTTTTAAATTGCTTATTTCCTTATTTGCCTACTTAAGTGGATTTAATAGACAAATTCTTCATTGAAGAGAAAAAAAATAATTCTGTGCAACCCCAAGTCTGTGAAACTCCAGACCTTAATGGATAAACCATTAAGGGTTCTTTATTCTACATCCTCACAATAACCGTGCCTTCAGATAAAATCCAACTGCCTCCACTGAGAATAAGCAAGACTGAAAAAAACCCCAGAAAGATATTAGTAGGTAATAAATTATTGAGAACAAACTAAACCAGCATTGTAAACAGCACATCTTTTTAAAAGAAAGCTTTTGATGCTTTTCGGAGGCTTGAGAAATGAGCCAAGCTGAGTTGCCCACAATCTGATTGCTTCTGACAGGGGGCAACACGTCACACAAAGAGCCTAAAACACCCTCGAACACCAGAGAAAAACAAGAAAGAAATGCAGATAAGAGATTAAAAGGAACGTCTTGGGCTGGATGTTTGCTTGCCTTTAATAAACTAACATCTCTCCACAGCACAATCTAGGAGTGATGAGGTCAAGATTTGTATTTAACAGCAAAAATCAGGCTCTTTTCCTTACCCAGGGATCAGTGTTGTCTTTCTCAAGCAGTCCCACAGAAATGAGTGAGATTGCTGCAGAGTAAAGGAGCACTCAATGTGTGCAGATTGCAGGTGCATTTATGTCCAATTTCAGAGGTAACATATTCTCAAAATAATCAACAAATATGTTGGAGTTTTCCTTTGTGTGACACGATTTCAAGACATTACATTTTAATGTTCTTGTAACACATTTGCCGTCCCACTCACCCCCCCAGAGAATACTGTGAAGTACATAACAACAGTACAACTTGTGATGTATAATCAAAACCTACAGCATTCAATTAAAAGTATCCTCTAAAATTTGCCATGCTGCCAGCTGCACTTAGCTACACGCCTTGCATGATGGAGACCGGCATGTATATTTTAGAATAGCTATCAGTAAATATAGAGCCATATCCTGCCTGTAGACACTTGCAATATGATTTTACCTCATTTGCAAGTCCCCATGTTCACAAATTATAGACTAAGATGCGGTCCAAAGCCAGGAAAGTACTTTAGAGCTTTGTTATTTTCTTTACTTTCCATCTCTTGAAGAACAGCAGTCTAGCTGTGAGCTCAACGAGATGTTTAAATCTGAATTCTGTGCAGCTGACAGACCGAGAAAGAAGAAAAAAAAAATCCTTAAGAATGAAAATTTCAGCATGTGCCAATATATAAATGAAAAGGTGTCGTGACCCTTCCTCTAGACCATGATCCTTGTAACCCCCTGACTTTGCCACTGTGAACCAGGACTCCAACACTCCGTCTTTCCCGGCAGCATCTTTGCACAACACCCTGTTATCCCGCTGAAGGATTTTCATCAAATTCAGATGTTTTCATCTGCTGCTTTTCATCTGTGGCACCAGGTTGCACTGCATCAGATTAGCTTTTATCAGTTCACAGTCTTGTTTGGCATGAGAGGAGATGCAGCTCAGATGTACTGGGGAAAAAATGTGTCCAAAGAAATTTGTCAGGAAATGTCTGTGCTTGGAACAAAAATATCTGAACCAAGATGGAGGGCCTAGGGTTCTTTGTGAGCATGAGTTTTGCAGGGTGCCACACCAGATAAGTTAAACTTTCATGATATGAGTGTCCCAAATAAATAGTTGTTTTTTCCAGTTCCTGGCCCTGGTGCATCCACACACATTTTACTGCTCATTTCGAACAACTGTTTGCAGAATTTAACCTAAAATTTCCATACTCGCATCTGGTGATAGTATTATATATTCCAGATCACCTATAGATTGCAAAACTTTACCCCAATATACGGGATGGGATTCTCCAAACTAAGATATTTATGATGCCAAATGGTTGGTTTGAATCCTCCAGATTCATGGGCTGAGCTTACCAGACAAGTAACAGCCTTCCCAGCAGAGCTTGCCATTATCCTAAATGGCTTCAGTCAAGTCATTGAAGCTGTTCATGTCATCATATTAATTAAAATACATTAATGTTTACACACTGAACTTAGAATCAGATAAAGAAGAATCACACATATTATATTCACTCAGAAAATGAAAGTCTCTTTCAAAATGAGTTTGGAAAAGAGGGCACAGAGTTACTCACCAGTCTGGTTTGATGCAGAGAAATATTTTCAATTTCACAAAAAAAAAATGATGTTTATGAAAATTTTGGAATCTTTAGTTCCACTGTTTTTCTTCTGAAAAATAGAATGCATTTCACTTTGCTCTTCTCATGTTTCATTTTGTCATTTCTAGCTGATGCTCCTTCATTTTCTGTTTCAATAGTACATTTTTTTCCTGTAAAATTTAATGAAATGATTTTGATTAAACAGTCTGAAAATAAAAATATACTGCTTTGGGCAAACTGAATATTTCAAATGAAGTCAAAATGACATTTATTTAAAAAAAAATAAATAAAGAAAACAACAATGAAAAACCAAACAGTGTCACCCCCAGCTTACAACTCCCACCTTGGTTTTCAGTTTGGCTGACACTTCCCAAGGATACAGTTGAGCTGACAATAAGCAATGGAATGAGACTTGGAACCCCTGAACTTGGATGTTACAGGAGGACATTTATGAAATATGGTGCAACAGCTCTACCTGTGAGATTTTTCGTTTCAGATGGTGGATATTAGAATTGGGAAAGGTCCAGTTCAGACCAATATTCCTGCGTGTTATTTCTTCAGCTACCTCTTGACTTCAGCTTTAAAGGTCTCAGAGAAAATCTGATTTGCAAGTGAGACGCTTCTCCTCAGAAATGTCTCCCTGATATTCTTCCTCTCATATTCCCTGACATCTTTCCCTGATGTTCCCTGAATTAGCTTTTTCTTATTTTCAGCCTACTACCCCTTAGACACAGCCAGCTGTTTTCTGCCAAGACCAGAGCGTGTACGAGAGGTGCAACGTAATATTAAACACATTTCATCCACGGACTGTCCTGGGCTGTGTCTCCTGTGTCTGGGCTCCTTGCCAAGCCTTTTGGCACGTCCCCACCTTTTGCAGCATCCAGAATGAATTGATGACTGAGACAACTTATATGATGGAGTAAAAGTACCCTTACTGGAAGTGACAACTGTGTTCAGGTCTAAAAAGTGGTGAGTTAGTTAAAAATCAATTTTCCCTATTAGCCAATCAATAAACTAAAGGCAGCTTAGAGGTCACTGGAGCAAAAATGTCTCCCATGAGTCGTGAGCTGAGCTCACAAACAGCCCAGTAACCAAAGCTCTTCATCCTCCCAGTGCTGTGGTGCTCACACTGCAAACACTCCTTTGGTCTGTAAAAACGCAGAAAACATCACAACAGTGTCCCAGGATTGCAAGTGAACAATCCTTGAAAGAATTGCACAGAAAATATTTTTATCCCTTTTTTTCTTTGCCTCCTGCATTGCTTCCCACTTTGCCCACAATACTCTTTACCCAGTACCTTCTTCCCACGATAACCCCACGTCGGTAAGGAACGACAACACGACAGAGACAAGACAAAACCAACAGGGAGATAAACCCAGAGACATTTTGAGCACAGCACTCCCAGTGGGTGGGGTGCATGTGAAACACAGGCTGCTCTGAAACAGGTTGAATTGAAGGTTTTCTGAAACCAAGTCTAGCCTTTGAAACCTTTGCAGTGTCATGAGCAAGGAACTGAATGTCTCTACATAAAAACCACAAAGGCGAAATTTCCACTGACATGTGTATGCAGAAGATACTGAACAGGCACTTTGGTGTAATTCATCTGCTTATTTCACGTGTTTTTGCAACATGGAAACTAAATACTGAAGTATTTAATGAGTGGGGAATTAGCCTAAGCTTCTGACCCTCAGGGAAGTTTCTAGAAACTTTTTTTTGGTTAGATTTACTCTGTTCCTTGAGCATCTCAAAGTCTCCAAACACTTTTTATACAGTTTCAGAATAGCTGCAAATTCATAAAAGATCCAGTTAACCTCATTTAGATTAGAGCACAGGTAGGTAAATTACTTCCACAAGCAAACTTTATCATTTTGTTTGATCTTCATGCCCTGCTCCTGCAGCTCTGGGAGGTGTAATGTGCACCTGTCCCAGGTACAAGTAAAGGAACAAGTTCCCAGGTACAAGTAAAGGCACAAGTTTTGTAAGGCACAGCAGTAAAACGAATCCCAGTCAAACCTGCAAAGCTGTTTCCTTCACTAGTTATAGAGTATTTTTTTCTCTTTTGTTTTGGAAACGTCCAGAATAACTGGGGGGAAAAACGATCCCATGGGAATCGGTCTTCCGCAGTGCTAAAAAGTTACACCAGCTGCAGAGCAAACACCTGAGCTGCATGAAGATGAATGAAGGGGGGAAAAAATGTCTAACATTCCCTGAAAGTTTTCTGAGGTTTTTATGGAGGAATCCAAGCCGTGTATCTGTTAAAATATCTAGTGTTGAGGGTAGTTTAGCTCATAGAGGACTTGAAATGCTCTTTTTATTTTGTGCCAGGGCAGTTCACACCCATCAGTTTTACACACAGACACAATCAATTGCTGCTTTTCTGACAGAACTCCATCACTGTAAAACCGTTCCATTAAATGTCTGGCAATAACTTTCTACAGATGCTTTATTGAAAAAACAAGTTTCTCTAAGCCAAACTGCACACAGTATACGGGTAAAAATGGGAAATAAAATGTTCACGCAATGGAACCGTGTTCGAACCAGTAAACAGTGTCGTAGAAAACAGTGAGAAGAGCTCAGTAAATAAGCTCGATCCAGGCTATAAAAACCTAGTGGTAATCAAGAAATGACTGGTTCAGGTGGTTGGCTGGAATGATATCAGGGAGACTGGCACCAGGAAAATGACCTTTGGTGCACTTGCTCCTTGAAAGCTGTGCTCCAATCTCACTATTTATTCTGTCAGTAGCTCAGCACCCAGAGGATCTGGGTTGGTACAACATTTTTGTATGACTTTTCTTAACAAAAATTGATCTCTAACTCACCAAAATTCTGCCACTGAAAGTATCCTGGGAATATCTTTTCTCTTTGAAATGTAAAAATGTTTTGGGTTTAGAGAAAAAGCACCGTATTTTCCACAGGGAAAAACAAACCCATTTTCTTGACACTTATTCCCTATCAGCTGTCTCCTCATCAGGCCTCCCACCTTCCTGGGAATTGGGCTATTGGGAACCCATCAAAGCAGACAGACCCTTCTCTCTAGTTGTGGAACTGGTTCTGGTATCTTCTCTCACCCTGTTGACAATTTTTTAACTGTTATTTGAATTTCTTTCTTCACCAGTCTTCAGTTTTTAGCATAAACTGTCCCTAGTCTTGTAGTTTATATTTTGTTCACGTTTTCCTGTGGTGGTTGTTGCATTATTTTTCCCTGTGTTGGTCTTCCATTATTTCCTATCTGTGCCTACCACAGTAAATTTCCACATAACCTTTGAACTCCTGAGACAGAAAAACTCAGCAACTTTGAGAAGACTGTCTAGGCTGTCACCTTTTGGATTTAGGAAAGTGTACAACTTGGTGATTAAATTCCAGTTAAATTGTCTAAGGTCTTCAGGTTTGCCACACTTACTCCTATGATCCAATTTTAAAGAAATCCTTACCATCAAGTTACGAAACTCTCACTGATCTCACTGGGTAGGGCTTTTCATTATCCCTCTCCAAATCACGTGCATATATTTTCCTCTTCAGAAAACCTTTTCAACTTAGCCCAGGAAAACAGGGAAGATTTTGAAAGAATCAGACTGGACATACTAGGTAGCACTGGGAAGATAAAGTTCCAGGGGACCAAGAGGGGCAGCGGGGACCAAAGTGCTACTGATGGCTCTAGAAACCTCAGAATTAGGGTAACAACTTAGACTAGTTCCAAGCCTGCAGAAATTACTCCTCTGGATATTGAGCAGTGCAGCGGATTGGGCTTTGGAGCACTCCAAGATCCTGTTTATTCAGCGTATAAAATTTACCTCTTGAGGCCCCACCTGAAGCAGAGACAAAACCAATTTCCCCTGTAAAGTTTTACAGCTGCTCCAAAGATCCTCCCCTAAAAGCCTCCACGCTTGTGAAAACGAGAGGAAAAGCAAAATGTGACTCACTTCCCCTTTCTGAAGTGGGAGTAATACTATTTCTTTTCTTTCCCTTTGTTCATGCCTAATGCTGTCTAGAATACAGACTGTACTGCCAGTGAAGTGCACAAGGGATCGCTAAGAAAAGTTGTTTTGGAGTTATATGTGGAATAAGAGTCCAAACCCCTTCAGTACAACCATCACTACACACACCTTAGAATCGGCTCTGGCTAAGGAGCCCCTTGGAGAGGAATTGGCTCTGTCATGCCCAGGAGAACAGGATGGCCCGAGGACATGCCTGTGGAGAGGCATCAGGCTGCCCGATCTGCCTCAGCCAGAAGGATGGTAATATTAAACCCTATTTTCCCCTGTGAAGGTTGGCATTCCCACCCCCCTGCTGTGCCCTACACTGCGGCTTCTAAACCCACATTCAGGTCAGGGGTGTGGGTAGGGGCCTTATGAAAGTGGCTGGTCTAGAAAATAAAAGCAGATCTGTAAAATCACGGTGTATAATACAGTAGAAATGGAATAAAATTCTCAGGGGAATCTTCACTGAGGCCAATGGGATGATTCAGGGGAAAATGATGAATGGCTACTGCCCTTTTCTCCTTCCAAATAAATATTTCGTGCCTCTCCATTGGAGCCGGGCAGCAGATGCAAAAATACAGCACAGAAAAAGAGCATAATTTGGCCATAAAAATGTTGCAATAAGTTGTTATACAACTGAAATGCCACCTCCTTTAGTGCATCCACCCACTCATTTTACAACCAGTTAATATTTTTCTGAACTTTCATGTTGTATTCTATCCTGCCGCCTCTGCAATCTTTTTGCCTATTTTTCTGCCAAAGCCACAAGAATAAAGCTGTCAACATTTCAACTAAGCTATCTTTCTTGCCTGGCAAATTGTCTAGTGGAGACTATAACCTCCTGGCTGCTCCACTGTATAATGTAAGTATCCTGTCTTAACAAAACAGAATTTAAATATTCTTTAGATACAAGATATCTGCAGGCTTCTGTGCAGAAACAAGTTAAATATATTTCCCTGACATTTTTTACTTTTCTCCAGTGGGAATGGCACAGGCATTCATATTAAGCTGAACACGTATTGACATGCTTAGAGAGATGTTATATGGCTTTTCAACTGAAATATCTCCAGGTATTTGAACTGCAATAATAAATATGGCCGCTCCTGGGGGAAGGAAGAAGCAGCAAGAAAATTCCCCAGAAGGCTATGATTAAGAACTGAAGTGAGCCACTGGCATACAGTAGTTATGCTTTGAATGTGATTGGGATTTATGATTTCAATTAATGCTGGAGAACAATTTTAGAAAGTTATTAGCAAGCTACTGGCTGCACAGAATACAGTTCATTTGTGCGTTCCTCTAGATTGGCTGTAACACTGTGTTGTTTGCAAACAGAAGGCTGGATCCTCTGGGGTGTAAACTGGTGTGGCACAGATGATGTAGAGTAGCTACATGGACCAAAAACGTGGCTTCATCTGAGGGTATTTTTTGTTGTATTAGAGGAGCTGTAATTTTACATTCGAGAGATCAAATGAAAGAAACTCATAAGGGAAGGAAGACCAACCTCCTTTTCTCTGCTTTTCCATTTTTTGTCCCATGAAAGGCTCTGGGGTGTGTGTTCAGCTGATGTAAACTTGCTGGATGTGCCTCACCAACAAGCTGGACCCTCCTGAAGTTCACTCACAATTTAGACCTTGAGGCCTGACATGTGGGCATGTGCTGCATACATCTATACATATTAACATATTCTATCTATGTATCCATACGTCTCAGCTTGCCCATATTTTCTATAGACACAGCTCTCCCCATCTGCCTCCTACTTTCAGAATTTCAGTGTCATCGGTACTTGTTAAGGCCCTGTCACTTCAGGCAGGATGCTGCTGAGTGGGGAGCTCTGTGCACTGTGCACCCAGAGAAAGCCCAAAAGCTGTGGTCTGGGTCCTGAACATGTCTTGGCTCACTGAGCTGAAGGAAACTATTCATAAAGGCAAAAAAAATCAGGTGCAAGCAGCTGAAAGCTTGGAGATTAATGAAGCATTCGGGAGGGAAAGCAGCAGAGTTTGTTCAAGGCAGTCCTGCACAAATACCCTCAGTCTGCTATTGCTGCTGGCAGCAAGCACAAGAACCTGGCTGCAACCTTGTCCTCCTTTACCTTGGTCACTCACTGTCCCCTCTTTTCAGTTAGACCTTTTCTGCATATACCTAGAGCAGTAAAAGTAGTAAAGGCACCTTATTCACTTCTGTCAGGTACTAAGAAATATTTGTTCACAACTCCTTATGTAGCTATGACAGTGTAAATTGGATTCTAATGATGACAAGGATCATTCTTCCTCAGAAAGAATGCCAAAACCTCTATTTAGACAAGGTCTTATGTAAATTGTCTCTGTCTAGTTTTGCATGGTTACAGAACAAATGCGAGGGACAGCAGAATTGTATCTCCTTGGTTTCCTATTGCCAACACTGCAGTTTTCTGTGAGAAGCATTTTCCCTTTCATTTCAAAGAGCAGCATGTCAAAGCCTTGTGCCAGGCTTGAACCAGTACTGTGACTGCCAGCATGACTCACAGCTACTTTGGCAGAACAGTATTTGCCAGTGACTTGAAGAGAAAAAATCTCACTGATGCTTCAGGCACAACTCCGTGACAACAATAGACTAATTAACTTTTGAAGCCAACCATTTCAATCCGTGCATAATGAGACAAACCTTCCACCTGCATATCTGGTATGTCCCTGAACCAAGACATCCAGGCCAAAGTGTTTTAAACTTTGTGAATTAAAGCTAAGCTGCAGAATTTACAGCTGAGCCAATAGAAAAGAGATTCTGTTACTTGCAGTTCCTGTCAAGCCTGTGGGAGGTGAAAAATAATCACTTAGAAATTTTGTCACTGGGAGAAGCACCATAGCATAGATCCTACCTTTTGAAGTCTTGCTTTCAGTGGGCTTCACATGTGTCTAGACTACATTTCAGCAAGGCTCCTGGACACAGGCTTCACAATTTTGGGAGCTCCACTGAGGCTGTGAGTGTTGAGTTAGCAGTGAAGAGGTGAAGGGCAGCCCGGTTTCCTTCGAATCACAGGAGTCTCTGTGCAATCCACCTTCCACCCAGAGCAATAAGAAATCCAAGATTAACATTTTGGAGTAAGCTGAGAAATTTTCTGAAGCATTTCAGGAGGGTCTTTTCTCTGGTTTTACCTGATAGAGCCACTGGAAATGGAAAGGGAAAAGAAAACCACAGCTTGTGAGTGCTTTTAAAGCCCATGTTAGTCACCCATAGCCTCGAGCACATTCTTACTATTTCTCTATACTATGTCTTACATTTTCAGAAAATTGTGAGCAAAAGGTTTCCGACCTGCTTATTTTTCCATATGGCAAAGGCAAAGCCTCCCCCTTTGCTTCCAACGGATCTAAAACTGACAAGGCTGCCCTTCTTTAACAAATCACATAGCACCTTATTCTGCCAAGACATCTTTGTTTTTGCACCAGCCACATCAAATGCAGTTAGTGCAGGACTGGGAATACTGTTTATTAGTTAACCACAGCTGCAGAACTAGCAGATGGAGCAGAGCACATTCTTGTTGAAGATCACAAAAGTAATGACTACTGTTCTTTTCTTTTTCATTTTTAATCTGTCATTTCTTCACGATGGAGCTGCAGATTTCGTTAGAGACTTCATAGAGTTGTACAGAAACCACAGTATCCATTACATTTAATTACTCCTCCATTTGTTTAAACAGTGAGTGATTTTATTAAATTGAATTATTTTCCTCTGCAGCTTAGAGGAGAAAAGGGCGTTATAATTACAATCAGGTTGGCATTTTAGAGTTATAACATTTGTAAGCTACAGCAAAATTTTCCAAAGCCTGGTAGAAATTACATGCATATTTAAAGGCCAAAAAATTTGCTCACATACCACCTTTAAAAATCTCTTTCTCACTTCTGTGAGCTGAAACTGAGATCTCAGCTGATGTGTAACACATCAAAATGACCAAGTGGCCAGCAAAATCTGCTTCCTCTGAGAGCCCCCAGAGCAAAGGCAATGATGAGTGCCAAGGAGACAGCAGTAAAACTGGGGCTGCTCGCTGTTACTTAGAGCCATTCCCACTGGCTTAGCTAAGTTCCCTCCAGTAAAACAAGCAAACAGAAAAACAAAAAGGAGGTATTTTTGGTCTTTTCCATTGCATCCTATGCAATGAAGCAAGTGTTGTTGCTACCACTGTTCTTAATCATCACATTTTCCGGTCATATTAGTTCCCTTTTTCTTATGAAATTCCCCTTTTCCCTACAATCTTTGCACTGGGGCCTCCACCCATCCAGCTTCCCTACCCACACCTCTAAGCTCAAGATGTTAATTTTGACTTTTCATTTTGACTGTGTATCCATGACTTTCCTTTTATCAGAACAGGTAAAATTGGTACTGATGTCACAAAACTGGCACTAATGTAATGTTGCTGCATCCTACGGTGCACATAGAGCATTAAGCTTAAACTCATGGTCTACATGAAGAAATGAGTTTTGTCAGGGCTCTTGCTGTAAAACACATCTGTAGAAATATTAATTCCATTAAAGATGGAAGATTAGCTCTTCTGCAAATGAAAAGTGGATATGAGGCAAAGGAGAAACTGTGTGATGTGATTTTTCAGTGAGGCTGACAGAAAAGCAGGGTGAATAAGAGGCTTTCTTCTGATTTATGAATCAAAAGAGCTTGGGGTGGGGGGGGGTGGGTAACAGAGAAATGAAGACTGTGTTTGGGAGCACAGCCATGTGTCACTCAATGGGTGATTCAGTGGACTAGAACAGACATATTTTATTGCAGCTCTGCCATTGCCCTGCTGCTTGCACTTGATTAAGACCCACGGGGTTCCTTGTACCTGTGCTCTGCTCTCCTGTTTGTTTGCCCTCTTGGACAGGAGACTGCAGGCAGAAAGTCTTTGCGTGTCCCTCCACCACCATGGAACACTGGCCTTGGCAGAAGGTTATAAAAACTACCCAAAAAAACCCCAACCCCAAACTTGAGTATGAACTAGTGGTGATGATGGTATTAACACATTCCCAAGATGCACCTTTACAGAACATGACCTGCAGAACTGACTGTACCAACACTGGCCTGCAGAGAGGATTTATGGTGTATGCCACGATTTCATGACCATGTCAGTGCTTCCAAGAGCAAATCATTTTAGTGTTTTAAGTCCTCAACCAGACGAAGATGTTGGGAAATAAATGCCAAATGACAGCAGCCGTTCTATCTATGGCCAGGCTTGAGTGTCTGTCTAGAGCAAAGCCTTTATAAAACTTGAAGGAAATGAGCCATGGCCAGCAGAACTATTACAGCGACAATAAAATTCTTCATTGCCAGTTTGTCACTCAGCCACTGGACAAGAACCACCAAGATCAGTGGTGGGATCCATCTCTGTGGGCAACTTTTATTACACTGAGATCTATTACAGTGGTCAGGGAAAGAGAAGAAGCTGTAACTCTCTCTCCTCCAGAATTACCCTGAAGTATCCCTTACAGCACACCTTAAGCCTGAAAATGTGTTTCTGCACCAACTAAATGTCCCTCCACGAGAAGAGAAACCTTTGCTGTCCATTTAAAGCAGCTTTAGCCAGCACTGACATAGACCTTCCTCCCCAAGAAGAAGATAATACACAGTGTAGGTTCCTTCCACGAGCAGCATTTTTCAGTCTGAGTACATTGCTCTGCTTGAAGTTACTGGTATCTTGAAGAAAAATGGGAGAGGTTTCCCAGATTCAGAATTGCTGCAAAATGCTTGGATTGAGACCATGAAACCGAGGCTCTGAATGCGCAGAATCAGCCTCTGCTGCTCTGTGCTGTCCCCAGGGTGCTCAAACCCAGCCCAGACAGTCAGTTAACCAGTTAACCTCTGGCCCACAGTGTATGGCTTATCTCCAACATTAATGTGTTATTGATGTGAAGATTCACACCAATGATAGTCTCGAAAAATGAATTTCTATCACCTGATCGATTTGAGGGAAGAATAAATCCACCAGTATCTCTCTCCCATGCTCTCCAACATACACATTGCATCCGAGTCAAGCGAGGCATGAAACACACAGCTTGCAAGTCCCACTCTAAGCACAGGGGAAATGCTGAGGATGAAACCCTCCCACAGTGTATCAAACACAGGTTGAGTCAGGTAGCTTTCACCTGCCTGAGCAGCAGCTGGGCATTCCCTTTGCCCTGCAGAACCTGGTCGTGAAAATCTCAGTAGAAGGTTGGATCCATTCATCCTTCCCAGATTATTTCTTCTTGCAGAAATGTGAAGTTCTCTCGAGCAAAAAAAGAGAAGAATAAAACAGTATTGGGATAAAAAATTTGTTTGAAAACTCATGAAATTCGGGCTCAATGAATTCTTTCTGTGTCTTCTCATGACATTTGTCACAGACACACTCAGCCCACATCTTTCTGGATACTAATCTCTCTAGTGTGAATTTGGTTTGCATTCTAACAACATGTCCTCAGTAGATATGTCCACCCTTGACTAAATCAAAAGAATCCAACAAATCAATGGATCTACATACAACTGATAAAGAATTCTGTGTTTTTCTTCCCACAGACTGCTTGCAAATTGCCACCTGCTTTCTAACCTTTCCTGTTCCAAATCAAAAAGAGAACACAATAGCCAGACAATAGAACTATAAAATAGTGAAATAAGTCAGAAAACTGCAAGACATCAGTCAGCACAGAACATTGTCTGAGACATATGAGATCTTTGATGTCTCATTTTCATGACAAAAAATGTGCAATCCAACATCATCCAATGTTTTTTCAATCAATTGGTGAACTGTATAAACAGAATGATGAGTGCTGGGCACTTCACCTGTTCTCAGACTGGATTTCATATGGGTAACATAATCAAAAGAGTTACAGCAATTTTGTCAGAAATAAATTGTTCTCTTCGAAACAAGCACATGCGGAGAAGAGAAGGACAAATCCCTTCCATCTAGTAATCTGTAAACAATAAAACCAAACTACTCCATTTAAAATTATTTGTGTTTTACTTCTGTTTCTAATAGGATCTCAAGTGTTTGTACAAACTGGGTTTATCTGTTTTAAAGCATCTTTAATTCAGGAATTCTAGAAATCAATCAAAAACTAACTCAGTTTGTAGGGCATATAAACCTTAGAGGACATTTACAGAATTCTCTACTCTTGAAAGAAAATCAGCTTGTATATCCACAATTCCAAAATAGGTTACCATGTATGCAGAGTTAATGAGGTCTTAGTAGACAAGTTATATTTTCCAATAAAGATATTAATGTGTGTCTTTATCTGGTACAGATGCACACACAGCAGATATTTATATTGGGTACAGTTATAGAGAAATACACACCAGAATTTATTAAATTATCCCATTACCAGTTTTACAACTGTGCAGTGTTATGCACATGCCATGCACAGCCTGAACATAAGACATCATCAACACATTCCTTAAAATTGTCATTTTAAATTTGAGAATAATTACTGGTACTACACTTTATGTGATTTTAAATAATTTAGGGTATCAGCTTAAACTTCAGTGCTCTCTTAAAAGTTATAGCTCCAGTGATTTCCAATTCATAAAAAAAAAATAGCTAACAGGTTTATTATGCTTTAGGCTCCAAAATACATAGAATTTCTCCTTGCAGCAGGACTTAGAGGGTCTGGGACAAACAAGATATATGTTCGATTTATTGACTTACAGAGGTGTTTGTAAAGTTGGTTGCACTGATTGCAGATATGTCAGGCAGATACACTATTATTGTCAGAGACATCCCCAGGCCTCCAGGTTAAAAAGGGCTTGAGCCAATTTCTAAAAGTAATCCAAGAAGGAAATCCTTGAAGGAGCCTTAAAGAGCATGGTCTTCCACACAGCCCAGAATCAATGGTTCTGGGAAGGGAACCTCTCATCCTGTCCCAGAACCAGTGGCAGATGCTTGAATAATTTGCTCGTGAAAACCTCCAACAACAGAGTGTCTCAAGCACCCTAAGCAACCAAGTCTGATGTTCACCTCACCTTTGTGAGAAAGCAGCTTTTCTTAATATCACCTTGCCTGGCATTGCTAAGCCAAAGTTTCTTACAGCAGCACAAAGATCTTTTTTTTTTTTCTTGGTTTTGTTTTGTGTTACACATATTACAGATTTGCAGGCTACCCTGAGGTGTCACCGCATCCATGGGTGTGCAGCACTGAGCAGGAGAACGGCTCTCACAGAAACAGAACAGTTCACCTGTTTGAAGGGCGTTGCCTCTTCCCTTTTGCTGGTATCTGTCAAGGTAACACAGACAGCCTGGGAGACAGAAGTCAAAAGCAGCATCCAAAACCTTCTCAGCTTGTGCCATGACCTCAGCAGACAACCCACAAAAGACTTAATTTAAAGTTATTTAGGAAATCTTTCACTTTTCAGAAGGTCAAAACTCTTTCCAGTGACTCAACCTGGGGACCCAAAAATGCAGCTCCTCAGACTGACACATAACCCTGGAGAGTGTCAGCCAGAGAGTGCATAATATGTGCTCAAGGAAGTCAATGTTCATTGAGGCAATTAAATATCAGGCTTTATATTGCTGTCACTTGTAATTTAGTTAGACTGGAAATGAAGAATGGATTGTCTATGCAATTGCTATCATAAACATCACTGAGTCTGTGTGGAAAGATTCACAATAAAACACTAAGTTGCTATTATCTCAGTGGCAGGTCTGTCCTCTCACAGAGCAGTAAGTAATAACTCTTTCACATTTGCAAAAGAAAGCAATATTTGCACTGCAAGGATGTGTCCTGTTAGTTTGAAAATAATGTCAATAAGGTGCTCTCCTTAGAAACATCTCCACCATCCAATTGTTTCCCAATCACAATTCATTTACTCAAGGACTGCACTCTGCTAGAGAGTAGGAATGATCCTGCTTCCATAATTACTACTCCTATGTGCAAACATTGACAGCACACAGGCAATTCTGGCTGATTTAGCCAAGTGAAAGGTTAATGCTCAGGAGCCACAGCCAGAATATTTCTTCCAGCAGGAAGGCGTTCAGTGTGCAGTAAAACCTTCTCCCATTGTGCCAGGGCTTTGCTAAACGTGGCTTCAGAGAGAAAGCAACAGGGCCAGGAACTTGCTTGGATCATCCACATCTGACATTGCACAAGAAAAAATCCCTATGAACCTGCACACTGAAAATCTTCAACAGTCCTGGATCCCCTTTTTGTGCTGAACTGTACCTCATTGGCACTACACCAAGAAGGATTTAAGATAAAAATAATCATATTTTATCCACTCAAATAGGAATTGCAGCCAGAGACAAGACTTTGTATCAATTATTGGAGTTTTTTTAAAGCTGTGACCTCAAATTCAGCACTCTCGTAGTAACAAGGCAGTTACTGCACATTAGCTTAAACTCTTCAGGATGCTCCATCAAAGGGAAAGCACTCAAGGGATTCAAGTTCCAAATTTCTTGGTAGACAGTCACTGATCTTCCTAAACTTTTAGGGTCATCACTGGAGGTTTCAGGGTATTTATTGTGCCTGAAACATACTGGATAATGTGAACAAACTGCAGGATTTAAAGGAAAATAAAGTACCTGGTTCCTGTGCTATCCCAGACTAGAAATCAGTTGGATCAACACTCACCTAGACATGCACATACACTGGCAGCACTCTAGGTACAGAGTTATTCACATTCACACTGGAGTTACATTCACCTGAGAATTCAGACTACACTGAATTTTGTCTGCTGACTTCTTAGGATGCTACACACAGTCCTGTCCTCAGTGAGGGGAAGGATCCACTGGGATTTTATTCTAGTCAGCATTTGTGCAGCTGACAGGTGATTTATGGTGCCCCACATATGATGGTTTGGCAGTGACTGATCTTCAGGGAACATTATCCAGTCCTCTGAAAAACTCCCTTGTATCGTGTCTCACACAGAGAAGCCAAAAATGGACAGGACTGTACTACTACTGCTTATTCCCAGAGGCTAAATCAGATGCTGCCTCTGGAAGTTAATTCAGGCTGTTTTAAACAAAAATAAACAAGGGAAGAGGTCTGATATTTTGCCACGTTTATTAAAATTCTCAGCATCTTTTCGAGGAGGTTACACTCTCCTTTGATAAAAGCCAACTTTAATTGGAATAGGTGTAGGTGGCTGCCTGGTGTATCAATTGCTCTCTGCTTCTCCAGTGAGATAAAGAGAGGGGAATTGAAGCTGCTAATGATCATGCACGTGAATACATTAGGCAGGCAATAACTTAGTCCTCAAGCACATGTACTGCGGCACAGCTGGGAGCAAAACGAGCATTATTATTATTTTTTTTTTTTTAACAGCAGCCCTATTTACTCTGTCACCAGCTCAGTGTTTTTTTTATCATTCTTCTGTAACCACCGACAATTACCTAATACATTTCGTAAGCTGCAGGTCTTCTTTTCGGAGCAGAGATGGCCCTTGGACACGGATTGACTCCTCCACGGAGGAGCGGCCGTCGCGTGACTTTTAATCTCCTGTGAAACAAAAAGATTAAACTGTCAATATCAGGATGAGCCACCATGACGGCTGCCCTGATGGAACAGAGCTTCCGAACTGTGCCCGATAATATGTATGCAAGGAATAGATTTTTCTTTATAATGCATGTAATTAGAGTACAGGACAAAGTGTTCTGTTCAAATTCATGACATGCACAACTAATAGAGAAGGAGAGAATGAGGCCCTTGGCTATTTATTTGCATGAAAAGGCTTCAATATAGGCAATACTTTGGAGAAATTAGTTTTTAATCTAGGTGACTAGATGAGATTTTAACCCTGAACTGTTTTTGAGTTGACCTGGGAGAATTTATGCAGAAATAAATGTGATGCCCTGGAAGCCAGACGGGTGTCACTTTTTCATTAATTTTTGAATATCTTGTGTAGTCAAGGGTAGCAGAAAATCAGTCCTTTCAGAGGCTCACCTTATGTGAATTTGCTCTGGTGAGACACAATCAAAAAAAGCAGATAGAAAACTTAGCAGGAATGCGTTCTTTGTAAATTTGGGCGTTGAAGGAGTTAGATACATTGATTCAGCAGCAATTCCCCCTTCTTGACCTGTATAAAAGAAAAACTTACAACTGTAGCTTTCTATGAATACGTTAAGTAGGGCAACTTATTCTCCCAGCACAAGTCTATTACAGGGACTGCTGCTCTACAATTTGAACATAACTGATCCAATGAGTCCTTGAAGGAGCGTTTCAGAACACAACTACTTTTTAAACAGTGTTGCTCATTTAATGGCTGATACAGTAAATATGTGGCTACTGCAGATTTTGTATCAGGTCTTGGTACAAACCTCACATCCAGTGGGAAAAGGTACTCTGGGCACTTCTGAAAAGGACCTGCAACTCCATTGCCTCAGTCTTTGATGAATCACTGTTAACAGCATGAAGTGGGAACACCACTCATTTCTAACGTGTCAGACCGTTAAAGTATTTCTCATTCTGCATCTCATTATCAATTCTTAGCTTGGGTCAGATCTTGCAAGTTACTTTTATGGAAAAACAATCTTTTAAATAATCAGCAGGGACCTGGGAGGCATCCGAGTCATAGCTGTTGGTATTTAAGGTGCTGGGTGAACCTGGACACTCCTCAGGTCTTTTGCTCACCTGTTCCCCTTCACCCAGCAGTGCAAGCAAACTCCAGCAAAGACCCAAACCCCACCAGCTGCAGACATTCAGCGTCTCCTCAGCATTCCACCCCTGGGAGTCAATAGCACAGTGCTGGCCACCACTGCAACCAGCAGTCAAACACCTCAGACATGGAAGGAGCAACTTAATGAGCACACAAACCTCACAGCAGTAAAGGACACGGGGCCATGAATTATTTCTGTAAAAATCACCGCATTAATTAGGGAGATTATGTAATTTCTTTATGGTTTTAGGCTTTGTGGAGGGCAGAGAAGAAAGAACGTTTGATGATGGAGGAAAGGCAAGGGCAAAGTGTCTTCCAGTAACTTGAATGAATGCATCACAGCAGCAGAGGGAAAGTCAGGATTTCTGTTCTAGCTGATGAAAAGGGTGTTTCTGTGAGCAACTGCGGAGGTGGGAGAAGGCTAGAGCCATTTTGGACTGTCATTCTGTGTGACTTTACATTTTATAACAGGTAACACTTCAAAACCCAGCTTAGCTGAGCAGTTCCCATCACCTGGGGAACTAAGAGTTAACATGAGAAGTGGGGCCTCGTTACAAGGTCCTTTGCTGACAGAGATATTTGGAGGCAACATGTTCTCAGGTCAGGGCTCACCCTCTATTGCTCTGGAGAAGAAATATTTTAAAAATCCCCGACAAAATTATTGGTGAGAAAATCCAAATGGTGCTGAAACTGAGGGGAATTTCCTTCTGAGCACAGCGTGCTGTGCCAGGGTGACATCCTGGGTGGAGCAAAATCCTTTCTGATTGCTGTGAAGTCCAGAAGCAACAGACCTGTAGGCAGCTCGAGGGCTTTCCTGATTGCTGAGCACATCTGTACAGCACCTGGCACATCTGGGTATTTCCTGCAGCCGTCATGCTCACTCTGCTTGAAAAGTTGGATTTCTGCTTTGCTTCTCTGATTCATGATTCTATGATCTTGGCTGTTGAAAACAGGAAATGCAGACAGGAATGCATTTGGAGAATGGCAATGAGGGGCCGTAAATACTTTGCTAATACAGTTCATACGTTCATTGTATCCCCAGCTTTCTTTGTGGGCTAATTACTATTCAGGCTCATGTTTGGTTCCTGAGCAGTTGGGAAACTTGTGGGAAGGTGTGTGCTGAAGCTATGCTGTCTCATTATGCTGCTTGCTTCCTCAGTTGGAAAAATCATCTCTGACAAGCCACTTTCCTGGGTGCAGAGCTCAAAAGACGCCAAGAGGCTTGGGGCTCGATGAAAGGTATTTGATGTCAATAGCATTTGACATATGCGGGTTTGATATGTTCCTGGCTTCTAAGTGGTGCCAAAAATGCAGCTTATGAGAATAATATAAAGGCAGAGGACAGAGATCTAACCTCCTTCAGGTAATTGCTCTGAGTTGTTGCAAGGTGACCTTCATCCCCACACAGACAGCTTATTGGTGAGAGTGCAGAATCATTTATCTTTCCCAATTTTCCATGGGCGCATAGAAGCAGTCAGTGCTGCTAAGAAAACATGGATGACTCTGTGTCTTCTGTGCAGGTGAGTTAGATGGTGGCCTTTATAGGAGCACAAAGGTAGCTGTCCTCTAACTTCCCAAAGAGGTACTGTCTGTGATGCTTTCTAGTTCCCTCAGTAAGACTGAAAAATTTGGGTTGTGAAGAGAAACAGTCCTCTCTAATCAGTCTTCCCCTTCTCTTGGGCATGTGTCCTGGCATCTGGGCACAGAGAAACAGGTGCTGAAGGCCAACATGGATCCATTTCCCCCCAAAAACAGCAGATGAGGCTGTGAGGGACAGATCCTGCAGAGCTCAGCCTGTCCATCACACCCTGCAGAGCCCAGCTCCCATCTGCATGCCCTTTCAAAGGTATGATTTCCTACAATTAAGCGAGCCCCGGATTGGGCCATTAATTGATTATAATTAAATCAGAGGTGAGGCAGGGCATTAATAACATGAAAACACCTGGTGCCTGCATGCTGTGCTGGAGGCTCAGTCTCTCCCCTGGCAGTCACACGGAGACAGACACACATCACCATGAAGGGCTCCATTTCCCAGACTCTCCTGTGGCACAGCATCACCACCTCTTCCCAGGGACTGGCACAGGGCTGAGCAAACACACTGGGGCACTGCATGGAAGAGGAAACTGGATCAACAAAACTCCACAGTGTTATTTGTCTGTGGGTATGACAGAGAAACCCGTGGCAAGAGAAATGATCCCACTGCTCACAGTGAGGGTAAGGGGAGGCTGAGGGCCCCACGGGACAGTGGGAGCTCCTACCCCACTCCAGGTAACTGGATACCTGTCATACACAGAGGGATCACAGAGAATCTTCCTGTTTGGATATTTGCACATTTCCATCCAATTTAGCTCCAAGTTAAAAAACCTGCTTTTCACACCACGCTCCCAGATATAAAAATAAACAGGAAAAACAAGCTTCCCTCTTACTGGTTCATTTTCCTTGTGTCAAAGCAGCACAGAGCCACAAGTCAGGAATATTAATGATGCTCTGCCTGGGCTGGGCAGCACTGATTGCCCCAGAGCTCCTTTATCAACACCAGGAGGGAAGAGACAACGGTTTTGTGACTGTCTTTGTTCGCTGAGCATTTCCATAGGTGTATTCTTCCTTCTTTCAGCAGTTCAAGAGTGACTTACCTCTCCCCAAATGTCATTGGTCGCCGTTTGTTCTCAGCAAAATTGCTTTGCTGTTTAATGGGAGCAACTTCTGTGCTTGCTTAGATTTTGCATCTCTTACTGCTGGGGCCAAAATGAATCTGCTCTTCTTTTGGAAAGAAAAATTTCTGTCCTCCAGCTGTCCCTGTTAGGTAGAGCTGTCTGCTGAAAGCCCTCACCCATGTAAGATGCAGTTGTTCCCAATAAAGGCAGAGACAATTTAGAGATGTCTTTGAAGTCTAGTTCACTCAAGAACTTCAGAAAACTTCTGCTCTAAATCTTATATCTGGAATTCATGGATGGAGTCCAGACATGGCTGGGAGGGACCCACAGCTGCTTTTTACAGCAGAGTGTAACATACAACAACACACTTCAGAATCATGTACATGCCAGAAGTGGTATTTCATTCCCAAGGATACTTTGCTAAAACCTCCAGAACAGAAAATAACTATTTTCTACCATAAAATTCTAAATTTTACCCTTTTTTTTACAGACTGCAATTCCCATCTATTCAAAGTCATGCCTTTTACCCATTGCTGCAGTACTTGTATGCTTGCAAATACTATATATCATTAACTGTTCAGATTTGATTTGGGGTAGAAATTACATGAACACATAAGAAGACATAATCCTGATTTGAAAGATGCAGAAAGATGAATGGTAGGGTACAAAACTCCAACGTGGAACTGTTGCATACAGTTTATGTACTTCATATAGGTCCTCCAGGAGCATCCCAGCTGGAAATCCAAACATCAAACCTGGAAATCACCTTTGAAAACACAGGCCAAAGAGAATAAGTAATTTGCCAAAGATGTCCAGGGAATCTGCAAGAGTACCAAGAATAGGAGAGAGATCTCTCAAGTGAAATTTAAAATGCTAGTCCTAAAACTCTCCCTGGTATAACACTACACAGCTGTTTCTCTGCTTCCTTTCTTAGGTATCTCATGCCTGCTTCTTAAATATCTTTTAATAACACTGAAAAGGAATAAAAGAGATGCAGGCACTTCTGTTTATGAGTAGGAAGCTTCCTTAGAAGTTCACAAGAACAAAAAAGCAATGTGTGTTCCAAGGCACAATAAGATTTCTGAGCAAGCCTTCTTTATTATTCAATTTAAGCACAACTGAAATATATAGCTGCTTCAAATGTGGTTCCTCTCTGAGACATGCCTTGTAGAACAATGCTTCTCTCTCCCTGTAATTCTGACTCCACACCAGTTTTATTTGCCAGGCCTGGCAAACAATGGTCTATCCATCCATGTCACGCATATTATGTCAAATTTATTACGGCAGCTTTTCAGCATATTTCCAGTCAAGGTTTCATTCTTCTTACAGATTCTGCAAATGAACAACAGTTTTAGTTACAAATGCCTCCCCATGAGGCAGCACTCCTGACAACAGAACAGAACTTACTGTATTTCTTGCAGGATTGTGACACCCATATAACCAATCATTATGACACATTGCTGAGAAACACCGTTTTGCTCTGCGGTTGATATATTCCCAACTCAAAATGAACAGGAGTGATACTGGGAGTCATTCAAGCCTTGATTAGCACTTGAATAGATCAAGCATACATCTTCATGTCCTGATAGGAGAAGAAAACCCAAAGAATTAGCTGCCCACAGCCAAGGCCTCAAACCCTGGGAGGGGTTTATCCACAGAACAAATGGCACGTGTGTGAAAACATGAATATCAAACATGCACAGAGCATATCATGGAACAGAGAGAACTGCAAGATGTTCTTGACAAATGGTGGCAGTGCTAATGAGCATCTGGACTACACGATTCTACTCCCTTTTTGATTGAAAGCACTCAGAGCTCTGCATTAGCTCTGACCCAGTAAAGCTTTAACACCTGTTTAGAGTGTGACAGCAATGTGACTGCAGTGGCAGCACTCACGTGCAGGGAGATAAATGAACTGGGGTTTGGGCAGGAAAACACCCTGGTTCTTCCCAGCTGGCAGGGCAAGCACCCAGTGCCAATGGAATAGTGTCTTCAAATCAGGAAATGGAGTCCAGTCCCTGCTTGCAAATTCGGACCTGTGAAACACTCTGCAGAGACCTGCTCTGAGAGGCACCAGGAATAAAAGAACTGTTACAGCAACCCCCCCCAACACTTACTGCCTTCTCCTCCCTCACCACAGCATCTCTTCCCTTCCTGTGCCCAAGAAACCCAGCCATGGTCTCACCTCTGCTTCGGTTTTGCCTGCAGAGGAGCCTTGAGCCAGCCCTGGGGACTTCTGCAGGCTGAGTTCTGCACGAACAGCTTTGTCCAGGCACCAGGCAGTGGAAGAAAGGTTTTGCTGAAGGTTTAACAATGGTTTCCCAACCCTTTCAACTCTGCAAACCTCACAGTCCATGCAAATTGTAGCAACCCTGGAATTTCTGTTGGCAGAGGTGGAACAGGGGGCTAAATGCTCCGGAGCATTATTCTCCTTTCCATTCTCTGCTGCGCTGACAATCTGTTTCAAATGCTGTATTAACAGTATCAGACCCAGAGAAGAGGATTAACATGATTAGTCATAAATGGACCGAGAAAACCTAATTTTGGAGTTTGGAGGAGTTCTATTGGTTGCTCTTGGAGAACTTGCAACTGCAAAGATATTGAGCATCAAATAACTGTTTAACCTAGCGTGCCAGCATTATTCTGCACTGGAAGTTTATACTAGAAACAGAAAAAATCTGGATTTAAATAGCTGTCAGAAAAACTGAAAAGGCTTCACAGCTCTAAAGGTTTGAAGAAAATAAATGCAGCCACTAAGACTATTTTTTAAATCCTGGAAATAATGACATTGAATACACTAATAATGGTGCATTTCATACAGCAGCAAATAGGAATATCACTCTTCAGCCCTGGGTTTTACAAAGGAAACCAATGTCATTTGGCAGATAGCAAACTGAGGTACAAAGAAATAGAGTTCTTTTGTCCTGATGGTCCAGGAGATCAGCTGAGAGCCACAAACAAATGGCACGTCTCCTGCAGAGCATTCCAGTGCCTTTCTCACAAGCAGCACTGCCCATGAGGGAGACTCCCCACCAGGTCAGATCACCAAGCATTAAGCCATGGGTGTAGCTTACCAGAATCAGCTCTCCATCAAAAATAGTGCCGGGGTTTAATCCCAGAGCAGCAGAGCTGGGTGACAGCACTGAGAACTGGATGCAGGGGGATGAGGTGCTCTTTGGAGGGGATGGGAACAATAAACTCCTCTGCAGATCTCAGTTACAGTGCAGCTGGAAGTCTAATAAACCCCTCAGAGTTAAAAATGAACTAACAAAACCACCAGCATCCATCCATTGTTTTTCAGGGCACACAACTTCTGCCTTCCATCTTTGCTTGCAGCAAAGCACATGCTTAAGTGGTTTCCTGCAGTTGGATGTCTTTGCTGAGCCAAGGCCTGCAGGAGCCATTGATCATTTCCACTGGTAAACAACCTTGTTTTTCACCAAGCAGAGAATACATGGATGCAAAAATGCCGGCTGTGGACGAGAGGGTTTTGCAGCCAGCAAACTCAGGGAATAAGTTCAGCCTAAAATAAACAGGAAAAAAATAAAAGGGAAAGAAAAATTGAGATTCCACCTGCCTCCGACATTCCATGGAGTCCTACAGCTCCCTTTTCAATAAAGTACACCAAGCAGCTTCCAAAATGTAACCTCACAAGTTGAGTACAATTTATGCATCCAAAATCTTATCTAAATAAATAAATAAAAAAATCTAGGAAAAAAATAGATGTTGGCTCTGCCACTGGAAAACTCAGGTTTTGTCACATTAATCAATCAAAATCAGTACAGTATTCCTTTGGTTTCAGGATAAACTGCCATTTCCTAACTTTTAGTGAAAAACATCCATTTCAAATGGCCGTTTATCTTCAGGTGCAAAACCACATCTTCAACCAAGATCATTAGGAATTTAACAAGTCAATTACTGTATTTCTCCCAAAATTAAAAGCTACCCTTCCCAGAGGGCATTCCCTTCCCACTTCTTTGAGCACACCTTCTTTTTCAAAATACATACCGAGATATTTTCCCCTTAAATCTCCTTTAAAAGTGTTCCCGTCTGTCACCGTGTGCAAGTTTCTTATACCTTAGGGAAAGGATGTAGCTATGTTTCGGTTATCCCCAGTTACACCAAAATTGCAATGTGTTTAAACAGAAAAACACTGTGATTTTCTGGTTCACACGGAAATTGGAACCTGTGCCAGAGCTCACCCATGGCTTTATGGACAGGACCTTGGCTGACTTGTTCCTCCTGTTGATGCCACCTCCCATTCCCTCTTGTGGAGGTGAGGCAAACATGGAGATCAGGAAAGAAAAAATTAAAAAGAATTCAGAATCTAGAAATAGATTCTGCCTTGCTTTGGGCTGTTTTTGATTGGCTTCTGTATAATTAGCTCCTGCTCACAGTTTCTGTGATAATTGCACTCTCTATTAATTGAGCATATATCGTACTCCATGCAGTCAGCAAGTGATGAAGCTGTCAGTATTTTGTTAGCTATTACACTGCCTCATTCTTATGGGCTGTTTGATATTGGTAACAAATTAGCCAATTTATACGTCATAAATAAGATTCAAAAGCCCTGCTTTATCAGCTGGAGAGAAAAATACTGTTATCTTGGTTGACAAAATGCTTGTACTAAGATTCCCAGTGCCTTTTGGCAGGAATTCATCAGAGCAGATGTATTCCTTCTATCAGGCACCATTTGGTTCAATTATTCTTAATGTTTAATGGCAGAATAATTGAACCAAATGGTAATATATACTCCCATAAAATGCTTCCATCAAATGCTTTAATTGCTGGATCTCTATAACTGCACTGCTGAGCCCTTTATTCTGCTTATTGACATTTGACAGACCATGATCTTAGTAAGTTACTTTCATAAATCTCTCATTGAGCTTTATCAGAGGTGAGCACTAAACCCACGGAAACAGGTGCTCCACTGGTAAATGGGCTGGGGAACTGGGACAAATAGGAGGAAAAGCAAATTGACGTCAAGCTGCTCCCTCATGACCCCAGGCACTCCTGTGCAGCCACCCGAGGCAGGAGGAGGAGGGATGAGGGTGGCCACACTTGTTCTGTCCTTCCAAGACATGTTCCAAACATCTTCCCCCTGCCAGGTCTAAGTGGAAAGGCAGCTTCTTGTTTTCTCCTTAACAGGCATTTAAGTGCTGGTGCTCAAAGTTCTTCCTTGGGCAAAAGTCTCCCTAAACCGACAAGGGTTTGTGACAGTGATGACGTGAGGTCTGGCCCACACTCCACGGAGTCGGCAGAGTCACAGGATGAAAACGAAGGTTCCACACACTCCTGACCCCGCACTGGTGATCTGGAAAGCCTGATGACTAGACAAAAACAGCAGGAGTATGCCAGGAGGTGGAGTGAGTGGGAAAGAAGGGGAAAAACTGTAGGAAAGTGATATGTAACTGCATCCCCTGCTGTATGCTGGAAATAAACACCAGTTGCTGGGGAACAGTGAGCAGGAATGGCTTACAGTTCAGGGGAAGACTAACAAACTAGAAGAGGATGGCACTGCCTGGCTTCAGTGTTGCTTGTTTGGCTAATGCTGGGTACAACTGGCCTGTGATCACTGACCAGGGCTCCTGCTGCCAGGCAAAGGACACAACAATCCAGATACTGTGCATCCAGAAATGGCCAGTAAGGAGATGAACCCCCTTTCTTCCTGCTACTGGGAAATTCCCAGGCTGTCAGTAGCGACAGATTCTAATTTAAACTGATTTAAGGGAAAAGCACAGAAATACCTACCAGTGTTTCCTCTCTGTGTCCTGATCTCCACACCAGCAAAATCCCTGCAGGCACCACACTGGTTTCAGGACGTGCACCAGTTCTGGGTCCTGGATGTGCTTCTGCAGGCAGGTGACATCCCAGCTTCTGCCCAAACAGGGAGTGCCCAGGAGGATGGAGGAGCAGAGAAAATAGCAAGAGAAGTGAGTCCCTCCTGGGTCCCCAAAGAGCCTGGCTCTGCTGAGATACCTGCTTTAACTCCACACACTGAGCAAACAGCTATGCGGTGCAAAATCCCCTGTGAAGAATTCTGCTGGGGATTGTTAGAGGATTAAACAGAGCAGAAGGAATGGGGAAGAGATGCATTTTTAAAGCTTCTCAATTAGCTTTTAATTGCTGGCATCCAGCCAGTCTAGAGGTGCAGGGAAGGGATGGGAATCAAGGGGCCACAGCAGCTGCTCCCACTCCAGAGTCTCCCCATGGCTGGCAGATCAGAACCATGAGGGCTGCTCTGGATCCAAGGGCAGACTTCACCACACACTCGCACTTGTACTTTAGGCCTGATAAATTAAACATTACAGTACTATGGATGTATTTACTTTGCCTAATTAATAAGCAGAATTTTACCAGAAAGTTGTTCTGCTTTTACCAGTTTGGTTCCTTTTGTGCTGTTTTGTGGCAAGACAGAATTGAATGAAAATTGAAGTGGTGAAGTCTGTGGAAAAAATCCTACCCATTGAAATTTTCATCGCACTATGGCATTTATACTAGATATTCAGATGAAATTCTTCCCTGTGACGGTGGTGAGGCCCTGGCACAGGTTACCCAGAGAAGCTGTGGCTGCCCCATCCCTGGAAGTGTTCAAGGCCAGGTTGGATGGGGCTTGGAGCAACCTGTTCTAGTGAGAGGTTGGATTAGATGATCTTTGAAGGTGCCTTCCAGCCCAAATCATTCAGTGATTCAGTGAAAGTGAGTTATCACAAACTACTAAAGTTGCACCCACTCTTAAGCTGTGAAATCAATGTTTCATTGTGAATCACATAGACTGAGTTAGGGATGGGAGTCCTGGGACATCTGCAGAAACACAGCACAGCTCTGTCCTGAAGGCTGGGAGTGACACAGGGACTTTCTGAATTACCTGCTTTTAATACCAATCTTAGAAGAGACTTGAACACAGTGCATGGGTGGTTCTGCTATAACAGCAGCAGATAGCAGAATGAAAGGAACCCTACATAAAAATCCTGCCATACAGGCTGCAAAAATGGGCTTTGCTTCTGCTGCTGTTGCTGCATTTTCAGATCTTTGCAAAAGCTGGAAACAACTGGGGAAGAACTCGTGATGTGAAAGAGCTCAAGCTTAATGATGAAACCTGGAAATCAATCGTTAGAAAGAGGCACAGCTCTGGCAGACCCCTTGGTGTCCTTTGAAAGCAAGACCTTTTCAAAGGGCAGCCTCATGAGGATGGAGATGGGAATTTCCCAAGTATAAAATCCAATGCAGCTGTCATGCAAGAACAAGCTGGCTTCGGCAGATGGAGCATGACAGTGAGAATTCTTCACGTTTGCGAGCAGCAGTTTCTACAATGGGTATAATCCAGAGGATAGTGGGGAAAAAAATCGATAGATGGCTACTGTTAAGGAAATCAATAGGATTGAAGCTCTAAGGCTGAGTTGTACACATGGAGAACTGACACTGACACCAGTCTGTTGTTGTCCTCAATAGTTTTGTCTTGATAAGGGAGCACTCGGCATTATGGCCACTGGAATGAGAACAGCAGTGTCCTGCTTCCACCATGGTAATCATGGAAAAAGAATTCGTCTGACAAGATCCATTTTGTATGTCTGAGAAAATTTACTTTCTGCTCTGAGTATTCTCTGAAGCGAATTTAAGGACCGATTACCAGATGTGCAGCGGACAAGCTGTGGAGGTGTGTTATGTCAAGCATTTCACCAGGGCTACAAGACAATAGTTATGGAAAATTAAATGAAAAATAATGTATTGCTTCACTTTCCCCGTGTTTTGCACATACTTGTTTAGAGCACAACTCAAAAGGGATTAACATCTTCACATCACATTCCTCCTGCTGTACAATATGGGAAAATCACTTGGGAAAACAACAGAAAAAGCCTCTGGCACTAAGGGCTTTCCAGCACTTCAGGAATATGGGATTTAGGCTGAGCAATGCTAATCAGTGAAGCTGAACTTCAGTGAATGGACAGGATTAAAAAAGTCCTAAAGAAATAGTGGGAATTTGCCTGACTTTCTATTAACACTAGTTTCTCTGGGCAAGCCCTAATAATTTCTGCTGACATCAGACAGGAATGCTGCAGTCAGAATTCTTAATAGCCCTTTTTTTTCATGTCTGCCTCCCAAATGGAAAAACAAAAGGGGCAGAGAGAAAAGCACCCCATCCACTTCAGTATGAGGAAGAAGAGGCACAAGTTCACAGCTCATGTTACCCAAACATCTCCAGGAGCTCCTTGCTGCCAACACTGACACACTTCCCTGGCACCCATCTCAGAGGGGAGTCAAGCACATCCTAATGACCTACTCAGGAGCAGAGGATTTTAGGCCTGGTATCTTCTAACGATAAAGAAAACTTTTGCACCTTCACAGTAAAGTTTGAGCTCGTCTGTACATGGCACAGGGGTGGCACAGGGGCAGGACCTGCATTGGCCTGCATTTGCTATGCAAACCCCGTCTCACCCAGGGCTCAGTGGCAGAGGGAGAACGAGCCCTTTGATGTTCAGTGGTGGCACTGCTGGGCTCCAATTGAAACACAGCACGAGCCCCTCCAAAGCTGCAGGTTGGCTGTTTCCACAGCCCCGGCTCCCCTACAGCCCAGGATATTGAGGCTGTGGGAGATCAGCTCCACGCTGCTGCCGACAGCCTTTGAATGAAGCCTCTGGCCCCACGTTGCCGGGGCTTGGGGGTGGTTCTGCTGAGCAGGCGGCCAGGTAAGGCAGGGCACCGAATACCATTTGTTTTCCTGAACTGTGCTGCCTCCCAGGGCAAAGTCTTAATGGAAGCACAAGGAAGGAGAGTTGTTACGGGGACGGAGCTGCTGAGTGTTGGCCCGTGTTCGGTCACGGAGCCAAACAGAGCAGTGCTCATGAACAAAACAGCATTTTCTAAACCCCTTTATTGACCCGCCTGTGAAACAAAGGAGGAACATCCCTCCTAAGCACTTGCTGCAATGCCCTTTCTTGCCTGTTATTTTTTATCTCTGTTTTGGAGCAGCAATCGGCACCTAACTCTAAAGAGGCTGCCACATACAATTACAGAGGGAAAGTCTTGAAGGACACAGTGCTGAGGCAGAGAGACATTTGAAATAAACTTCAAGGGAGCAGCTTTATTTGGCTGCGTGGCCTTTTGCAGCCCTGTAATTCTTTATGTTGATTATAATAGAAAGATCAAATTTCTCATTTTCTCATCTCTGTATCTAGAGAAATGCAAAAATCTGTACACTTGATCTCTCTGAGCCCTCCTTTCCCAGATTTGCTTACCAATTCTTTGTCACAGTCACCTTTTCGATGATGGTCTGCTTGTAGGTGCCCGTGTGTTCAGGAGAGTTGCTCTGCTAAATACAAAGGACCCCATTTCCAAATCCCATCATGCTGCACATCCCAACAGCACTTAATTTATGGAGCAACCTATTTCTGTCAGTTGCTTCCTTCTCTCCAGGTTTGGCTATCCCTCTTAGGTTTCATTACAAATTAGCAAGGATTTAATTGGGAATTGAGGGCCAGGCTATTCTCCCACCTTTACAAGCATAAGGAGGTACAGAATGAGGCCTCCCCTGTCCCAGTGTGATGGGAGAAGGGAATATTATCCTCACGCTTTCTCTTTCTTGATGATGTGGCAGGACTCCAAGGACACAAGGAGGGCAGATGTGGGAAACCATCAGAACTCCAGTGAGGAGCTTCTTCCTTGCAAGCAGGGCGAGGTACAGCACACGTGTGAGACCCTGAGGACCAGTGAATACCCCCCTGCCATCCCCACCCAGTGAGCTCCCCACAGCCTCCTGCCCTCTGCCTGCCCAGCAAGGCCACTTTGTACTTACGGAATGGAACATGGAAGGGGTAACTCATCGGAAGCAGCCTGTGTCCATCCACACACCAGAAAGGATGTCAGTCCTGTCTCCAGCCTGACACTGATTCAAGGTACACAGAAAACCTTCTCCCTCTTCAGTCCTCTAAGTCCTATAGCAGAGGAATGGCCCCAAGATATGGGGAGCATCAGATGCTATGAAATAGTCTACTGTTGTTGTCCCTGCACCACTCAGCACCCACAAACATGAACAGAACAGAAGTGCAAAGGGCCAAATTCACATATAGACCAGAAATCCTTCTGCAATCTGCTACCAGGTCTTGGATAAGCCGAACTTTTTCTCACAGTAGTTATCTCTGAGGAGTAACATGAAATAATCCATGTATACTTTTATTTTTAATCTTTAGCTGGTACTCTGTGAGACTGAACAAAGGCACAGACGTGTTGAGGATTCTACCAAGGATGCATCTGTCTCCAGATGAAAGGATCCTGACATCAAACTGACTGCAGCTGGGATGGGAAAAGTTTTAAATCACTGCGATCAACACAAGTTTTGCACCAAAGTACAAATACACATGTCATGATTTCCTCTGGGTGACAGGCAAATCCTGTTATTCTACTTATGAATGGGCCTCATTAAGTAGGAAAAAAAAAGTGTTGGTGCAACCTGTTCCTTTTTAAATTAAACATATTAAAGCTGATAGATACCCCTAATTCTCCGCTCAGCCTTTTATGCATTGCAGTAACACCACATCCATTGTTAAGGAAAGTCTTGAGTCTGCATAATCTGCTTTTCATTTCCCTGGCAGCTGCAGATCACTCTTGGTGACTAAATTAAAAACAGTTTCTTTCAAGAATCCACTGCCTCTGTCCTCCTTTTTCCTCCCTGAACCTAAAAGTTAAGGAGGAAATAAGAAAACAAAGCCTTCCCAACAAGCATTAAATCCTATCAGATCAGGCTGGAAGGTCACCTCATCCATCCCTCTGCCCTGAGGCAAAAATCAACTCTTCTTAAGCCTTCCCTGACAGATGCTCATCTAACTCTAAAAAGCACCCACTGATGATTTCACAGCCTGTTCCTTGGCTTACCTCATGGCTACAGGGCTGACCTCAAAGTCCCTCACCACAGTCAAAGCTCCTCACTGCTTGTCCTGTCCACACTGGACTTGGGGAGACTATTTCTCCTGGAAGAAGAGTATTCTCTTTTTAAAGCAGCTCTTTACATGCCTACCAAGCTTTCCTACGCTTTTCAATCCTCTCATCTCTTCTGAACATGTCTGTCTACAACCTCTCAGAAACACGGCCCTGTTTCGAAGCCCAGCACTCCTGAATGGGCAAGTCAAACGCTCCTCAGCCCATTTCTGGTCCTGCTTTTATTCCAGTTGTACAAGAGGAGGAGGAGAACACAGCAGGTTGAGGTCTTTGCCTCTGTGGTCAGCATCAGACAGGCTGGGAAGAGGCACTGAGAGGATTCCAGGATGGCTTCCAGCCTGGTGAACACCCGGTCAGTGGTGCCTGCTGGTAGCAGGGCGTTAGCCTGGCACTGGTAGAGGGGCTGACCAGAGCATGCCCAGCTCCCAGGCAGGCAGCTGGATGCTCACACAACACATCCAGCTCTAGGCCACTCATCCCAACCACACAAACCAGGCAAAACCCAGTGGTGTGGGCTCAGCCAGTTCTGAGGGTGACACCACAAACAGAGAGGAAGCATAGGGAGCGAGCTGTGTGAGTGGAAAAGTGAGGAAAAAAATCCAATAAGTTTAGCAGAGGAAGGGGAAAGAATCTGAATGAGAAATGAAATGTGCAATGACCTGCTTTCTCCCACTTGTCCCTTGCTAGAGCTGACCTTGACTTCAAAAGAGACTCCAATTTCCTGAAAGGCAGCAAAAACAAGGAATGAAATCTCACAATCAGTCGAGGCTTACAGCAGCACTGAATACTCGCATTCTACATGTCATGTAATAAAGCACTAAGCCCGGGAGGTTTTGGGATTTCTGTAAGTTGACAGCTTTTATCAGAGGACATGGTTTGGCCGGCGCCTGGCCCCGCGCACACAGATTTCCTGGCTCTCCCAGCCCAGGGAGGCTGCTCAGACCTGTGTTTCAGGCCGTTCCTAAGTCCTGTGCTCAGCTCTCAGCACGAGGGAACCACCCAGGCCAACGTGACACACAACAGCCAGAGGATATTACTGGAGGTGCCCAGGTCTGAAAAGCCCCAAGGCCACCAAGAACTGCTCCCCTTGGAGGGCAGGGCGAGCGGACAGCCCTGCTCGGGGTCTCATCTGGTGACGGATTTGCACTGACACACTGCTCTAATCACAGCAATTTTTGCATGATACCAGCTTGCTTTTCGGGACGCAGGGAAGCACAGGCCTGACAAATGGGGTAGCAAGTGCTCGTTAAGGACATTACTCCCCAACTCCCAGCTGTTACACTTTCACTGGGAGAATATAAAGGTATCTTGTTAAAGACGTAACACAATGTCAGCATTAACAGTTTCCTCCCGTTTTGCCTTCCAAGTGCCCCGTCCTACGCAGTTTTATTGATGCAGGTTGAAATGTCCAGATTTAAAGGCTAATTAAATCCCACTTAAAACTTTCACAGAGGGGATTAACTGGAACTCATCCACTGCTTATGCTGCTGTTTGGTTTGTGCAGGGGGGCGTTTCTCACGTACCTGCTTTGGGGTTGAGCTGTACGAGGCTGGGGGAGCAGAGCTGGGGTCCCTGTGGAGGTGGGGGGCACCAGACAGGTAGACACAGAGCTGCTGGGGAGGCAAACCACACTCCTGACAACTTGTGTTGCTCGAGCAAAGGCAAAACCACAATCCCTTCCAGGCACCGCGTTCAACTGCAGTTTGTAACAGCCAAAAGTCACAGGAAGTGCAACCAGAATGCCTTTCCTAGGGAGACCAAAAGTAACTGCACACATTTCAACAGCCAGAGAAGTGACCCACACGAATAAAACCAACCAGCCCACAACACCACAGTGAGCTGGCTGGGCACAGCCAGAACCTCTGGTTGCAGCCACTCCACAGTGCCTGGCACAGGTGAAATGACAAACCTGCAAAGAAACCAAACCAAAGAAAAATCAGAGAATTTTTTATGACACATGAAAAAAAAATTATTCTGTTCTATTGTGTATATGGCTTAAGAGGAGTGAAACTTGCATGTGTTTTCAATTAGCCTATGTATAAGAAGAAATATATAGAGATAAAAAGATCTACTTTTTTTAGACAAAAGGTATATAAAATAACTTACCTGATACTTTACCTGATTGAAACTGATTGAAACTAAATTCCCATGCATTTGATTTCACCCACCTGTCACAAAATGCTGAAAGGAGGAACACACAATACAACAGACGAATTAAGCAATTTTCTATTTTATAGAAAGGACAAAGTCATTAAACACGTTATTTTTTTACATTTATTTGATGAAACTGTGTACATAGCATTAATCTTTGCAGAACAGTAATTGTGTACACACACAGTGAATGGTTTCGAGACCACAATTTAGAGACACAGCGTGAGACAACACTGCACAAACAGTTCTTCCACAGGATGCTTCTGTTTCCAGTATTAAAATATACAAAATAGAGTGAGACTGTTTTATATACTGTGGTGAGGTAAACATCTCTTCCTTCAGAGCAGTGTGTGCTTTTATGAACCTTCCAGGGAGCTGCTAACGATACCCTTCTCCTTCATTCCGTCAATAACTACACACCTCGTGGCATATTTATTGCTGTTCTAATGGTCACACATTTTTCCTTGAGCAATATGTAGAGAAAGGAATGGGGAACAAAAAAACCTGCAGGAATTGATGCTAGCAACCTATCTACGCCATTTGTGTCAAGAGCCAAAGATCGGTACAGATGATTTATTTTGAATGTAACGGTTCTAATGGAAATGTCATGAGAAATTTATTTACATTTTTCTAAGTGGGACACGGTATTGATTAGAGCCGCTCAAAAAAAAAAAATCACAATTAAGAATTTATTACACAAATTTTTACCTCTCTGCCCATTTACGAGACCAGATCATAATATCCCTTCATTTGTTCGCTGTTCAAATTTATCGATGATTTTCAGCATGCAAGTCCTGGGCTGAGTGAGATTTGTACCCAGTTCTTTAGTTACACGAGCTGTTTGGTATCGCCTTCTGTTCCCTGAATGAATGATTTGTGTAATTAACAGCTTGAATTTTGGCTGTTACAAAAGAATATACAATCAAAATAAATGTTGGTCAATATCTGAGTACTGAAACTTAGATTTTTTTTTTTCCCCCCTTGTACATATTTTTCCTGATGCCTGAGAAATCAAATACCTTGAAAATGGAAAAGTTCGTTTGTGTTTTATTCCAAATAAATCAGAAATGGTTTCTGGAAGTTAAATCAATTGAAGAATACTCCATGCTCCTGGGCAGAAAACTGTTTCAGTTTCTCATCTTATTTTAAAACCTCCCAGCAGTGACATACTCGTGAAAGAGGTTATCTTAAAAAGTTAGCAGCCATTTCCCTTCTGGCAGGCACATGCTCCTGGAGCTCCCTGTAAGGCCCTGCTACACCTAGAAATACTTCACCTCATTTCCAAAAACTAGAAAATAAATGAATCACATTTCACAGGCTTACAGGCACAGTAAAAGAGTGGAAGGTCTTTTCACTACCAGCTGTTCAATCCCTTTCCCTATCGTGAGGTATATTTTGGCATGAACAGAAGGAAATCATCTTAAGGCAAAATCAGTGGTTGCTAAAAAAAGAAAACAAACATCGTTCATTTTAATAAAAATAGGCATTGTAAGCACAATTTTTTACATTATTCTAAAAGTCCATAAAAATATTAAACCCGTTAGTAGTTTGCTGATGCTTTACAATATAAAAAAATTAATTAAAATATTGTGAAATAGGTGACCTACATGTGTTTGATTAAAGAACAATACTGTTTGTACAAATCAATTATTAATTATTGTACTTTATCATGAGTTTATCAGTGACAATTTTAGAAGGAGAGACAAAAGACACCTTTAAGAAGTGAATATTACTTATTACAATTGTAACAAAATTACCAAAATTAGATAAAGACATAAAAACTTCCCAAGATTGTAGCTGCAAAAGTTCTGAAGACTCACTTGCAAGGCTAAGGCCCGAGCTGGCCCCGTATCACATATTAAGTCCACCAAACCTGACGACTGCTTAGGAAAACTCCACTAATCCTCTGAAATAATAACAGGAATGATGTCTTTCCATGAGAATAATCTTCAAGGTGTTATTTTTTGGCCACACAGGCCACTGCCTTCTTTGCTGCGTCCTCCAGGTCATTGGCAGATGTGATGGGGAGTCCACTTTCACTCAGAATGCGCTGGGCTTCGTGGACATTTGTTCCTATAAAAGAACACTGACTATGATTAGTAATTAATATTAATGAATAAATGAATGTCTCTCAGCACATCTCTATAAAAGCAGTTGATGCTTCAAACTACACATCCCTTCAGTTTAACAGGTTCAATCCATGGTTTAGAGTGAGTTGAGAGGAAGGAAGTCTTAATTTCAATGACAGCTGTGACAGACAACAGCACTTGTGTGCACCACAGGGGCTTTGTGAAGATTAGAGGGTCAATCCAGCAGCCACCAGAGTCAGCAGGGACATCCAGCAAGGGCAGTGGATAATGGACCACGGATCAGGCCTCTAAGACACTCAGATCTAACACACTTATTAGCCACAATCAGCTACAGCTAATCAGCAGTCAGAGTGTCAACAATAGTTAAAAGTCACCCATGGTAACTCAAAGCTGCAAAATGGGCTAAGGAAACGCAAATATTTGGGTAATCCTGAAAATATAACTGGTTTTGAGCTGCTCTTGAATAGGCTTTGGCATTTCTGCTAAAAAGGGGGAAGACAGAGAACTCTGAAGTATTCAGCATGACACCATTCCCTCCTCTTATTATTACAGTCATAGAATCATTTAGGTGGGAAAAGACCCTTAAGATCATCGAGTCCAACTGTAAACCCAGCACTGCCAAGTCCATCACTAAACCATGTCCCTGAGCACCACATTTGCCCCATCTCAAAGGAGACTGTACAGATACAAAAGACAAGGGCTCCATTTTGTAAGTAAAAAGCTCAACTTTAGTCAGGAGAACACATGCACAGGAAAGGAGAAAAGACCCTAAACTGAGAAAGATATTTCAGGAAAGTGCGTTTTCTCCACTGCTCACACTTGTACAAAAGACAAGCACATCACCTTCCCATTTATGTTAGCTCCTTGTTTTTGGAAAACCAAGAAAAACCAAAAGATCTGACATCTCCAGAGCTTTTTCCAGCAAAGCTGGGTGACACTTTCGATCACTGCTACGCCCTGTCCACAGAAGAACCTGGAGTCAGACATCCTACTGAGGAAGCAGAAGCCACACTTTGGGATCACACACTGGTCAGCAGAACAAGGTCCTGAGCTGATCCTCTTTAGAATTATTTCTATCCCCCTCCCCCATGTCATGTTCCTTGTTCATTTGCCATGTCAAAATGCTTAATTACTTTGTAATTCCTAGACCTAGCAAAATGAATTTTAATTATATTTGGAGCTATACACTAATTATACCCTTAATTATTAACCAAGCAAGAAGCAGACTTTTTACTGTGCAGCTTCCAGAATGCTCATTTTAAAGGATGATTTTTTTTTTTTTTCTTGGCAGACTTCATAAAATGTCTGAAATGGTACAACAGAAGTGGAGAATTTCAAAAGCCTGTTTCATCAGTGTGCTCAAGTCAGGATTCCCACTCCTGGCATGGAAAGGGAGCAAAGACATCCCTGTCACAGCAGGCCCAGCACTTTGTGATGGGAGAGGCAGGTGTTGGGAAGAGGGATGTGGGACCCCATCTGCTCCCTGTGTAAAGGCACTGGCAGAACAGGTCATGCTTCCCATCGATATGCAGAGGACACACTGTAGGACTTGTGTAGGAAGGTCAAAGACATCTGAAATCTCTGACAGAAGGGGGATTTGGTTGCTTGGTAACATCCAGAACTGTACAGAACTTCTTCTGTAGAAAAAAAAATATATTACAGGCAAAAAAAGAGCATAAGATTAGATTTTTGTTCAACCATCCTGTATGAGATAACGTGGAGGCTGCAGCTCGTCAGCACAGAGCGGCACAGGGGAGGCAGCAGGCATTGCCAAGGTCCTCTTCTCTGTTAAGTCCCTCACATTTGTACAGTGATTCCCATCAAGCCTTGAAGGTTTTGTCTATTATTTAGATACAAGTGTGATAAACATTGAAAGCAGTCGAGATCGTACTGATCTATCAAACAGGATTCTACAAAGTGTTGTGAGGAGGAAAAAAAAAGGAAAGAGGTAAATTTTCCTGGAAATTTTCCCACAGAGAAAAATTATTGTGCTGTTCGTGATAGTCATGTACTTAAAATTAACTTTTGCTCTTCACTAAGTGGCCAATATTAATTTACTAACGGGCCAGAGAGGCAACAATACATTGGATCTGTTCTGCACTGCATTGATTGCTCTCCACACCACTTGTCCAACATGCATTACAAAATCAATACAAAACACAGGCCCCTAAGAAGGGAGGGGGAGTTTATGCAGGGAAATGAAAAGATAAAAGCTAAAAAAAAATAAATAAATCTCACTGCAGTCAAAAGAGTAAGAGTACATTTTGTATTTATTAAATAAAACACTTTTGTAGGCAAGCCATACAACTAAACACATTGTTCAGCAAGCATTTCCTTTGCTGTAATTTTCTTTTTTTTTTTAGCGATGGTCTTTTATCTCATTGTGATTAAGTATTTCAGCTATGTGGAGAATATGGAAATTATAACAAAAGCCTGCTGAAAGCAGAGGTAAGAGATTGAAAATTGAACACTCAGAAAACACTGGAAACATTCAGGAATCTACAAAGAGCCTTGCTGCAATAGACGGTAAAATAAACAAATAAAGAATCCCACTCTTCCAACATTAACCTCCTGCCACTGGATGGTGTCAGAGAACTGTAAACAGAATCCCATACCCAGGCTATCAGAATAACCTGCCCTTCACCTGTGCTGCAGCCAACTGAGAACAGAAAATTCACAGGACTGAGGGCTGGGGGGCTTTTGTTGTTGTTGGGTTTTTTGTTTGTTTGGTTTGTTTTTCTGTAGGTTTTTGGTTTTTTTTAAACTGGACTCTATTAAGGGAAAGGCTTTCTAATAAGAAAAAGAAGTTTTTTGCTTTCTGACACATATTACTGTCAATGACACTCCATGGAAAACCAGGAAAGATGAATTTTAACAGCATTTACCTTCAGGCTTTGTAATCTAAACACCCTCCTGCTGAAACCTGGGCTCTGAAACAACCTCTCAGCCTGTGTACATGCAATCTCTCACATTTACACTTGCCTTCAAATCTCTGCTATCAGTAGCAAATATATTCAACTCATTACCAACAAATCCTAGTCATAAATATTCTGTCTAAGCATGTTTCTATAAATGGTAAGATTATACCAGCACACACCGTGAGAACTGCAGAGGCTGAGTGAAAATCAAACAAATAAAACACCCCCAATCATACTTGGTATGCAGGATTTGGATAATGTTCCTTTATTCACTTGCACTGCCATAAAACCATTAGGAACAGGCTAAATTGCCACTGTTTAATGCTGATGGCTGGAGAGGATGCAGGATTCTGCAATGCCACTTCTGGCTGTTCAGGTAAATAAGATATAAAGGGATAATATACACATTTGGAATATACTAAAGAAAAGTAACGTGTAAAAATAATCTGATCTACCCAGAACATCCTGCCATAGCAAAAAATTCACAATATGCAGAGTGTCAAAAAATATTAGACATGAAGACGTTGTGCCCATGTTACACTATCCATAGCAAGGTTCCAGCTTTGTTATGCTGCACTGCTGAGTGTACTGAGAGCCAAATCCCCCCCAAGAAGTGTGACTTTGCAATACCCTATCCTCTCTTGGCAGGCAATTTGGGATACTAACAATGAAAAAAATCAGACATACAAGCTGCAGCAAAACGTAACGAGTGTGTAAAGGATTCCTGAATATTTTTTAAAAAATATTCAGATTCTGAAAAACACAGAAGGTCACTAATCACAAAAATGGAAAACATAAAAAGAAATTTTTGAGTCAGATATTTGAATAAAAGCCAACTTGCTCCTAGCTGAGTTTCAACATATTAAGTAGTTCTAATTCCTCCTAATTCTTCTTGTCCTGTGACCAAAGAAGCACAGAATTCACTTCTTGAAAGAGAAACAATATATAGTTTCCAGCATAGGAAGCAGATATATAATTCACAATTCTTTTTTATTCTCCCCTCTTTTCATCTAACTCTGAGCTACATAAACGAGAAACAAGTTTTGGCTTCCACTCAGCACTCCCAGCTAGTTTTCACAAAACTTAACTGAAGTACATTACATTTTAAAGGGAAAAAAATCCTGCCTAAACCCAGCAGCAGTTAGTTTTCAATCTGAAAAAGATAAAATCTCAAATATGTGGTTTCTCCATTTGTCCACGAGCTTTTTAAACAATAATCCTGTGTCTCAGCTGGTGAGTTCTTTACTGATAAGGGAAGCAAACATATGTAATTATAAAGTTACCATTTTCAAAGAGGAGAGTAATCCTTTCTTTATCCACTGGTAAAACGGCTTGTAATTATTATACAACTGAGAACAAAGATTTGTCCACAGAATCCTACTAAATCAAGACAGATTTGACTGATTAAAACTCTAGTCATCAAGACACTTGTAGTACAGTGCATGAGGGCAAAGAGTCTTTAAAGTGCAGGTCACAAATCTGTTAGATTTATGGAAATAATCACAAACCTTCTGTTGGGAAAATGTTCAAAATGGAAATCCAAAAGACTGCTTGCCCCTTTTTCTCCTTTTGAACTGCAAAATGTTATCAGCAATGTTTAAAAATGTCTGGGGCAGTCTCATTACTTCCACTGCACTCATTATTAATTCAAAATCCTTATATGTTTAAATAACCCGGTGTGAGTTCAAAGAAGAACAACAGTGACGATTAAGGATCCAGAGGGACTGATTTCTGAGAAAAGATTAAAAAGACCAAACAGATATATATATATATATATATATATTGCCCGGCTGGGTGATTAAGAAGGCAGAGAAAGCAGGAGTTACTATCTAGCAGTTTCTAAGCACAATATCTGAAGGTTGTAAACATCACAGCGCTTTGCTTAGTAGGAATTAGGAATGAAAGAAGGAATTAAAACCTTCTGCGGCAAAGATTATGCAAAAGTTGGAGCTTTGCTGTAATATCATGGCACCGAGTTTCCTAAAAAAACCCCCATGGTATGACCAGAGTCAGCAGCTACTCCAGAAGCATTATTACAAAGAGTGACGCAGTAAATCAGTAAAGAGTGAGCAGCCTCAGGAAGATGGTCACCAAAAGGTATTTGCATCAAAGTCTGTGTTCAACGTTCTGAAGACTCAGCTTCGATCTCTGCGCCTGAGGCAGCAAACGACTCAAACATCACAGGCACAGGTGGGACAGGCACCTCTGCGGGGCTCTCTGCAGCCCCCAGGCAGAAGCATTCCTGCTCCACACCTTCTCTCCCAGACAAACTCTGCAATGCAGTAGCACTGGGGCTCTTCTCATTCCGCCCAGCTTTGCCTCTTGTAATCTCTCAGAAGTCATGTTAAAAACCAAGAAAAAGTCACTCTTTTTTTGTATACAACCATGGAAGTATCAAAATTACTGGAGAAAGGTCAAGCAAACCCAGTGGCAGGCCCAGTGGACTGCAGTTTAAAATGAGCAAGTTGATTTTCTTGTTTCTCTTACAAGAGTTTCAAATATTGCAGCAGAAACATCTGGCTCGTAAGGAAAACGAACGGCTTTTTCAATGTCTTCACTTAAAAAACAGTAGCTACAATAGATGAGCAGTCTTGCAGATCTGACAGATAAACTTTTTCCCAGCTATGACAGACAGGAAAAGTTTTCTTGCTATGACAAAAAGCTAAACAACATCGCCTAGAGCTGATAAACAATGAGATTTTGTATTATTAAACTTTCCTGCTTCTAACCAACATCCATCAGTCTCTCCTTCATCCATATTAAACTACTTACTTAGTCTCTTAAGGTGTTGACTGGTGCTGCATCATCCAAAGAAAATTTTCACAATGTTTCTGAAATCCATTTTAGAGTCCTTAAATTTCCCGGCACTTACCACAGCAAAAGTCATGCGAGCACATGTAGTGTAGCATGAGAATGAGGGATGGGAAACCCCCTTTTCTCACGAAGGACAAAGTCAGTATTCCCCTAAGGAAAGGGCTTGGTGGGCAATCTACACCTTCAGGAGTTCTGGTGATGTCATACTTCGAAAAGGAAAAAGTCTGAACACGTTTTCCTCCCCTCTCTATCACAGTGTAAAAAAGCCCCCTTAGTTTTGTACCTCAGGTCCATAAAGTGATGCATTTCCTCCTATTCATCACCAGTGCTGGGTAACAGGACATTTTATGCTCTTTACACACACACAAACATGAATATTGATGGTTTAGAGGAAGAGGCCTTAAAAAACTTCCAGAAACCCTTCTGTTTTCCAAAACTACTTCGCCAAAAGGAAATGTTTGAAGCTTACCAGAGTTGTGTGCTGATTGCAATCAAAGCACTTTTCACACAAGGGCAGAAGAATCTTCCTCTGTCCTTCTCAGAAGTTAGAGGCAGAACTCCACACTCACTGCCATTACATTAAAGCTTGAAACTGCCAAAGAGCTTGTTTCTTGTGTAATAATGTGAAATGTACTAAAAAAAAAATATTCCTTACCAAATCTTCTGGTTTTCAATGGATTTCAGCTGGATGGGGTATTTGGGCAGAGGAATATGTTACAGTAATTTCTCTCTCACAAATACTGTTTCAAACATCTTTTAATTACGCGACTGAAGTAAATTTAAGAAAACTGTACTTTGCTGCAGGTTTAGCAATAATGGAATAACACTCAGTGAAAAAAACAAAATCATTTGGAAGAGAAATACCTTCCAGTAAACAGAAACTTGCAGCAAAATAATTCCTATTTGCATTGCAAATCTTACAGGCAAACTCATAATGCTTCCACTGCAAAATTTCACTGCTTCAAGTACCACCAGGGACCACAAATACAGAAATATGAGTTTGTTGACTTCAGGTCATGCTGTGGCTGGAGAACTGGACATTTTCTTACTCTGTGGGACCAATCTGCTTAGAGCTTTGAGATGGAAGAAAGCCCAGGTGTGTTACTGGGCACCTGAGGGATGATTTGGGTCTGAAACCATCAGCACTCACCTTCCAGTCTGACCACCAGAGGTACTTTCAGCTCAAGCTCTCGACAGGCTTTGGTGATACCATTGGCTATGATGGCACAGTTCACGATCCCACCAAATATGTTCACAAGGATTGCTTCAACCTGGAGGAAAGAAACCGAGCAGGAAATAAGTAGGGCGTTGTTTGTGTGTTGTTTTGGCTTTGTTTTATAAACACAGGTAAAAAGATTCAAATCAGGGAACAAATTCCCCTCAGTCAAGCAGGTTCTCATTTATGGAGGGTACAAGCTTCACCTCTGCACTCAAACTCTGAATCTATTGTTGCTGTAGTGTACAGCAGTGACTAATTGTCTTGGTCTAAACTGGCATGGTAATTAATGTCATGAACACAGCATTGTAAAAAAAAAGGTGAATTTCTACCAGTAAGTATAAATAAAAGAGCTTAAACAATCTATATTTTGATTTTTTTACATGTATTGAAAAATTATCAGAGGTTGGAGCTCAGAAAACAGTGTATGAATGTGTGATGCACATGCAATGAAATATTCATGTGGGCACTTCACAAAACAATCTGGATCTTCACTTTATCACAAGCAGTACAGAGGAAAAGGTAATATACTTGCCCTGACTTGATAAAGAGGAGTAAAAATCCCTTCTAATTAACAAGGAGAGGCATGTAATGAAGAGCATTCATTACAACAGGTTAACTGATAACCTCAAAAAACTGCTATTCATCAGTTTCTGGAAACTGCAATTTCTGCACCTAATTCACAATAAATTACCCTTCACAACATACAAGACACTAATACACACAAGATATTAATATAATTCCTTTCCGCTTGCTAAGGTAGTATAATATTAACCCCAGCACATATACCAGGCTTCCAACCATGCCTTGTTATGCTGAGAAGGTCACCAGAAGGATGTGGCTGTGCTGTTTCTCATCCCACAGTAGGGCTAATCCACAACACTTGGGGTGCTCTACAATAAGCTTCACTGGGTGTCACAAACAAGCTTTGCCAGAATCATGTTGACTCAAAAAACCGACAGGACAAAGAAAGGATTAGGTCTGAAGGAATGAAATATCACTGGATTTCACTTGTGCATGATGTCAAACGCAATTATGCTTAACTCACTGCACCAGATGAACGGATTCCCTGTGCCCATCTCCAGGTAGCCAGACTCATTCCAGCACCAAGGAAATCCCCTGCAGTCACACACATTTATAGCTCTGCACAATCGGGTTTCCTGTTTCTCTGCAGACAGAACGTGACAATTAACTCTGATGTGCAGTCACACTCACGGGCTGAAGGCTCACCACTGGTACTAACACTGCCATCCACAGTACAGAAGGGAAACAAGACATCTCAACAAATGCTTTACTTCCCACAAGAAATTACCTCAGTCCTTAAGCAGCATTCTAGACTGCAAAAACCTCATTTACTGGTGTAAATGCAGTGTTTGCACCACTGAATCACAAAAATGTGGAACGGTTCGAGTGGGAAGGGGCCTCAAAAATGATCTTGTTCCAACCCCCTGCCATGGGCAGGGACATCTTCCACTAGACCAGGTTGCTCAAAAATTGAACTCCAGCGCTCACCACCACAGTCATAAAACAAAGCTGGTAATGGGACCATGTCACTGGCATCTCACTCATCACCTGCTGCTCCTTTCAGCTCCAAGACTTTTCATGATGCCATCTCTTGGATGTAGTGCTGATGTGCCAGGACACTGCCTCCCCCTGCCACTTGTCTCCTCTTACTACTTGCAGGGGAGTTAGTTATCCTACTAAGACCTTCAGAGAACAAAAAAACCTCTAATGCTATATAAGTAGGGCAATAATCAATAATAAACTCCCTTAAAAATCCTGATATCCAAATTTCTCCCTCTGAAATTAGGTACAGTGATCCAGTACATGACACCAGCCCTTTCAGTTCATGGAGCCTGAACAGTAACAACCTGGATATGGCTCATGGCATGGCTTCCTCATCCCAGGAAAGCCACACAAGGCATCAGAAGGAAATTTATAACCCAGTCAAACCAGAACACACAATTTAATTTCTTTTATAACTCTTTCTTATAGATTTGACACTTCCGTGTCATGTTAAATACATGCATTTACCAGTTTAGGCTTTACTGGATATTAAGTTGGTGATGCCATTGCAATTATTTATTTCACCTCTGTGTTACAAAATCCTTAACTCTGCAGAAGCTACCAATAATAAAACCCTAGGAGGCCTCTTCTCCGCCTTTTTCCTAGTGCTTGTGCATACAAAAACTTTCCTGCTGTTAGGAAGTAAAACAACACAAAAGAAAAAAATGGAGCCCTTCAAATTCCTATCACATTAACCCTCATGGCAGAGATATCTCTGTGCAAAGCAATTTGGTGTTAAAACACACTAGTGATAGATTCTAACAGTGGGACAGGCCAGACACACCATTCCACCCCTTCTAATACATCCTCCTAATTCAGGGACATTGCACCAGACATGTGACAGATCAACTTAACCAAGTGTGTTTACATTATTAGAGATAAGGAGGAGGATTTTATGTCCAGTACAGATATTTTAATTCCTAACTCAGACATTCTCATTTAAGGATCTGCTTTTCAGCTCTCAAGCTGAATTCTAATCAGGCCTTCTAATCCATTGGCAGCAAAAGGAAAAAAAAAAAGTTGAAGGAAATTAGATGCAGCTTGGATAATTGACGTTGGTATGCTTGACTTTAATAAAAATACACTGTTAAATTAGAGAAGAGTCTAAAAGGATTCAATCAATAAGAAACTGAATCAGGTAGAGCATTCGATCTTGGGTTTTATTGTAATCTTCAAAATAAGCCAAAAGATCAGTTCAAATCATGCTGAGATTCACTTTAGCTCTGCTGAAATCTGTGAACATTGTTTATATTTGCTTCTTTAGCCTGACCAGATCCTGCATTTCCGGCTCAAAGAACTTTAACATTCAGACCCAGCAGCTGGATGAAGAGGTTTTCAGTGTTTCATGTGCACAGAGAATGCACAGTCTCTGTATTACTTGAGTATATGAGAAAAGTAAAGCTCTCATTGCAGATCAGGACCATTATATATCCACAGGCTGAGTGTCTAATGCATATGAACTATCAGACATATTAACGAGAGGGCAAACTGCCTGCAAACAGAACAGGTTACTAAATACATCATTATTCTAATAACCATTTTTACCCACTAGCATGCCTTTTAATTTTTTCTATTTCAGCAATGTTATTAAATATTAAATAGTTAACTAAAGATGGCAGCATGTCCATGGGTGAAGCTTTTTCTTTCCATCCACCAAAACAACCGACAGATGTGAAATCACCATCACCAGATGTACTTGCAACTGATCATGGATTCCTCTGGAGAAACAGGGGAACTCCCAATAGCACGAAGGTATCACCATCAATGTTGGTAAAACCCACACTCTGCCAGGCCTCAGCACCAATGCTGGGAAGCCAAAGGGATAGAACCTGAGTGCTGCACTATCCCTGTCTTCATATTAAACATCCTATCAAATCTTTGCAGATACTGGAATATCCATTAATCCCACTCCAAAATGCAAGATGTAAGAAAATATATGCAGAAACACAGAGTAATCTGTCTCTTATATAAGAAACTAGATATATTTATGTATAGCTATATCTATATGAAATCTATGCTGCTTTATTAATAAAACTAACAGTTTTAATTTACAGTGATTTTTTGGTAAAGTCATCCTTGACACAGCCCACCATTCTGCTTTGAATGTTTGGCACCAACACCTTCCCCTCCCTCCAAAATAAGTGCAATTGCATACTAAGCAAAGTAATGGTGTTAGGAGATTACTGTTAGAATTGTATTGGATCACTGACACGATCCACCAGGCTGCCAGATTCCTCACAACTAATGGCATTTTAGGTCCAGTAGGAGCAGCTTTAACACACCTGGCTGCCCTCTAAAAAATCAGATCAACTGTGTGTGCATTTACTACATCCTTTCATTATTTTTTTTCCTCTAAAATGTTCTTAGCCCTAACAAAATGCACACCGAGATCTGATCATCATCCAGTTAAGGTTTAATGGAGGCAGCACCTATAAACCGTTCCACCTTTCCCAAAGCCCATTTATAAATCCATACTGGGGACGCCTGGCTGTCTGCAGATGCTGCACTCCAGTCTGCTGACCTGAGCCTGCACTTAACACCACAAGTTCTGCCTGCGAAAAGAGAGAGGACAAAAACTCCACACTTGAAAGTTGTTGCCTCTCTTTGATCTTCCACCTTTGCTGTTACCACAAAACGATTACAACAGGTGCAGGGTAACAACGTGCTGCAGCTCCAAATGGGTGATTCACGGGAGGTCAAGCTCTGAGTCTCACAGAGAACAGAAATCCAACCAGGAACGCAGTTCAGCTTAGGCTGAGGTCTTGTAACCATTCGGAGATGACCCAAGTGTGGGCAGACACCAAAGAATCTGTCCTGCTTTCCCCTTCCCTGTCCTGCACATAAACACTCCCTCTGTTGCCATACCAGCATCTGAGCTCAGTGGATCCCAAACCCCCAGGGATCTGATTGACCCTGCAGACAGAACCAACACTGGCCCCGAAGGGAGGAAGAGCCCCCAACGTGCTGTGAGGACCTGGGGCAAGGTGGGAATGTGCCAGCAATAGTGAAACCACTTAGCCTTTCAGAATAAGGCTGAGTACTAATTACGTACAAAAATGTGAGGCCAGAAATACAACTAGAGAACTTTCCAATAAAAATCAAACCCCAAATGACCGTACAGCACAGATTTCTTGTGAACACACTGAGCATAAGTATTCTCTCTTTTTTTTTTTTTTTTTTTAATAGATGTTTTAAAACATGTTCTTTAAAGAAACATTTTGGAATGGCTGACATAAAGATAGCTCAAAACCATGGTTATTGCAACATTCAGATCCCTTTAATCAAAGTTCCTGCTAGTGCATTTTTTGAGAAACTCTTTCAACTCCCCAGCCCTTTCTCATCTTTTCTCTTATATGCACACACAGATGCATGAACAGTCACACAGATTATTATAAAATCACCAGTGTAATCTCTGGCCTTCCTGGAAACTGTGACTCTGAAGCTCAGTCCATGTATTTTATTCAGCAACTGTCAGTAAAACTACATCTGCAGCAACAATAAAAGTTACACATGCAAAGAATGTGCTCGTGGTTTGTTTGATTGAAATCTGAAAAAAACCCATCTTCACAGTTCAAGCTAAGTGAATTCATTTATTGACCACTCCTAACTCTTTCATCAGCTAAAAGTGCACCCAGACAGCAGGAAACAGATTGTATTTGTCAAGTTTTCTTCTCCAGGATGCCACAGGGCACATCTATGTGGAAGCCTTGGGTTTGCATGGTACAGCTGGCAAACATGTTCCTGCCTGGAGGCTCACAGCATTTTTTGAGGTTAAAACATGCATCTTGTCTCCCAATCCTTCTGGTCAGCAGCGTCTTACTTTGTGGCTGCAAAAGCACATTCTTTCACAAATGAAGTCGCTACGGTGCCATAAAACAAGCCAGACAAGCAAGTCAGCAGCACAGTGCCAGGCATGGGTTTCTTCCCCCCTTCGTTCAACACGATAAACACTGTGGAAGGATGATATCTCAAATTACTCAAACACCTTAAAGACTGTAGGGAAGCTCACAGGACACAAGGTGGGACACAAGCACTGAGGATCCAGATGTATTCCTGGTTCATGGAAGGAAAGTAAAGGTGCTGTCACCTGCAGCTGGATCCAGACATCCACCACGGCAAACACACACAGACCTGACAAGCACTGTCGCCTAAAATTTTTATATTCCCATTCTGATCTTCTGAGGTGATTTGCACTTCAAACCCCAGGGAATCCCAGTTAAAAAGAAAGGCATTTTAGGAGGTAGGTAGTAACATTAAGAAAAAAACAAACCACTGGGTAAAACGGGCTGCATCCAAAGTTCCTCACTTTGAATCTAATAAGGTGCATTTAATCCTTCCTATTATTCCACTGGTCTTTATTATTCATTCATTCATTCATAGTTACCAAATTTGTTTCAATATGAAAGAAGCAGGCTATCTCCAATTCTCAATACAAAGTAATAAAATGTAATAAAGCAGATGCATCTTCACTCTCATCCTTCTGCTCCCACTGATAAGTCAGGTACAAACATTTTTATATATATCTCTATATTAGTACAACTTGGGCCAGAGGTCAAATGTAAATTTTTCTTATTCAGTTTTGAAATATTACTCTAATCCTCCAGCTTTTTATCTCAGACAACCTTTATGGTTCATTTGAAAATAAAGATTAAGCTCACTGTATCTAAGCAGCACGAAAGATTTACAAACACAAAAACATTTGCTTAAAATACCCACTAGAGGACAGTGCAATTCAATGTGGAAAAGAGATGTAAAAATCCCTTTGGAGAGCAGAGCAGGGTTATTTTTTCTACTTAAAGCCAAACTATCTGATTTTGCTTTATAAAAAATGATGCAAAATATTACTCTGCCTCTTTTGGATGGAATTTTGAAAGTCTGAAGGTGATAAATTTAAGGAAGCTGAATCAACAAAAAGCTTGCAGTCAGGTGAAGAAATGCTGATACAATGTAATTTTGAATGTCTTGTACTGTTCTAAAACGGGTCAAGGTTTAAAATTCACTAGTAATGCACTCTGATGCCCTGGCAGGAAAGGAACTCTGTTGAATCTCCCAAACAAAATTCAGATTTTTCTGTCTGGGGGGACCAACTGACAGGTAGGAAAAGCAGAGTAACGATTTTGTCCAAAGATAATTTTTGGCCTGTGTTCAAGATGTTCCTGAGGAACACAAGTCTCACCATACCCTGGTCCTGCCACATCCCATTGTAAGTGAAGCCCTTTCCTTGGATGGCAGGTGAGATGGCAGTACCTGGCCTGGCACTGGAGGGAGGCCTTTCTGAAACACAACTCCTTTGGTGACATTCTAAGAGTCCCAAATACAACATTTTTTTCCAAAGCAAAACTCTGTGGGTCCAGTTTCTGGGGTGCTAAAACAGCCAGCCTACAGTCTTCAGTCCTTCCTGCTTACAGCAAGCTCAGGATCCAGAACAGGATACAAATTTATTGGTTTTTGCTGGTTTGAAAACAGTTCAGCAACAACCCTCTGCTGACTGAGCAGATCCAGGTTGTGGCCCACACAGGTCAGCAGAGTTTTGGGGCAGGGAGAGCTCTGGTACCCTCCAAAACCAAAGATACCTCCCAGAACAGACCACCAGGAACATCTCTGCCATGGGATTTTGTCTTAATTCTCTGTAGCACTGACTCAAGAATAAAAATTAAGGGATCAGAGCTCATTAAATTAATAGCATGAGATGAAATGAAGACTGGCAGATTACACAGCACAGTATTGTATCGGAAACAGTCCCTGGAGACCCTCCTTTGACCAGCTGCAAGGATCCCATGTTTTGGGAACAGAAATATTCCAATTCCAGACACACAGCCTCCTTCAAATTCCAAAAGATCTCGCAAGGCAGCAACGTGACCTCAGGAACCCTCATTTCGACTGAATTCCAGTGAGAAGTCTCACATCAAGATGGTTTTGGGAGCATTTCCTCCTCTGCAGGACACACTCTGCACACCCTGAGCCTTGGCACGAACACATCCATCATGACAATCCATCATTCCCATGCAGCCCTTGGTTTGGGATCACACCTGAGACGTGGTTATGAAGATGCAAACTATCACATTCTTCCTGTGCCTGTGCTCCCAGCTGGCCAGGCTTCAGTTGTGTCCTGCCCAGAGAACACAAACCCCTCCCTAACGATCCAGGCAGAGCCGGCAGGGAGTGTCTGCAACAACATAGGCATGTTCTTTCACTGATAGGTGGCATAACCACTTCCTAATATAATCCTTATTTATGATAGAAAGGGACAAGAATAAAGAAAAAGAGGGAAAGAAAATACTGAGACCACCGTTCTGAAGTATATTTGAGAATCAGGACAACAGCTTTTAGTATTGTTTTGGGGACAAAATGCAGCAGGCAGTTCCTAGAACAATTGCATTTTGCAAACATGGAAGGGCAACTCTTCTATCAGATCCTGGGTGCATGGAATAAAAGTACATAAACTTGCTCTGACTCTTACTTAAATATCTGAGCTTCAAGGAGACCAAGCCCCTGGATGAGCAGATCACACTGCAGAACAACATAGGGATGACAACTACCTGTATGAACACATATTGCAAGACTGAAAAAAACACACATGATCAATTCATGTGTGTCAGAAAGAGAGTGCAATAATATGGATTTCTTTTAAACTCCTCTTTGTGCACCCAGAACTAAGGGCAGTTGAAGGTTTAGGCCTGATTTGAGGGATATTATTCAAGCAAAATCAAGATGCACCCACACCACCTGTTGGCTCTTCCATATTAGCATGGTAAGTTATAGACACCCTCCAAAACCACTCATCTGAGACAGCTTATACAGCACCACGACTGCAAGTAGTTCTTTCACAACAGCAAAGTCTATAAAAATTGATCCAATATTTGCTGAATTTTGCCTCTGCACTTCAGATTAATTTCTCAAAGGCACATCATACACCTTCTCTAATTCTCTTACTGTCTGGAGTTCCAATTAGATTTTTGCTAAACAATAATTGCCTTTCTGAAGAGCAATGTAGTGACGTGATCATTATTTAGGCATGTGACACAGGGGGTAGCGACAGGCTCCTGTGTTTTCAACAACGTGCTATGCCCTGGGGTGCAGCTCTGTACAGTTTCATCACATCTTAAGGTGTGTTGAAAGGGAAAAGGTCAATTTTAAATGCCTTAAACTAAAAAAAAAAATTGCAATATTCCTCAAAAGAGGGAATACCTGGAGAGCATGGATATGTGAAGAAATGGAACTGGAGCAGCACACAGTCCACAGCATGGGCTGCTGCCAGAGGAATTGTTCAAACAGTAAGTTTCTCTCCTCACTGCACTATGGTGTGTAAAGACATCTGGCAAATCACCAAAACCAATACTGGTAAGTGGTCCAATCACTAATATCCACAACAGGGCTTGACTAAACAGAAGTGTTGATTTGATGACTAGTTCAAGACTTTCTGTGACTTTCTGTTTATTTCAACAGAAACTATCTTTATTTCCTCTTTAGAAATAGCCCTTGAAATACAAATACTGCATTGATTTAGGGTATCAAAGTGGAAGTATCTCTCACAAGGGAGAAGAGAGATGAACAGTTATTCTTGTGCTCCAGAGAGACTTGGGATATTCCTTTTTGTCACCTGAGAAACATCTCTGACAGGTACTCCCTATGCAGAAGCAAATGAAATGCACCAGAAGCTCCTATATAGGTCAGTTTGCTTTTCTTACTGAGACAATGGAAACTTGTAAAAAGGAGTTCTGTACTTCAAGCAGCTTAATTAAAGTATAAAAATGCATTGTCATGGGTACTGAACTGCATATACACATCTGAAATCTCCAAATAATTAAAACCCTTTCTTTTACAGTAACGTTGCAGTCATCAAAACTGCGAATTGCTGTGCTCATTAGGTTCCAAATTACTACCACATAAAAATCAGCTCACTATTAACATGTAGTAAACCAAAGCAGAAATAGTAAAACTCAGAAAGGTACTTAGAAGAGTGATAAAGATGCTGGACAAGCCTTGTATATAGAAAGACTAAATAAACCATGACTTTCCATCTTAGCAAAGGAAACAGAAGGAGGATATAAAGGAAAGACTGCAACTGGCAAGGGAAAAAGGGAACGAGGTGGAACCATTTTGTATCTGCCTCTGGGTAATTTTATTTCTTAGTCCTTAGTTCTTGTAATACCAGAGATGGTGAAATACAGAAGGAGTCCCTTTATTGTTATTTTTAAATACATAGTGTAGTTACTGTGAAACGCTGCCACAGGATATTGTTTATGTCAAAAGCTTACATGAGCTGAGAATATACAGTAACAAATTCCTGGAAACAAAGCCACTAAAGACTTGTAAATACAAGGATATCAAAGATCACTAAGAAGCAGGGGGAATCTATTAGGAAAGTATCCTCACACTCTTGTCCTCTTCTTGTGTTTCTCTCTAGGAACCTGCCTCTGGCTAATGGAGAAAAATAGATCAGATCAACTCAGATCCAAATCGTACTCAATGCAGTTACACTCTTCCATTAAAACACAATGTATATCCATAGTTTCTTTAATTCATCTATTCAACCCCTGTCCAATTAAACCATAGAATAGTAAGTGTCTGAGCCATATGTTCCTTTATTGGTTTCACTGATTACAAAACTATCTAATCTCAGCAGTTACCACTCAGCATCGATCAGGTATGTGGCACTGGACAAGTGATCAGAATGGGTGACTTTGATTACTTCTCTTTTTATTTTAATACAATTAATTCCTTGCTCTTTCCTATCCTTTCAAGCATAGGATCCCAATCAGAAGGTGGGAACTAAAACTAACACCTGTGACTTTGTCCTCATGGGGAACAAACTTAAGCACAGCTTATCTATGGCATCTTTCTCTTGCTTCATTCAGCCTCTGGTGCTCACCCAGAGGGAGAGGAGCCAGTTCCCTGGGGCATACCAAGCCCTAAATGGAAGACAACACAGGCAGAATGAGGATATTCTCCTCCCATCTTGCCAAACTCAGTCTGCAACATTTCCTGACCACCCATGAGCTCAGACTCTTCCCAGTCTTTAGTAGTTGGTGACCAGCAGGACTTGCTGCCACCTAAACCTTAGTGAGAATTTTTGTTCCAGAAAATGCCTCTTTCCAAAAACTGTCCACTCTGGCATCGTGTATTAAAGACATTCAGCTCTGAACAGGACTGTTGAAAGATGGATAATGATCTTTATCTTCCACAAGGTTTATATAAAGCAATTTAAACCGAACAAAAAAAAAAAGGTGACAGTTTAAAAATTAATGACCAGTAATAAAATCCCCACAAATAGAATGCTAAGCTAAAAACTGGATTATTGCAAAATGGGATGACTCAGGAGTTGACAAAGTGGTTCTACATACTTCTTTGGATTCTCTTGCTACCTGCAAAATCATAAAATGCAACTTAACAAATTTTCTTTATAGCAGAGGGGAAAAGATTGGCCTGACTCTTTTGACAAGTACAAATCAGTGATGTCACTTCACTCCTCCTAATAATTTGACCTATCATCTTCATTTTCACTGAACATTTTTTACCTATTTTCTGCATGAAAAAAAGAAATCACCTTCAGAGAAATAGTTATTCGATAATGATCTCCCATCCACTTTTCACAAGTTTATCAAAGCATCTTGTAATAAAACCAGAGCTGAATGTTTTAGCCACAACCCCAAAGTGATATAATCAGCAAATCTGAACTGTGAAAGAAGTTATAGAGCTACATTAAGAAACAGATGGAGTGAGCATAAAACAATCACAGATAAGCCAGCATAAAGGAACTTTAGATTAATCAAGGTTGAGATGCTCAAGGCAGCCGTGGCGAGTCAAGCACATTAAAATTAACATGAGACACATGTAAATCACAGTCTGCTTCTTATATCTCACCCCAGTTCTCTAAAGAATACCACATGGAATTGTAGGTGTCTCTGTTAACCATATTCCCTTGCTTCACAAGTGATTTTGCAGTATAGTCAAGGAAAATATCTATCTCAAAAATGGCTCTCCTGCATACTTGTTGACTTCAATGAGAATTAGAAAAATCTTATGAGGATTTAAACCTCCCACATCAAATTGCATAAAATGTCAGAACAAGCCTCAAATGCATGCTCTCATAACACTTGAAACTAAGTATGATGAAAACAAACAAATAGCCAGCAAATACTCAGTTATACAACCAACCAGCATTCCCAGAGCCAAAAGCTGACACTTGGCTTCAGTAGGAGACTTTTTCTAAATTCAGATTTTCTGCTATGTTCAATGCTGTATTGCACTGGCAAATTAAATATAGTTCCTTGGTGTAGGATTCCAAAGATACAACCAAAGAGCCAACTCCCAAATAAAAATTGATTCAGAACCTTACTACAGTGAAAAATTCAAAGGCAATATCTAATGCTAAGAACACAGGTAAGTCCAGAAGTCTCTCATACCTTTTAATCTCAAAATCAGATAAGCAAGTACACCCAAAGCAGGTTACTTATTCTACAATTTGGGAGCATAAAAGTGAAATTGCACATTTTTATCTTCTTGTGGTATCATTTTTTTTTTTTTGGTATTTCCCTCCTGGATGGTGCACAGAAGGACTAAGAATTCCCATTGTCAGAATCTATTTCCTCACCTGAGAAATTTCCTCACCTTGTTTCCCAATACGCATAGTACTGAGAACAATCTGTGATCCGGGCTAAGCTGTAAAAGCGAATTCAAAGTCCATATTTCGAAAGAAAACAATGCAAATGATTACAACCTGGGAAATTAATGCAGGCAGAAACAGTTTAATGCATGTATTGCATGTAGTTTTTGTTAATTACTTTTTAAGTGGTTATGCACAGTGGTAGCTAAACAGAATGGGAAAAAGAGATTACATAAAAACATTTCCAGGTGGGTGTTTCGTGCTGAGCCACAGCATGTCACAGTATTGCTGACTAATAAGGTAAGTCTTGCCTTCACCTCCAAGGCCCTTAATGGCTCACCATAATCTCATTTATAGAATGGTTTGGGTTGGAAGGGACATTAAAGATCATTTCGTTGCAACCCCTGCCATGGGCAGGGGCATCTCCCACTAGACCAGGTTGCTCCAAGAGTTGTCCAACCTGGCCTTGAACACTTCCAGGGATGGGGCAGCCACAGCTTCTCTGGGCAACCTGTGCCTGGGCCTCCCCACTCTCACAGGGAACAATCCATTTCTTATATCTAATCCGAATCTACCCTCTTCCAGTTTACAGCCATTCCCCCTTGTCCTGTCGCTATAAGCCCTTGTAGAAAGTCCCTCTCCATCTCTCTTGAAGTCCCTTTAGGTACTGGAAGGTGCTGTAAGTTCTTTCTGTGCCCGGGCTGAACACCCCCAGATCTCTCAGCCCATCTCTGTAGCAGAGGTGCTCCAGCCCTGGGAGCATCTTGGTGGCCTCCTCTGGACTTGTTCCAACAGGTCTATGTCATTCCCACCTTTTTTTTGTAGAAGCATCAACGGGGTAGATTCCTGCCTAGATTTTGTCCTGCCAGGTGATAACCAGCTAAACTAAAGGTGGAATCATCTTAATGTACCTTGTCATGTCTAAAAGCAGCTTTCCATTCAGATTCCTCCAAGGCACTGCACTGACACCTTTTAGTCATCACATCTACAACCCCCCAAAAACCTCACAGCTTGAAAAGGGTAAGGCTCTTGGCAAACTGAAACCAGAGCTCTTGGTTTCCATTATCCAGGTCCTTTGAAAGGGATGGGAACTCAGTGGTCCTCAGGGGTGGTTGCAAAGGAGATGATGGACAAACCAAACCGCTTTGCTGCAAGTCCCTGTTCCAGAAGATCCTTCTCTTTTGTGTGGAAAACATTGCAAAGAGATTTCTGCGAGACATCAGTCCAAAGTATTTTACCACAGCTGGACTTCAGGGAACCAACACATAGCCGTGGAACTTGAACTGAAAATTGGTTTCTGGAATTTACTGTTTGATTTGATAAAGCCATCTCCCAACTAAGTGTGGACACACTAAAAAAGCCTCAAGCTGAGCACTCTTCAAAAGCCAAGATACCCTGCAGCACTCTCGACAGCTCTCACCTCTGTGACACCTCTGAGTGTTTACAAAGAGCAAACAAAAGGACTCCGGTTTACTTCGGCCTGATTAAAATGTTTTAGAAGAATTTAATTAGAAAATGCCAAACTACACAAATGTAAAGATCTTTCCTACAGAGAATTACCGATGAATTGAATGATTTTTTTTTTTAATCAAACTGTTGGCAAGCGGTGTGGGTTTCCTGTTTGTAAACAACCATATGAATGCTAAACATATTTATTCACAACTTGACACGAAATACAGCTCTGTAATTAATCATTTCCCTAAGTCAGACAAAATAAAACCCCAAACTTGTACCCCTCTCTTATTACGAAATAGTCAGTTACACATAAATGAATAATTATCCGAATTATCAACTATCTACAGATGTGCAGCTCTTTTCAGCCCAGACAATGCCATCCCCCTGATGCACACTGCTAATCTCCCACACATTCACTTATTCTTTGTTTAAAGTGAGAAAATCTCCTTACTTATTAAATAAGCTCAATCATGGGCTATTAAAACTATTGTTTCAGGTTATCTATTAATTGCAGGCTTCCCTGTGTATATTCATTGCTAAGGTGCCAGCCCCCTTATTAACTGAAAAATGCCTGCCTGAGTGGGTAAAGTGTTAAAGGCCATGGGTTAAGACTAATTCTGTAAAAATAAGGTGACTCCTAAGCTGTGAAAAGTTGTCATTGGAATTAACTGCTTGAAATCCTGTATTATTTTGAAAGCATAAAGGCTGAGTTTCAGATATTAAAGAACAAAATAAAATATATGAGAGCTTATTTAATTTCAGGCTTAAATAATAATTAAATAATTTCCATATCAAGAGACGTTTAGATCTGAAAGACTGTGTCATTGCACTCCCTGTAAGACCTTATTTTAATCTTCTGTAATGCCAACAATTAGGAGTTAATAGGAAGACAGAGCAACTATATTGCTTATGGTAAAAGACCGAATTCTTTTTAAGAATATTATATTAATCTAAAATAGACCAGAAATGTAATCTGCTTCTTGAATGCAGTTCTGAACACAATGGCAGCACTTGTATGCTTTTTTTCCTCACTTAATTGGAAAAAATAAACATACAGGATCTTTACAAGCTCAGTATATTCAAATAGAATAAAAGTAATATGCAGGCATGTTGCACAAGTGACATCTTTGACAGGCAAAAACCTTCTGCTGGCAAAATAAACAAACAAAAAACTACAACACATACAATTAAGGACACAAAAGATGTGCCAAGATCTAGACTAGAACAGCATGTTGCCATTTCCTTCTAAATGCTCTTTTTCATTATAGTTAACCTTGAACTAACTAAACACCAAATTTATTACAGACTTAATGCAAGTTTGCTCCAGAGGTCTAATAAAGGCATTTAAAAATCAATTATTTTACTTAAATACCTGTAAACTCATGTACAGTGTTGCAAACTCGTTTCCCTTGGTGTGATGGCAAGAGGAGTCGGAAAGGCAGAGAAACAATTCAACTTTATAATCCACCAAGTCAAGTGAATGATTCTCGAATAACAACAGATGATAAAACATTCATTATCAAAGTTTCACTTTGTCGTTTGTCTTCAGTGTCTGCAGCTGACAGATATACTCATTTATAATCCTTTGCCAGTTGCAGACTGGCAAAGGCTTTTGAATTAGTCCCTCGACTTCAGCCTACGAATTTAATTGTTTCCACAAACAACTGGGCAGTGTTTCAAAATTCTGCTTCAAGACACCCAAAAAGTCCTATATCGTGCCTAACAGAAAAACCAACAGGCTGTTCCCTGGCGTGTCCTGGAATGCTGATTCTGTTCTGAATTAAACACAACCTGGATGAAAAATTTAAAACTTATCAAAAGTAAAGTATCAAGAAGATCTCTCTGCCCTACAAACTTCTGAACAGTTCCAGTTTTGATCCAAATTAGAAGTGTATCTAAACCTCCAAGGACTCTCATTGAGTCCAAAAAACCATTTCTTTGTGTTTAAATCTGTTCCACTGCATGCAATTCCTTCACACCAGAAATGCCTGAAACAGTGAAAATTGCAGCTCATATCAATGAAGAAAAATGTTCTCCTTGTTAGTTCCTCTTTGTTCCAAAACCGAGTGAAACACTACTGAAACTGCATAAAGAAGAATTCATACTTTAAAAAAAAAAAGTCAACAAATTAAGCCAAGGTAAATGGCACAGTGATTACTGCATGGCTCCTTTCATTGGGGATTATTCTGATCATATGGTATCAGCTTTGATCATCTGCTCATACAGGATTTTTTTGAACAATATAGCTATCTCAGAAACGTGATGATTACCAATCACAATTCCAGGAAACACATGGCTGCAGACAAAATTGATGCAAATAAGAAATGAGAAGCACTGGATAAATGTGATTGTTGAAACAGTCAGTACCTCTCTCTTCTAAATACTCAAATACTTTACAGTCACTATTTCTTGATTTTTCAACTAGCCAGATGACAAACCCCAAATATTTGATTAACAATATATCAAGAGGCTTTGGAATTCAGAATTAAAGAACGAACTGTGTCAGCAAGTTATGGCTACTCATGCATTACAATTGAAAGGCACAAGTGTTTGTCAAGGTTCTTTTGCAAGAGATTACCAAGGTAGTAACTTGATGTGGAAGGAATAGCACTGTCAGGGATTAAGAACAGGACAGGCTGGATTTGGAAAGCAAAACTCAAAATGAAAGGCTCAGTGTTCACTTTGGCAGATGTCTCAAAAGAATGAATGCCTCAAAGTTTCATTTAAAATACGCACAAGTTCTCTAGAAAGGCGAGGAGTGATACAACCAGTGGTCCAAAGAAGGCAGATTAACTGGTAAGAGTCGATGGAGATCAGAAGGAACAATAACACAGAGACACTGGAATGATCCAATTTACCAGTTGCTGCACTCTCTCACCTGTGGATGTTTCCTCTGCTCAAGCTGAGCAGTCAGATTATCATCCATGGGAGTGGTTTATTAATCCTGTCAAAAGCCAACACCTGCTCAAAGTCCGAATAACCAAGTTGGATAACAAAGTGCATAAATACACCTGAAACACTTGTCACTTTTCTATTTGTTTACAAACACTAAATGAAGCAGAGATAAGAAAACCCCCCATGCAGAATTGCATTGCAATGGATTAAAAAGTAAGCAGGTGTGGTAGTTGACAGAGCAAACAACACAGCTACACTTACATTTCATTAATCCTTGTGCAATGAATATTTTCACTCCTTCACATAAAGAGAACATCCTTCTGTAGTCACCACTATCAGAAGTACAGAGAATATACAAAACAATTTAAAAGAAATCCTTGCTATTGAAATTATATTCTCAGATTGACCTTCACAAATATATTTAACCACTCCAAGCATATGCATTTTATCATTAAAAAGTCAATACAGCATTTTAGTAAATTTTAAAAAAAGAATTTCAGGAAATTTGAATAGGACTTCTTATTTTTGGCTCCTAATTCCTTCTTAAGGGGTTTCTTTAACCCTTCTCTTTTAATTAGCCATCTGTTAAAGGTTACCATCAGAGATATAATAATTACAGAGATTACAATTCTGGTCTAAATTCGTAAGTAATGCTTTTCCTCATGTCCTGTGTTTACTGGTTTTGTATTCTTTTCCTTCAAGGACAGGCTACTTGGGGTACAGCAAGCAAACTGTTTCGGTGTTTCAAAGGAGGTTTATTCAACATCATCCTTTAATGCAAATTGCCACGGAAAGACCGAGGATGTGACAGGTGACTGTCACCAGGATATTTGGATCCTTGGTCTAAACAGTTAATGCCTCAAACTGGCCATTGTTTTTTTTGCACTAATTTACAATGAGCCCTCATTCAATGTCATCACCTCAGTTATTTTCTGGCCTGCACTTCAAGTTCCCACAAAATTTACCTTCCTGCAAAACAACTGTGGTCCAGTTAATCACCATCATAGCCAGCCTCTATTATTACCTGCTAGGCTTTGATTACCAGGATCTCAGCAAATCCAATATCCCTGATTTCCTCTATATGGCTGCAGCTGTGATGATGACTTGTAGGAAACACTGGAACTGGCAGAAAATAGCGAAGTAATTCTACACTGAGAACTTGCTGCTCTCCCTTTGGTATCAAATGCATGCATGAGTTACAAAGCCACTTTGGAAATAATTTTCTGCTCTTTTGGCTTTGAAATCAAAACCCAGCAAGTCCTTCCCGTGTCTGTCCAAACCTTTCCACCACACCCAACGCTGCAGAATCACAGCCCTCCTTTATGTCCCACACTGGTTATTCAACAAATGAATTCCACAAACCCATTTAATGGCAGAGCTGTGAACCCTCCCCATTAATAATGGCTCACGTGAAGAAGGCACTGAAATTCTTTCAAACATTTTACAGCCAGCGACCAAGAATTTACTTATTGTTAATTCAGAAGACTGTACAACTGTCTTGGTCAGGATCTACATTTAGCTGCAGCCACTGGTTGTAGTATAGGCAGGACAATCTGTTTTAAAACACAGAATTCTTCAACAGTTCATTTTATATCTTGCTGCCTGTGGATGTCACCAGGATGTTCGGGTTTTCAGTTCACTGACTGGGTGTTTTCAGGCCTTCATGTGTATGGCACATGTTTTGTAAGCATTTGTAAACGTTCCTCTGTACTGGTCCATGCATACATCAAAAAAAAATATGCATGGACACCATTGAACACTGCACACAGCTGCAAATGTTAAGACTGCTAAATGTTTACAAACCCTCAGAGAAACAAAACCCATTTTATTGATTTCTGGAGAGCTATTTTGGCTTCCCAATTATGAAAAAGCTACAGGTAGCAGTTTCCATCAGTATAACCTGATGCTGCAGTTGTCGCCTGTTCCTCATTAATTTTTCATTTCTACAAGAAAAAGTCTTTCCTGGGAGCACTAAGTGTCAGTGCAAGTCTGTTTCATTCACTCTTCAACACCAGACACGTATTTATTCCTAAGTTTTCAATTCCATTGCATAGCTTGCTATGCAACTTGCACACATCAACCCCGGCAGCAGACAGCTTTTCACCAAAAACTTGTAACTTGACATACACCTTGTCTTGCCTTAGGCTTAAATTGATTAATTCATCTTTCACGTGAGGTAAAGTCTCCCATTTAAAATGTTTTAGTAGAAAAAGGCAGATTTTACAGAATGAACCAGAAAAAGGACTTTCAGCATCTTTGTCACACTTTCAAACTTGATGTTATGCACAGCTGTTTAGGAAGTCTTTAACTTAATTTTGCTGTTGCAATCTATGTGAAGTTTCTGCTTTCTGGATACTCCTTCCTGTGCAAAATGTAAGGACTAGGAAGCAACGGTTGTCTCAGTCTTTTATCCTCTTAGAATTCAGTTTAATTCTCACATTCTCAGACTTCTGGCAAGAAAATGAAGTTGGAGACCACAACCGTAAGAGTTACTCAGAATATCAAAAATTCACTTGACTTGAGAAAATCTATTACACTACTCAGTGAAAGATCACAAAATAACTTCTGACAGGAGATATCTAATACCAGAATATAAAAACATGCTACAGTGGATGAACTATGGAAAAGTTCCCAGGCATAAGCATGGTATGTGCCTAAACTACTGAAGTTTGTATATGAAGATTGAAAATTTCTTCTAAAAAAGACACATGCTTAATTCAATAACAGGACTTTGAGCTCAAGGCAGGAATTTTTGGTCAAGAGTTTATAAGAAGTCAGACTAGAGGATCTTAAAGGTCTTTGTTCATCTTCAAATCTCCCTCCAGAAGCACGTATAGATTTGGTTTTGTATAGTCTGCACGTACCTTAACAAACTGAGCACATTACTGATATCAGTTTGTTTTAACTCTTGAGTAACAGGGTAGATTTTACCTGGATTTCCCCTGCACAGCTAGTTATGGGTGCAGAACAGGCAGATACAAGTCTGCTCACCTACATTCCCTCTGGCCAGGCTGACCCACATGAACAGCTGATCCACAGCTTTCGAAACAAGTTTGTTTCATTAAAGCTCTGCAGGTAACTGAGGCAACTGAGGTCAAAAAAACCCACTGAACTGGAATGGCAGATACTTGACATGATGAAAGAATATGTACCTTAAAAACTGAAAGAGATTCTCAAGCAAGTAAAGCAAATCAAAGCTCCTGTTGCCCTGGATATACATCCAAAGCTCAGGAACAAGTAGGGCATCTCCTGCACCCCTGATGCTGACAGTGCATCAAGAAGGAAACAGAAGAGGTGATGGTGATTTCAGGGTTCATAAGAATCACAGAGGGTGGGAAAGAAGTCAGTGTTTGCCAAATAGAAAAAGGGCAAAATCAGTACAGAAAGAAGCCTTAATTTGAAGCTTCTTAAGTGAGTATTATGAATAAGGCAAGGAATAAAACAAAAATGTTCCTGAGTATTTGCATCTCTTTGCTATGGAAATGCAGACAAGCTTCTGCAAAACATTAACAGCAACAGCCTAAAATGTAAATCTCAGTGATCTTTTTGCCTACATGTCTTAAGCATCCTGCCTTGCCTTCCCTGAGCACTCCCAGTGGTTGAACATCTGTTGACTGGGGCACAGAGCAGGTGCTTCCTGGACTGAGACAAGGAGAAAATAAGCCATGGAGCTTCTGTGAGCCACTCAAAACTTCATCTGGAGCTTCCCAGAATCCAGAGAGAATCTCCCACTTATATGAAGGCTGGTTGCAAGCAAAAGCTAAACCCACTTTTTGGCAGCATGCTGTGCCTAATAGCCAAAGACATTCCTTGGAATTCTGCTGGGGGCTTTCAGTGGTCCTAGAAAGCTGGAGACATTGTCTCTTAGGTGCCACCTGCTATGAAGGAACACACATTTTCAGTGACCACCTTTGGAAAATGTAGTAGTAAAGCAGTCAGGAGTAATTTAAGGTACTGAGAGTAAGAGAGAACAAACCATCATCCTAATGAACACTAAAAGCAGCAGCAATCTATTGACACAAAATACAGATCATCAGAATATCCATCACCTGCTCCCTTGACAGCTCATTGTGATGGCAGGACATGAGATGAGAGCAGGGCAGCTCAACCTGGAAAATAAACTCAGCATATACAGAAAGCTGTGCTGAATGGGGCAAAGAGGTGAAGAAATCCCCCCAAATAATTTGTCCATGAATGTGCTCAGTTTTGTAACCTAACAGCGATACAGATGAGCTGACTTCCATCTGACTTTACCCCTTCAACAGCACAATGTGTGGTAAAGATGCAAAACAAAACACTCCTCACGTGGTGAACTTGGGATGAAGAGCATATAAAAGCAGTGCATTTGGGAGGTTGCCAGAAACCCCTGTTTCCAGGTAACACTGCATCAGGTATTCCAGGTGATGCTGTTCTCTGTTCTGTAGCTGAAGGCCAGAAATTGTGAACAGCAGCAGCACCACCTTGATTTTCACTTGTATTTGAGGCTTACAGAGGCCTCTTTGAGAGCTTTTCATACACAAAGCAAACCTGAGTAGCAGCAAATGCTACACCACACTATTCTGAAAGGAACAGAGGACAACACTGCCAAGCACTTGAAACAAGGAAAGCTAGTCCCTCTTAAGGAAATGAGACACAGGCCTGTTCCCTGAACAGAGAAAGGGACTGCAGAACAAAGGGTGTTTAATGGAAGCCACAATATCTCCTTTAAACGTGAAAACCCTGTTAAAAGCACTATTACATGGCCTGTTCTCTAACCACACAGCTGTACACACCTTACAGCCATATTTCTACAAATGTATTTATCCTGATATTATGAATTTTACAACTGAATTAATGAATAAAAGCAAACTGAGCAAAGGAAATACAAAACTATTATTAATCCTGTAGACTCATAATATTAGTGACTGTTCACCTACCATGACATAGGATAGAGAGAGTAGCTACTAAACCATTCAAACCATGTATTTTAGAAGTCTGTATGATCCTTCTCTCCCCCTCCTCAAATATTTATTTTCTATAGCAATAATGACCTCAGTATTCAAGGCAGCCTTTGAAGATTAATGACCAGTGGAGGTTAATGGTCCTCAGCTATTCTTCAAGCCATCAACTCCTCCCAGCCAGTCATTAATCCCCAAGAAATGCCTTAATGCTTCACTTATTACTGCTTAAGCATCAAGCCTGTAAATTTTCAGGGCATTAAATCTCAAAAAGTAACCTTTCTCTCTTCATAGACCTCTATTTCAACAAAGCAGACAGATGAAATGAAAGTGACTTTGGTTTACAGGGATTCACCTCAGCTTTAAAAGAGGACAGCATTTATTTGTGTTTATTTGCATTCGTTTTGGGCACTAATAAATAACATCCCCTTTCCTGTCAATTTAGTGAATTTCCTGACAAAATACTGATAGCAAACCTTCTCCAGCCAGCATGTCAGCAGGAACGAAATCTTAATGAGGATACTTTTTATTAGTGTCTTTCTGCTGCATGGAAAACAACCTGGAGGGCCTACAGGTACTGCACGCTTCTGTTTATCATGCCATTGGTCTTTGATACTTACACAGATACATAAACGTGTGCTCTCCCCACAGTCACAGGGACAGCTGAAGCAGGAGACCACACTGGAGGATGTGGCATTGCACGACTCAAGGCCGCACAACGTGGTTTCTAACACAGGCTCTGCCACTTGGGAAAGTGTTGTTACCTCCAGACAACCTCTTCTTTTCATGCTTTACCTGTTAGATTAAGCTGCTTAAAGAAAGGAAGAGGTCAGCTGTAGGATGCTGATGAGAGACTGATTGCAGCCCAGGTTTGTATTCTATACTTCAACAAAAACAATTACAACAAATCTCCTCCAAGGACCTGTTAAACTCGCTGTTCACATGGACATAATTTTGCACATCAAAGCGGTAGGGCATTTAGAAATCATAGCAACACAAAATAGTTTGGCTTGGAAGGGACCTGAGAGATCATCTAAAGATCCCTGCCATGGGCAGGGACACCTTCCACTCGACCAGGTTGCTCCAACCTGACCTTGAACACTTCCAGGGATGGGGCATCTCCAACTTGTCTGGGCAACATTTGTTCCAGTTTCTTGCTACCCTCACAACCATCCCAGCTCATCAACCTTTCCTCCAAACCATTTATTAGTCTTTTGGAAAGTCATGATAAATGGGTAAAGTACTTGGTTTGTTTCTGGATGCCAACAAAATAAACCAGCAAAAATGGCAAAAAAAATAAAGTCTTTCTTCAAATACTGACATCATCAATTGAATCTAATCTATATCCATTCAGAAGGCAAATTATATAAATGTGTCTAATTTAGACACATTTGGTCTAGGCAGCCCATAAATCATCTAAAGAGCAGCCTTTCTTCACCTTTTTTCCCCCTTTTATCTTATTCTTTTAAATGGGCATAATTTTGCATTCTTATTGTAATAGTCCAGCTAATAAGACCTGTTTTACAAAGTGTTCACAACTCTGACTTTCAAAAGAAAAGGAAAAATTCTTGTAGGGCTCAGTGTCCACAGATATGACAAACACTGCAAGATTTCATTATTTCTCAATCTTTTTTTTTTTTTTGAGGAAAACACAACAGATTCAGAAAATTGTTGACATTCCATTTTGAAAAAGACTAGACATAATATCAGACCATTATCATGCTCATTTATATTGGCACTCAACTAGCATTAGTTGTGAAGGCAACAGTGCTGGCTGTCAAACATGAGCAAATTGACAAGCTATTAGAATGCCAACTGGATGGATTCAATTAGAACATTTACTCCAGCACCAGAAAAGCTTGCTTTTAAGATAAGGCAGAAATGTGGTGTGTGTTGACCAGGAAATAAAGACAGAAAATTAACAGGCATAGACGGAAATTTATCACTTCCTTTCTGCAATAAAAGCTACAAGAAAAGATATTAACTCCGGAATATTAACTCTAAAAAGGTAATACTCAACATGAATCAGAGCATGGGCAAGTCTGTGCCATGGTTTTGCCCCAGAGACTGACAAGATCTGTGATCATCTAGAAGCTACTTTGGGACCCTGATCTTGGGACTCTTCAGCCTTGGACACTGACATTGACTTTTGCCCCAAATTGTGAATAGATTTCAAAAAGAGCTGGGGAGTTTTTAACAAGCTCTGAACAGAAAGCAACATAAAACCCGCAGTCCAAATCTGGAACACCAGTTAATCCTCACCCAGACACACCCTGGCATCAAATGACACGATGCCCATTTCTTTGTTAACCTTTCAGAGCAGTACTTGTTTCCTCCACCAGCAAGGTGTTGAACTGTGGACATGGACTCAGCCACCACTCCCCACCAGGGAGGTGGATATGGCTCCATGTTGGAAGTGTCAGTGCAAACCAGGCTGCAGGGGCTGAAAGGAGAATCGGTAAAGGAGGAATGAAAAGATGTTTGGAGTACAGGTTCCCATACTGGAAAGGATGAAGATGCAGAGGAAGAGGGAGGAACTGTAAAGGTAACTGCTGCATAAGTCTGGGCTTACTGAGCGAACACACTTGAAGCCAGATTCCTTTTCCAAATGCAAATCTGGAATTATATCACAGCCTATGGAAACAGCAATTACCAGCTGCCATCTTCTGTGAATGCAACAAAACCACCCATCCAACCCCCAAAAAACACTTAGGAGGAGTTCCAGTTACTCTCTTGACAGACCATGAAATATCTTTCCTTTTCCAGCCTACTTACTTTTAGAGTTTTCCAGATAGATGGTTTGCACTTTCTTTTAGATATTCAGTGATTTTTGGCAGGATTTTGCAAACAAAAATGCAGACTGAGTAAGGGAAGAACCTACTCAGCAGATTCCTTGCCTCATCAGGAAGGGCACACATCGAGCTAATTTCAGGATCAAAGTCTTACACTACAGCTCTTGCTGATAGGATTTTTTTTTTAAATGAAACTCACTTCTCTTTGTTTTAAAAAATGTTTAGTTCCAGTTTTACTAAGATTAAATAACTATGCTTCCTCCTTCATGTTTACACCTTTTATACACTTCAAAATGCTCAGCATGTCCCTCCTCCCAGGGAGTATAATTTTTTACCACTTCTCCATAACCTTTTCACCCCCTGCCTTCACTATTTTTGATGCTTTCTTTGATTTATTCAGACACAGAAGTTTGATGGAGGGACAAAATGAAGGCCTTTATGCCAGTTCCAATTTATCAAAATCTACACAAGAATGATTTCAAAGGGTAGGAAATGAAAGTTTTCCCTTTTCACATATTTGCAAAATACAATCAAAATTCACCAACTCCTTAAAGAAAAATATTAAGAAGGAAAAAAAAGAGCGAACACTTTTACTGTAGCTCAGTGTAGGAAAGGTACGCCAGAGCTTTAAATACTCTGGGCTGGAGAATAGCAGCAAGATAAGGGAAGTTTGCTTGAAACTGTTATGATAAAAACGTGCACGAAGCATACATGGAAAACTGCTATGTGTGATAGTGGGAAAAAAAGGGAATAAAATTAATAGGAGATGGTGTGGGAACCTCTAAAGGTTTCACTGCTGTGAGTTTGGAGAGACAACATCTCTTATGGGTGCCAGAGATAGGAATGTCCTATGTGGATCTCCCCCTCCATGAGTGACAATAACCATAAAAATAGAGCATCTGCAGAATCACATTTTATTTCATGTCGTTTATTGGATTTTGGCCTTCTGATGTTGGTCTTTTGAGGAAATCAGTTCTTACAGAAACAATTTTGTCACCGATGCAGCAGGTGAAAAGTTGTGTCAGTGAAAAGTTAGTTCACATACCATGTTGAATCTGGAGGGTGGTTTGGATAAAAAAAAACAACATAAACTCTACTGAAATGTCTGTTGTATCTGTGGCTGCACCAACCACCCTGACCCAGCGAACAGTCAGTGCTTCCCTGCATTGCATCCAACGTATGGAGAAACCTCCTCCCTTCACTCTGCAGGCCAACTGCTGAGAAAGAATAGTAACTCCAAAACCTTCAACTCCAGCAGAATTTGGACCTCTCAGACACACTCCCAAAGGAAGGATTTTGTCTTATTATCACGCCTTATGCAAGAGAGGAATCCATCCAACCCAGCCTTGGACACTTCCAGGGATGGGGCAGCCACTGCTTCTCTGGGCAACCTGTGCCTGGGCCTCACCGCCTTCACAGCCAAGAATTTCTTCCCAATATCCCATTTAACCCTGCGCTCTGTCAGTTTGAAGCCATTCCCCCTTGTCCTGTCACTCCAGGACCTTTCAAATAGTTTCTCTCCATCTTTTTTGTAGGCTCCCTTCAGGTCCTGGAAAACCACAATTAGGTCACCCCAAAGCCTTCTCTTTTCCAGGCTGAACAACTCCAGTTCTGTCAGCTTTTCCTCATAGGTGAGGTGTTCCATCCCTCTCATCATCTTGGTGTCTCCTCTGGACTTGCTCCAGGAGCTCCAAGTCCTTCCTGTGCTGGGAACCACAGAGCTGGATGCAGTTACGAAGGTGACTGGAACCCCAGCCTTGCACAAGGCACTGAGGCACTTTTAGTGACTTTTTGGTGGCCCCACTTAACTGTCCCTGCTATAAAATTACAGTCAGAAATCCCATCTGAAAAATAAACCCTAAGACGTCATAATGCCACTAACCAATACTTGGCTTCAGTGTGCACACAGTTCCATGAACATTGCTCCAGATCCTGTGTATGTGCATGTACATAACTCCACATGTGCACCATCTAGGAAATAAAAATCAGTTTAATTCACTCTGCACAAGAAAGAAATAAACAGGTACTAAGGACAAAATATGATTTTAGTCAGATTAATTCAAACCAGAACCAACACTCCAGTACCAGGAGATTTAAAACTAATAGAAATATCTCACTGAGAATAGAATCAGACTCTGCCTGCTCATGGAAATGAAACTTTTCCTATGACAGCTTTGAAATATCATCTGTAACTCTGAAAAAGGAAATTTGAAAATTATTCTCAGTTAAACCCATAGAAGAGCTGACCTTCAGTATCTCAAATGTTCAGAGAGAAGGCTCTTGCACTTCTGACTGACAGATCACTACAAATATAGTCTCAGCAGCTCCAGAGTGAGCGTTGAGAAACACAACCTGAGCATCTACAACTCATTCATTCTCACTTATTCAAGCAGTTTTTCCTCTGTTGAGAGAATTGCACAATTCAAGAGTCAGCGCTACAGATAACAAGCAGTCAAGAAACCACTCTCACCCATGAAGTGATCTTAAGCATCAGAGCGACAAAATAAAGCACATCTTCCTATAAAGTTCCAAATCAAGAGGAAAGAGCATGCTTCCAGTTCAAATTTTGAATTACCCTTGGTATTTACTACCTGGAGAATTCATAAGGAGTTTAAGTAAAACACTAATACTGAAAAAGTTCACTACACCTGAAAATAAACTCCAAGGTGCAAATCAGACAAAGGCTATGCAAGTCTGGTTGGCATAAGATAAACCTACTACGTTCCTTCTGGAGAAAACTCCTCGTGGGAGAGACCTTCCATGGAATTTTCCAGCTTGAAATTCCAGAACTGACTCCAACAAACCTCATATCCTTTGATGTGCCAGCCCCCACGCAGACCACATAGCACCAACAGGAGTGAAAACCAAAGCACACAAATGTCACAGCCCCTGTCCTGCACTCCTCAGAGCAGTCCCCAAACCACAAAAATACATCCACGTTTCCTTTTGGACTAAGGATTAAGAAGGAAGCTTGTGATACTACCTGCTTCTATTTACTTTTAGTGAAAAGTACTCAAAAATACTTGGAGAATTGCTGTAAAACCTTTCCAGAATTGGAAAACATTGTTACAGCTTTATGTGCCTTTTTCTTTTTTTAAACCCTTCCAGACCCTCTGCTATCTAATATGTTAGATAATGCCTCAGTGCATTATCAACTTAAACCCCCTCGTTCAGGGCTGAAAAGCTCTTGAATACATGAGTAAGATCAAAGCAGGTAAGCTCAATAAACTGTGTAGTCCCTGTTTAGAGGCTTGAGGAGCATCACTTCCACAGCATGTTGGAAGTAATTTTCTCTGGTGACATGCTATGTTTTGTCTTACTGAACATTTAACCTCTAGATTTGGACAGCACACATTTGGCACCAGCACATTTCTCCCGGGAACACCAGAGTGGTTACTTCAAGTGACAGTTTTCTAATTATTCTGTCAAGCATCAATCTGTGAAGTTCCCAGTTCCTCAGCACCCTGATTGACAGGGCAATCAGCGCTTTACTTAAAGCCTCTAGAGCTGTTCTGCCCTGACAAATGCTTTAAAAAAAAAAAAACCCAAACCCAAACAACGCCTCATCCCCAGTTTGCAAAGGGAATGGAATATTTAACTTCCAAAACAAACCCCCAGTTTCTGCAAATACAGTTCCCCAAAGTATCCAAAAAATCACATGTAAAATACAAAATGCACCTGGTGAAGAAAGAACTGACCAAACCAGTATTTTATTTTATATTACAATAATTCATTTTGGGCATTCTATTTTGGAGCAAATCAGCTGATAGAACTATCTCAAAAACAGAGAAGGAATTCAGATAATGCAATCATTTTCACTAAGAAGTTTTCCTTCTCTTGAGAGAGGGGAAAAAACCCACCTTTGCAGCACTTTCAGCTTGATTCCAAGTTCCCCTGATTTCTGATGAACATCACCTTCCTCTGTTGAGGGTGGTATTGTGACTCTCTGAGGTCTTACAGAACCACTGAGTGTAAGAAGTGGGGAAATGAGTGACTTCGTGAGTGATAAACAATCAGCCCTGCAGCAACTTCAGGGAATAATAAAAGCTATTTAGTAGTCATGACCACGATTTTCTAAATAACATGAAAGTACTTCATGCTCTTTATCCACTGTGTAATTAAATTCAATACTGGGGCTAAGATTTTGACCAAGAAGTTGGCACTAGAATTAGACAGGGTTTGATTTATATGACAAAATGCTGCACCTGAGAGTTCAGCAGTGGAGTTGCTCTTCTTGGCTTTCTGGGACAGTCTTGCATTGGCATTATTCAACTTCATACAAAGAGAAGATCTCTCACTGTACAGAACTGCAGCACCAACACCAGTACGATACTATTAATAGTTTCTATTGCGATCAGGTTTGCGCCAGAGGTGCTCTTTTGGTTTTAAATGGTAAATTACGAATAATGCCACTTTGTTGAACAGCTTTTGATAGTGACCGCTAAGGAGTGTTAACACACAGTGAACTCATCAAGACTGAAAAATAAATGAAGTATCAAGTCAGGTGTCAAACAGAGGTGAAATATTACAGCACATTTGATCCCTCACCACAGTGAGCTGCAGAAAATCTCTCTCTAGATTTAATGCTTAGTTATTATTTTTAGGACATTCAAAATGTAAATATATTCACACAGAAAAATCCATTTTTTCCTTGGATTTGAGTCAAAACTCCCAATACACAGACTACCTGTGACTTATGAAATGAAGGAAGAAAGCCTGTTTAATCCTACCTCAAATCTAGTCATAGGCCAACAATGGCTACAGATTTTTTTTTTCTTCTCTTTCTTGGGCAGCTTAACACTAAATGATTTTTGTATATAAACCATCATCCCCATCTCTGTGGTGTCAGAGGAGTGTGGGTGCAAATGGAGAGGAGGAGGGTGCAAACATACACCAAAACTGCCTTAGACTTGAGTCCTTGACAGCTGACCACTGATATTACAAGTGGCAGAAGAAGTTTTTTGATAAAAAGCCTAAAATTGGAGTGGTCAGTACAGTGGAGGGTGTTCCACTGCCCAGGGGCAAGGTGAACCCATATGCTTTTCTCACTGAATTTCAAGAGATGTTCAGCATTTAATTATTAAGAGTTAAAGGAATGTTGCTGATATGTAGACATCATCTTTGCTCTAATTGCTTTTATTTTATCTTTGCAGTTCAATTACTTCCACAGTTTGTATGACTAAGTGAAAACAAAAATGATTTGAGATTCTCTCCAAGTAATACACACAAAAATCCCAGAACAACTGTACAGAGCCCCATGGAAGTTCTGATTAAAGGCAAATCCTTCACAATTCAGAGAGCACATACTCAATCAATGGTTGAAGAGGAAAACCTCCAGGGAGCAGCAGGAACTAAACAATTCTGATAAGGTTTCTGTGACTTTCCAGCAAATAGTAATTTGCTCTTTTATATTTCTTCAATGAGAAGTCAAGCATTGCAGTCCCAAACCTTTAAATCAAATGATTTGCTGGGCATCAGGCATTCAACTTTCAGCACCTACTATAAAATATTGACCCTGCACATTCATTCATTTCTACCTAATAATTGATTCTTTTTTTTTTTTTGCCCGTCACAGACCTGTAACAGTATTCTGGGAGCTTGACTTAATCAAGATTTACTTAAGAAAAAAAAATCCTCAGCATTTTCCATTTTTAATCTTGCCTGGATTAAAACTCGCGCCACGTAAGCACATATGTAATCCATTTTCTTAACGAGATGCTTTTACTCCTTTCCTCTGTTATCACCATTAATCCCAAATCCACCATTCACAAGAGCCATCCCCAGTTTGCACAAAGGCTTCTGCTTCAAGCACAGAGTTGGCATCACTCTGTCAAAGGACAGAGCTTTATGTGAACTTTTGCTCAGCCTGTCCGTAGGTACAGATTTTGTTCCCTTTTCTGGTGAAGTGGGCACTGACTTCCGAGGTCAGCTCACCTGTCACCCACCCAGAAATCCAGTTTTAGGGCACTGGTGGCAGGGTTGCTGTGATTCCTGCACTGAGGCACTGCAGAGTTCTTGGTGGGAGGGTGGCAGTGCCGTGGCAGCTCCAAGCCAGGGGCTCCTTCTCCCCCACGCTCCCAGGGAATGAACACCTGGTGCTCTGCAGCTCTGCTGGTTACTCAGGCTTACTCCTGAATAATTAGAAATGGTTTCTGAAGCACAGCAACAGCCAGCACTGCATGCAAAACAGGTGGTGCAAACAAGTTGTGTAAGAGCAGCAGTCATATATAGACTCACACATGCAGCTTCACATTTACACTTCACTGTAGCAAACTGCAAGTAAAAATTAAAAAAAAAAAAAAATCTAGTTCTCTTTTCCCTCTACTTTCCTGGTGAGAAAAATATGTATATAAATGAAAAAGAATAAGACAGTCATAGCAGAAAATTCAAGCTTTGTAAAAGCAGTGAAATGTAATTTTATTCCTTAGGAGTACCTGCAGTAGTACATTACCTGCTCCACTCTGTCAAACAGAACAAACTTTGTTGTTATTTGAAACAAGTAAGGCTATCTTATTCTTAATCAACTTCTCTAATTGCTCGAAAAAAGAATCTTTAAAATGTTTAATTTTCTTTTTCCCACTGAAAACACTTGAATAATTTTGGAAACTTCAGCAAAACCTATTTGGTCAGACATTATCAACCTGTCTTTCTTTACACAGGCACTAATTGTCTTTTAGTTGGAATTTTCCAAGTAATTTGGTGCAAAATGGTTTAATACTTTTCCACGGAAAAAAAGAATTATTAAAAACTAAGTTTTCAGCTCTTTTGCTCAAGTCAATTCTCTTCCCTTGAAATGTGTGGTCTTCTACCACCTCCAAGAGAAATCAACAAAACCCATTAAAAGGATCTCAGATTTTCAAATAAAGCCCTTCAGTTAAAGTGACAGTTTCTGTTAGCATTGAAAAAAATAAAAATAAAACAAACCGCTTTGCATTTCTATTCTGCTTTATAATAGAGACATAGGAAAATACTCTCATGTTTTCTGCAGATTGCTACGAAAAGTAGCAGCATTAGAACAGGTAAACTCTTCACTTTTCACACTACCCTAAAGAAAACACCTGAGTTTAGAGACTGCTCAGTATGTAAAAATATTGAAAAGGTACAAAAAATACATCTTTTGAGGAACACGACTAATTTCGTCTTGCTATAACAAGATAGCTTTTTATTAGAAGATGAAACTAAACCTCTGGCAAAAAGACTAAGAAGTACTCATTTGTAGTAGATGTGGACTTGATTTGCAAAGTACTTAAGCACATGACAAGCTTTAAAAGTGAAGAGACTAATTTATTTCAGCTTTATCCATCCACTCAGAATAATAGATACTAAAATATTAAAACTTGAAACAGGTTTGAATATCTTGTTGAATTTCAGCATGAATAATGAAGTTGTGAAATAATTCAGTCCTACCTGAAACAAAACAGAGATTCAAGGGAAAGAAATAGCTTTTGCCCTCTTTCATTAAGACAGATTTCTAGTAATTTTTGTCTCTTCCAAAGCCTTTTCACCACCCTGCCTTTAGCTATGCAAATGCATGGACGAACACAGGAGATAACTGCACCTCAAAATGCCATTTCCACAGAAATGAGTGGATGTTCCAACAAATCTTTTTGTTAGACAGATGCCAGTTAATGTAAAAGCTGTGTATTTGCCAGACCTGCCCATTATTCTTGGTCAGATTGCTTTTGCCACATGGATGGAATCAATAATATATTAGGTTAGAACGAGATCACTCGTCCCTGGAAGTGCCCAAGGCCAGGTTGGACAGGGCTATGGAGCAACCTGGGCTAGTGGAAGGTGTCCCTGCCCACGGCAGGGGGTTGGAACTGGATGGTCTTTAAGTTCCTTTCCAGCCTTAGGCATTCTGTGATTCTTGGGTAATGATCTATTTCCCATATGAGGCTGCAAATTAGAGCAGAGACTTCCCAGCAGAGCCAAGTGCAACATCTGCATTTTTTCATGCAATTCCCTCCTCTTCCCCCATAACCCCAGCACTGAGCCTGATACTGCACTTCTTCAGCTTAGAAACAAAGAGCTTATGTTGAAAAAATACTTCAAATTCCCACCTCTTTTTTTTTTTAAGTATAGACATATCTTTATACAAAAATTGCAGCAAAATCAGGGTCTATTATCCTTCTGTCATGAAAAGATAATTTTATGATGGGAAAATGCTCATTAATTTTGTCATGTTTTACCATTTCTTCCTAAAATAGAGTCTGATCAGTAAGAAGAATAAGAAGCCCTATGTACCTGTGCCCTGTGAAATAAGTAAAACCAGTTGTTATTCATTTCGCTGTCAGCAGAGTGTGCCTAACCCAGCACAAATGGCTGAAAGCACCTACTTGAGATATACATTTAATCATCTAGGCCTGTTTCTATCAGGAACAGATGGAGACAAGGTGATTAAATTTCTTCATTTTGATGGAAAGAACAAACACTTTCCTAGCCAGCCGTAAGACCTCAAACCACTTAAAAATAATGAGTATTAAAACATGATTTTCTCTACAGAAGAATTTAAGTAAGGACACCTACAAGTTTTCTTTTAAAATACTATTTCCTACTCGTATTATCAGATTATTTGTCTTTCATTCTCCTGTAAGTGGACTAGATAGGTGATCTATAAATAGATTCATAATGAATTACTCATCTCACCAAGATGAATTACCAAATTGAGATTCCTAAAATATCTTCCCTTTTTATTCTAATTGGGAAATGAGTCATACAAATTTTGAAAATTTAATCAATTTGGAAATCACAGTGAAAGATTAAACACTTTTCTCATGTATTATACATGGCATTTCCTTTTACTGAGCGATCCTAAGACGTGTAAACACATTATATTGCCCAGGCTGGACATGATATTGGGCATTCCTAAACAAGAGGAAAACCTACCAGCTCGGTTTTTGTTGTGGTTCTTCCACAAATCTTCCATCATTTACCTTCTAAGAAAACATTCGTGAATCTTCCTTATTCTGCCACAGAGGAAGTGATTACAAAAAATCACTGCAAGTTTTCCTCTTGCTTAGGAAGTTTATTTTCATCTCCAGCTTTTCAGATTCATTATAGCCTACTTTAAAATGCCAAAAGGTATTCAACTTGTCAGTACCCGTAACTAATGGCAGATTCTTGTTAAACTATATTTACATATCAATTACTTGGGACTCAATACTACACATGCTCTTGAAAAACATTTTATTCTTAATTATAAATCAAGACAATTCAATTACGCCTCTTAAATGCATAATTATGTGTTTTAAATGCATAATTGTCCTCACATTTTCATAAATATTGGCAATATGCTATCAGTCTCTAAAAATGCCTCAATGAGATGAAAGAATGCATTTTCAATACTTTCAGTATTTTAAAAGATGAACAGTCATTTCACATTAATTCTGCAAAATGGCAAAGACATATTAGAAAAAACCCCTTGTAAAGTTCTATTAGTCTGTATTTTCTCACCAATGCAGTGCTAATAAAAATGTGGGAAAATCCTAAATTACTGCTATAAACTCAAAACCTACAGTAGCTATAAAAGAACCATGAGCTGCTCCATTGGCTAAAGGCAAAGTATTTGTACAAATTTCTCAGGCAGAAAATACAACAAGCCTTTGTGAATCTTTTTCAGCTTTGCCAGATGTTTCTGTGCCCTCATAGGTCTTTTCTACCTCCACAAGTTCCCAATTTATGAGAGTAACCTCAAACTTGCAAAGCCAAGGCATTATTGCCCATACAAAATTGCTAATCACAGCTTTAGGTTTAAGGCTATTCTTTGAAACACAGAAAGAAAGCTCCAGACCATTTTGCTGGCCACAAAGCAGGGTCAGCTGTTCCTGAAACATCCTGGATAAATGTTTGTTTAGGTAGTTCTCAAAAGAGTTGTGTTTCTGGACAGACTATAAATTCCTAAAATAAACCGCTGTAGGACTCAACTACCTTTTCTTGCCGGACAATTTTCAGTACAGCTAAACTGCACACCTACACTTCTTTCCTGCAGTTAAACCTCACTGCTTCTTGCCTGACCAAGGCACACACCGAGCAGATTGCCCAGGTTAACTGAAGGTCTCCTTCACCTTTTTGTGTCTGGTTCCTCTTTTAAACTGTATCTTCTGTATATTTGAAATAAGAGAAAAGGATGGTCTCTACCTACCTGTTTACACCCCCAAGACAAAAGGGCCTCTCAACATGCTATTAGGAGATAATACTAAGATGGCATAGTAAGATCCAGCTTCCAAAAACCATGTGAAATATTTCAGTGATTGATTAGACAACATCTTACAGAAACGTCGAAGTTGCTACAAAAAACCCCAACAGGTTTATTGTGACATTTAAAAAAAAATTAAGTGTTGCACTTCCACAAAACCAGTGCTGAGAGCCAAGCTGCCAGGAGGACAGGGCTCTGCAATAAGCAGTGAAGAAACAGCCATCACTTTTATCATTTTCATAGCACTTTATTCCTTAAACTATGTAATTTTTGATCAGTGTTTGATCAGTAATCTATGGCAGGTGAGTGTTATAACCCACAGTTCACACCGAGGGGTAAAACCAGCCGTCAGAGCCTCAACTTTCAGAAGCACTCTCTAAATTCAAGTGCCACCATTTTCAGATACCCAGCCATAAAGGGCCACACAGAGGTGTGAACACTGGACTAGCAGGCAGCACTGGTGGAACAGTACAGTTTAGCACACAGATATTTTTCACTACAATAACTCTCCATCTACAGCTTTTAAGAGTACTCAACCCAGCATACGATGCTTCACCCTCTTGTGTGAATCAGAAAAACACACACAGCATAAAAACTTTTCATGCTGTGTAAAGAAGAGCTGGGTAATGAAGCGTGTAAGGGGAGCATGATATGTGAATGAGAAAGCAAAAAGATTTCTAATGACTCAGTTAGAACAGGGCTCCCCTGCATTATCCAAAATGACATGCAATCTGACAATTCAAACAAATTCAGCACTAACGCTGTATTTTATGTCCATAACTGAATGCTATTTACATTTCCTTTTTTCCTCCAACATTACATGCACACATAGGCTGTGTGTGTGACAGAGAAAGTTATCTGATCCTACTGATTTATGGTTTTGCATTATAGTAACACAGAAATCCACTGCTCACAGTTAGTCAGTTAAATGCAGAGACTGCATGATGAACTGTCCACAGCCTGTGCTCTAACCAGGATGAGGCTCTGTCACAAGAACGTGACCACTGTAAGTTTTGTATTTTTAAAACCTCTACACACCGGTTTTTATTTATGACTTTTAAAACTTAATAGGTCCCTTCCCACTCCCCACATGGAACTTCCAGGACTAACAGCAATAATAACCAATCTTATCAATGGGCAAGGCAGTTCTAGAAGAAAATTTACTCAAGGAGCTGTGGGTATCCAAATCCTGGAAGTGTACAAGGCCATGTTGGATGGGGCTTGGAGCAACCTGGTCTAGTGAAAGGTGTCCCTGCCCATGGCAGGGGGTTGGAACAAGATGATCCTTAAGGTTCCTTCCAATCCAACCCATTCTATGACTGTATAAAAATCAAATGAGTTGGTTGTTTCTAGATGCTGCCTTTTATAATCTCTTCCTTTCAGTCAAGACAGACTTGACAGCCTTGGCTGACTGGCACAAATGATGCTGCAACAGCTGGATCCTATTAACGACCTGTGCGAACTGCCTGCACTCACCACTTGGTCACTTACACTATTTTTACTTTTATTTGATGTGATTGTGTTGTCTCAGTGCCCAATCCTGGATCAGGAACACCATGCAACAACATTCCTCTCCTCTTCTTTGGCTCTCTCTTCTCCCAGGCTGTTAGAAATGATGCCTCAGTGGGCAGGAGGCAGGGAATAATTGGTTGGGAACAGAATAGGCACCTGGCAACTCCTAAGAAACCTATTTGCCAAAAACCCCTTTTGGCTCAGGCATGTAACTCAACACCCAAACACCAGGCACAGACTTGCTGAAAAAGACAGATTTTTGCACAACTTCCAGAAGAAAACCCTCAGCTACACAGACAAACCTATTCAGAAACCAGACTTAGAAGAGCCTTTTACCCCTCAGACTGGGAACAGGTCTTTGTTTAAAGTTGGAGAGTGAGAGCAAACAGTCCGGAAACACACTAATACAGTTACTACACTCCAAACTGCCTGGAATATTTGCAGACATTTTGAATAGTCTTAAAGAAACTACCTCTCCCAGTTCTGAACTAACTTACCAAGATAAAGACCAAATAAATTATACAATTCAACCTTATTTCTATTTCTCAAATCTGAGAAAAAAATACCCCAAATCTTTCCTTTAAGCATAATGTTATCCCTTCTGTTTCCACATAACAGACTGCAACATTAAGAAAACCAGCACTAAAAATCCCTCAAGCCAAAAGGATAAACTGGCGATTAAAATGTCTTATTACATAAGGACGTATAAACTGTATTACTTTAACACCAAACACAGCTGGAAAATAAGTGATTTGTAAAGCTATGGTTTAGTGACATTCCCTTTCAGAATTCTGGTCACTGTCTCAGATGCCTGGAAAAGAAAAGCACCAAGACCTCTGTTTCCCACAAAACCTAATGGTGAGACACATCAGTGCCACTGCTGTTCCCACCACCGAGGGGGGCACACAGATGCATCTGATATAAGCAAACAGGCAAAGCAAAGTGACAGGAATAAGAATGTCTGTTCCACACTAGTAAGAAAATAATCTGAATTTGGACTAAATAATAGCTAAAGAAAAAAATAAAACTTGTGCGTGTATTTGATATAAATTATTCCCTGGACATGAGTTATCAGATGACAATATGGAATTTTTCCAGAGAGATGTTTGCCTTTCTGTTAATAGTATTTTGCCTAAATGACAAGCCAGCAGTTAACATCAATTGGTTTGATGAGTCTTTAGTCATACCATCAATGACAGGCTTCAAAAAAAGGTTTTCATGGGAACTTTAGTGGGAAAAGGAGAAAAAGAACAACATTTTGGCCTTACACTGCCCATGTTTCAGTGACACTTTCTAACTGGAGTTGCATGCTAAGATCAGGGCTAGAAGCCTGTCCATGGTAAAACAAACCTGCATTCGGCTTAATTTCCTTTTGTATGAGTTTGTGTGACAAGGTTTTGGTAGCAGGGGGTTGCAGGGGTGGCTTCTGTGAGAAGCTGCCAGAAGCTTCCCCTGTGTCCCATGGAGCCAATGCCAGCAGCTCCAAGACAGACCCGCTGCTGGCCGAGGCCGAGCCCATCAGTGACAGTGGCAGCACCTCTGGGGTAACACAGTTAAGGAGAGCACAAAAAACCTGCACAACAGCAGCTGGAGAGAGGAGTGAGAATAGCAGGGGAACAGCCCTGCACACACCTGGGCCAGTGCAGGAGGGGCAGGAGGTGCTCCAGGCACAGGAGCACAGATTCCCCTGCAGCCCGTGGTGCAGACAGCAGCGAGGCAGCTGCGCCCCTGCAGCCCAGGGAGATCCAAGGGGGAGCAGGTAGTTTTTCAGCTTTAGTCTTTTCAAAACTTAGTTGAATCCTCCGAGCAGTCATCACATGGTAACCAGATCTTCATCAGGAACAAAAACAAGCATCTGGTAAGGATGTGAGAGTACTCAAGAGTGAGGACTTCACTGGGGATGCCTGAAGCAGCACTTCATACATGCAGGGGAGAGGCAGGCATCACCCAGAACCTCTGAAATACTGAAGGAAACAACCTCTTCTACTTCACAGTGGGACAGAGAGGAACAATGAAGCTCCCACTGTGCCCCCCAGCAGCTTGAACTCCCAGAACTGAGCCATCTTCCCCTTTCCTGTTACTACCTGAAAGGAGGAAAAGCTGTTTATTTCCTGCCAAAGCAGATGCACAGCACAAATTCATAGAAACAAGACAGGCAGGAAGGAGGAAAAGAAAAAAAGGCAAGTGGAATTTAGACAGTGAATAGAAAGGAATTCAGAACCATTGGAATGGCCTGTCTAACCTAGGAAGTATTGGATATGGCAGACTGCAAACAAGACCAGAACAATATGAAAGGGTCACTGACTCCAGAGACAGCATTTCCATCTAAAAGCCAGTGGTAACCTTTTGCAACAACAAGAAAAAAAAGCCTTTTTTTTTTTTCTTCCCCCAAGAACTACAGACAGTGACAACTGACAGATTAAACCAGCAGTAAACCAGCCAAGATCTTAATTTTCTCCCAAAAAAATATCCTAAGCTTCACTAAATCAAATCACGGCATACCTGTGGGTTTGTTTTTGTTTTTTTTTCTCTTTAATACGACATTGACATTTTTAAAGACAATTAAAGACAGAGAGAGATCTATTTCAAAGTGCAGTTGAACATTTCCTTCTGGAAGATTTCTTCTCTTACAAACAAATTTTTATCTTCTCAAACAAGGTGGGAATCAAGTTAAAGACTGCAAGGAAATGACTGACCAGACACAACTGTGAATGCTACATCAGCCACAAAGACTCCTGGGACTGAAACCCTACTATTAGTTAAGAAAAGAGAGGACTAATTTAATTATCTTACTGTAAATTAGTGAGCTAATGCACACGGTGTATCAGGAGAGGGAACAACAGACATTTACTATATTTTCTGAACATAACAAAATAAAACATGAAATGTTTTGCCTTCTGCATCCTCAGTCACAGCATCAATGCCTATTCCAGGTCCTTTCCACTCTACCTTTTTCTTCACCTCAGTAGCAGAGCTTTACTAGCACTGGTGTGAGCAGTTAGTGTTAAGCAGTAATATATAAGCAGAATGTATAACAGAGGAAGGATACATTTACAAGTCAAATGGTGGGCATGCAGATGTTATATAGCTGAGAGCTACTGAAATGCCTTTTTGTTTTAAAATTGTTTAAACTCAGTAAGCTCCATCACTGGAATTAATACCTGCTGTTTGTGCTGCAGCAGACGGTAGAACCTACTTAGCATAGTGATAATCACCAGCCAAGTTGTGTATCTAAGACTTTACTGCACCTGCTTCTCTACCACTAACACAAGTTTCAGAACTAAATTACATCTCAGCCAAACCTTGATGATCACACGAAGCACGCACTGCACAGCAGCTCAAACACACACACACAAATCTTCCTGTAATGTCCTGAGAGCAGCCAGAACTCACACAAAGACAAGCACAGCAGTGCCTGATAGCACCAGACTAGGAAGGAAACTACCCAGTTTTCTCCTGTGACTCTCAAGTCCCTTCTCAAGTCCCGTCTCCCTTCCACCCCAGGCAAGATATTTTGCTTCTCTACTCTTCTGGGTCTGTTCTTTCAGGCATGTTAATGACTTTAAGCTTATAAGACCACTAAGTAGAAGACAGGCAGCTCTCTTCCTGTGTACTTGGAAAGAACATAGACTTCTGCAAACAAAAGGTCAGCATGACCCAGGTCTATGGGGGTGCAAAATGGTGGAGGAATAAAGTTTTAAATATTGCAGATAACCCTGTCTAGTACAGTTGAGCCCTCAAGGTACTAAGTGCTTTAAAAACATGCAAGGAGAGCTACAACTGCAAAGAGCCTGCAATACGAAGTTGACCTGTGCTTACTTTGTACTGTAAGTTTTCTTCCTGATTTTGCCTTGAAATTTTGCTGCAAACAACTTCCACCTCTATTTGAAAAGTCACAAGATTTTGTTACTTACTGCTGCACAAGGTATACAGTCATGGTGATGTAATTGTCACAGGAAGGTGATATTTAGAGGAGCTAATATCACATCACAATAAGAAAAATGATTGGAAGCACAGAAAAAGTGAGATAAAGGAAATAAATCCACAAAAAGAAGCAATATGTTGAAACAGGGGCTTTAGCAGTGATGTTGGGTGCAGGAGATGGGAAAGATGATCAAAGCCCTTTGACAGATTTCCATTAGTAAAAATATCAACAGCAACTAAGTTCTGGCTACACACAAAAGCAGAACTCCATGCTGGCAGGATGGTCAGGCTGGCGCTGCTCCAAAGCCCACGCCTGATCAATATTCTCTCGGCAGATATTCCAGTTCTGTCTGCAAAGGGGACCAGTGACCTCAACGTGCCAACGTGCATCTCTAGAAATAACTTCTACTCAATACACACAAACTAATGCCTTCTCCTCTTGTTCAAAAAAGAAAAGAGCAACTGCACCTCCATCTGCAAAAGGAAGTGTCAGAATGTTCCAGGCTGTGATTCCAGCAAGCGAATGTTAATTAAACACAGACTATCCTGCAGTGCAGAATCAGATATTTTAGAAACCTCAAACTTGAAGGAGTACAAATGAGCCTTTAGAATTAGCTATTTGCTTAATTCCCATTTTCCTTCTCAGTCTGCTGTGGTACTACACTGCTAGGAATGACATTTTAAGTATCTAAACCTCACAAATTCCATTTTAGGAGTGCAGATGTTCCAAGTCCAACACGCCAGTGCCCAGCATTGCCACACTTGCACTTTGGTGTTTCATACTGAACTAATTTTCCTCCCAGATCACCCTTTTGGTAACTCATCCTCAATTTTCACACCATTATCTGTATTTTTCACTATTCATATTCCTATAGCAGGACTCCTGTGGTCCTACACAGCTGTATTGCTGCACGAGGAAGCTTCTGGTCCAAACCCAACATTTTTACCTTTGGATCTGTTGTCAGCAGCTTGAATGCTTGGTACACTTGTGCTTCTTTCACACCCCCACCGAGATCCAAGAAGTTGGCTGGCTTTCCACCATTCAGGGATATTATATCACATGTTGCCATTGCAAGTCCAGCTCCATTGACTGTAATTGCAAACATCAGGTGCTTATTTTTCCCGTGAAAGTACATAAGATTTGTGAAAAGGCTTAAAATGTATCAGCACAACCACGTAAGGTGGCTCAAAATGTTACATATCTATTTCTAAGTATGTCAGTACCTATTTAAGGATATCCAGTGTAAGAAAAAATTAAAAATCTGGTGCAAACACACCAACACTTGGGTTTCCTTAGGACTTAGATGTGCACCTTCCCCTAAGCAAGTATGAGGACTGGGATGGCAATTGTGGGAAATGCAAAACCTGCTGATTTTATTAAAAATAAAGAGACACAAAAACTTCTGGGAGTGGTGATTGCATCATGAGACCTGAAGGACAAACTCACTCTTTAAGCTCCCCTCCCAATACTCTGATAGCAGTAGATGATGCTTTGTATTACTGTAACATGGACAACTCAGTTTTGGGGACAGATCTCAGACTGGCTTTTATTTTGCATTTGCACCAGTCTAGAAGCATTGCCATGGGCAGGAACACCCTCTAAATGAGAATTTTGTGTGCCCAGTAAGTTGCTCCTGCTGGCCAAAGGTTCCCCTGTCCCTTGGAATTTAACAGAAATACCAAATATTAAAAAAATTCCATAGTGTTGCCAATTGTTGTTTGGGTTTTGGGGTCTTTTGGTTGGTTTTGTTTTGCTTTGCATTAAATTGAGATTGAAGTCTCACTATGACTTATGGAATGAACTGCAACACATTGCTAGAATCTTCCAGATTTGTGATAGAGTACATATCTGAGCAATGTAAATGAATTTTCTCACCAAGCTGAGAAAAAAGGTCTAATTCAATTAGATTAATAATAAAACATTGTATTAGCTAAAAGAATTTCTACAAAATAAAAATTCTGTAGAGCACAGCTGACTTTTTTACTTATCTCTTCTAAACAGCAGAGTAATTTCTGTTCTAAGGAACTTCAGGAAAATAAAAAACTGTCATTTTCCTTTTAATAGCCAAGCAGATTCTTCAGCAGCTTTCCTTAAAGAGGAATGGAGTTCACTATTCAAATTTTAAGTGGGAATGTCATGTTTACACACACATACTTTTGCAGTGCCTTAAGTATCACAGCCTCATTTTTGAAAATTAATGATTGATTCTTGATGACTTCTCTTGTTTTAATTACTGGAAAGATCAATTGCATGAGCTTAAAAATTCAGGCTGCTTCTTTAGCCTGACACCACTCATGTCCTGCCTGTTTGCTGTGGCCATCATCACAGCTACAACACAATTTTAGTTTCATTCCTGCAAGAACTTGGGGAAGGACAGACAACCTCAGCAAAACAGACTGAAATACTGTCAAGGGTGGACTGAATGTCAGAATGTAAGCAAAGTTTATAAATTGAACAAGTATGAATTTGTCTTCAAATGTCTTTTGGATGTATTTGTTCTTACCAAAGCAAGCAATGTTTCCATCCAGTCCTATATATTTTAAGTCATATTTGGCAGCTTCGTTCTCTATGGGCTCATTTTCAGACTTGTCATCCATGGCAAATATTTCTCTTTGTCTGAATTCTGCATTGTCATCAAAGTTTATCTTGGCATCAAAGCAAACAACTACAGGAGAAAATAAAACAAGGTGCAGGCATTTAGAGTTTACAGTTAGTCAGAGCTTCAGAAATATTATGGCTACTGCAGCAGGGAGGGGGAGAAGGTTGCTTTGGGAATGACGGAGCCTCCAGCACACGATCTGCTGAAGTTCATTGAGTCCAGCAGCAAAGGGCAGGTTTCCCTTAAATTCTCTGCTGAGAACACATTATTTCATTAAAGATCTCAAACAACATGAAGCCAACATATGTTAAAAATGATCAAAAGGCTACTTTTAAATCAAGAAAGTTTAAAAAAACCCCTTCTCATCAATATCAACATCTCCTATGGTTGTAAAAATAAATCAAGATGTAGCTAAACCTGACTATAATATGTAATAGATAAAGGTCTGGCTAGCAGCTGGAACATTCACATAAACACACCAGTAACAGAAATGCCTGTAGAGTGTTACTTGCCTATTTACTGACTCATTATTTCTATGGGTTTGCATAAGCAAACACCTCATTAGATTAAAATGTTGTAAGTAAATGTAAGACTACATACTTGTCATATTACTATTTAAGTAATTTCACTTGCACTATATCCAAATTAAAATTACTGACTTAAGTATAATTGATTTGTCTAGGCAAACCAATCAGATTTAAGTGCCTTTAAACACTGCATCCAGAAAAACCCAATAGTTTTTCTCTCTGCTGGGTTTTTATTCATATTGGCATTGAAACACGTACATGGTACATGTGCACATGTTCATGAGCACTGTACACATCTGGAGGTCAATTGCAATTAAAAAGATAATTTTAGTCCTTCAAAATATTTGCACAAATATGACAGTTGAAACTCTATGTCTTGATTTCTATTGGGTTTTCTTGTTTTAGGTTTTTTTTTTTGATGTTGATGTGGTTTTGGTTTTTATTTTTTGAACATCTGACTTGTACCTGATAGCAGAATTGAAATGAAAACAGTATGAAATTTCATTTCAGTGACTGCAGTTTCAGAAAACTGTTCATGAGTGTGTATAACAAATCTCTTGGAAGAGTCTAGAGTAGATCTCACCTGGTCAACCATCATGTGGTAATTTGCCAAAAGCAGAAATATCTGCAGTTCATGATATGCTTTTACTGTACTAGAGAAGCTTTAATTTTATTTTTTTTAGCAATGAACTAAGAGCATTTTTCTTCTTTAAAATTTCAGTTCCTTAAATTGCAAAAACAACTCAAAGCTGGAGTACAACTGCAGTTTCAGAGCTCTGTTTACACACGAACATCCTCGATGTCACATTAATAGAAACTCATTTCTACAGAACACTCATCTTTAACAAAGGCCATGCTGTACAAAGTAGCTGCAAAAACGTGTATTAATATTTATCAAACCATTTTCACTATCAAAAGCACATTGTTACATGCATGATGGATTATACAAATGGATTTTTCTTCTAAACAAATATCAAAGAAAGCTCCAACAGTTATATTCATGAAGTGCTTGTGTTGTTATTGCTAGTGGTGTAGGATTTTTGTCATCTGCCAATTCAACAGTTTACACTGAGAGCAAACAAAACAAAACAACAAAAAAAAGGGCATAACAGGAGTCTGACCCACTACTGTTGACAAAGAATTTGCTACGAAATTAAACAAAACACATATAACAATGTATCTTCAAATGGAAATTCATACAAGTGAAAAACACAAAACACAGCAAGAAACAAATCCATCTTATCCATTACTTTGACAGGAATAATGATCTTCATACAGAGACTTATATTTTGTCATTAGAAATAACTGCATTGAACTACTCGAATGTTCTTCCATTTGTTTCATCTTTATTCTTCTTAAAGACATTTCAGATGGAGAAACTGCTAGCAAAAAAGAAATAAGCACAGGAAGACTCCTGTGCATGTCTGCTGGTTAAGATGGCTTTCACAGCTTGAAACCCACTCTGTTTCTGCTCCTCAGCTTCCTGGATGCAAAACACATACAGAAAAACCTCAGAGAAAAGAGCATAAAAACTCCCACCACCCCTCAAATGAAGCCCTTCTCACTAAATATGCACAGCCATTCCAGAAAAGCCTACTTGGTATCTTATCCAAATAATTATTTCCACAGTGACACCTCATAGTGCTCCAGCAAGGATGCAAAATTCGTGATAACTGTGATCCACCTGGATCAGCCCTCTTCTATTTCAATATACCACAGGCACCTCTAGTTCCTTCCCTCCTTACCTTTGTCCAAGTTAGTTGGACAAAAAGGACAAATGGAAGGAAAGCTTTCAGTTGGAGGACCAAATACTAAGTGAAAGCTATTCCAGCTCCTCATTTTTACCCAGTCTCTCAGTCCTGTAGTCTTGGTGAAAGCAGACCAATGACCCTCTTTCTTTCCAAAGGGTGTAGTCAAGTGTCAGTTCCAGCTGAAATTTGTCCTGTGCTCTAACAGGCTGCAGAGTCATGCACTTAAAATTTTAAATTACCCACATATACAGAAACATAAATGAACAAGTTTCTTTGCACACAGTCTCAGTAATTCTAGCCGCCTTCACACCACCCCCCCCCCCCCAAACAAAACCACTAAAAAAAAATTACCCAAAACAACCCCAGGAAAACCTGAACTTTGTACAAGAGCAGAAGAGCAGAAAATCTTGCTGTTTCTCACCAAGCAGAACATGTAGAAGCCAATACTTCCAGTATTTGGATGAAACAACAAAAGGTACTGAAATATAAAATCTGCCATGGGAATATTTATGAATGTTGCTTAAATTACATTACAAAATGAAATTAATGCAAAGCTGCTGCTCCATCCTTCTATGCAATTTAATTTATAGTTTGCATAAATAAAGAACTATAATACATTCATTTGTTTCCTTCCATTTCTTACCTTGCCCTTCTGGAGTTTCACCAAAGGGATTCACTTCAACCTGAGTGGCATCAATTTTCAAGAAAAGATTATACAGCTTCTTAATTTGATCTGCTGCCTAAATTTGATCAAATGATTTACAATTACCACACAGAAAAAGAAAAGTAAATGTTTTCAAGGCAAAGGTAAACCATTGCAGATTATTTTTAATGCATTAAATTGCAAACTACCTCTAGATAATTACTGCTTTTATTTCTGTTTTCTTAACCATATTCATAGTCTCTTAAATAGCTATAATGTAGCATTATTATACTGCATAACACTTAGTAAATGTGCATTTAAAGACTACATGAACTGGAGACCTTCTACAGAATAAACATTACAATTACTATGACAAGTTTAATTTGGAAAGTGACTGTTGGGCACTAACAAAATGATGTATCCTCCAGTGTGCTGAGATCTGAGTTGAATTCACGTTAATCAGTCTACATTCAGAAACTATAAAGCAGTATATGCACATTAGTGACCCAGGGAAAAAATACCTGTTTCTCCTTCCTACATCAGTCTGCAATGTTTTCTTGAAGAATTTATATCCAGAGCATGCTTGTTTACTCGTTGCTTGTTTCCTATCATCCCTAACCATCTATCTCAGTGCCCAGCTGTGTGGCCAAAACTGGCAACCAACAGCCAAATCTTTTGTTCTTGTAACATTCTTCTACTAATAGAACAACTTGAAAACAGCAACACAAGCACAGATAAAAAACCCCTTTGGTTCGTTACACACTGACAACCTATTAGCTGAAATAAGTTTGCAGATGAAGTGCACTCAAATCTGTCCCCTCATTACTGATCAGCTAACTGAAGTGCGCAACCCAAAAATTTGGAACCTCTCCTAATAAGTGAATTAGAACAAAGAACCCAGAAGTCAGCTTTGTCCTACAATGTCAGTCGTATGAAAGAAAAAATTACAACTGGAAAGACTCAAAACCAGACCCAGTTTTGCTCAGAGGGGTTGTGGACTCCCTGTCTCTGGAAGTGTTCAAGGCTGGACTGGAAGGGGCTTTGAACAACATGGTCTAGTGGAAGGTGTCCCTGCCCACGCTAGGGGGGTTGGAAGAAAATGATCTTTAAGGTCTCTTCCAACCCAAACCATTCTGTGATTCTATGATAAGAAACTTTAAAGAGTTGCAGTCGGCAAGCAGCACACAAATCGCTTAGGAAGCCTTCCCTGCTCAAAATGTACCAGTTGAAGCATTCTTGGTGGTTTTGACTTTAAAAAAATTATCAGTTAGAAATGTGCAGCAGTTTCCTTGGCACAAACACTCGGATGGACACACTGCCCCAGCACCACACGGGTGAGGCTGTGTCAGCAGTGACACTGGGGAGGAAGCTCCACCCTGCAACCCCCATTGACCCTGGGCAACCTGAAAAGCTGTTATTGCCACAGGAATCTGCTGTAATTGTACCAGACCACCAAAATCCCTTCACTTTTATTAAAGGCTGACCCATCTTTCAGCACCTCTCTGAATCAGGCAGCTTAATGTCAACACTTCCCTTTCTCAAGGTCTCTACAAGTGCTGAGCCTCTTCAAGGCAAAGCACAAAATCCCAACTTAGAACTAGTGAATATCTAAGTAAATACTAGGATTTGTCTGAATAAAAGCTATGTCCCTATGCCTCAGTAAATTCCTTTGAGTTGACAGCATGAGGCAAGAAATGCATTCCTGCAGCATTATTTAAATGTGTTGTTTAAAAGTCCATATATTGCTGTTAATTATTAAGTACCAGAACTCTTCAAGGGTTGAAAGGTTCTACATAATCATTCTTCCTCATTAGATATACAGCTAAATCTTCAAATGTGTGTTAATCAACCTAATGATTATGCATTTGTTAATTGCGTGTTGGGATAGAAAATAATTAAAACTGCTGAATTAGAAATAAAGGAGTTCTAAAAAAATGACAGTTTGATACTGCAGAAACAAACTCGCACCAAAGTAGATTAAATGAGCTCTCTTCTCTGCAGAATGGTTCATACAGGCAAAAATACATATTAAATATATATATATGTAGAAGAGAGATATTGAAAAGACAACAAGCTGGCAGCCTTTTGGTTTTGAGCTGAAGATTAAAAAAAATTTAAAAGGCTTCAGTTACACAGACGGATACACTTTTGCTTCTCTCCGTATAAAGGTCCAGTTTTCAAAAAAAGCTCGACCCATGTCACTCCCTGAGCTCCAATGGAATTCCAATGAAAGCAAAAGAATACTGATGCCTGTTGTCATCGATCGCTTCAAAGACTAGGGACTCTCCCCCCCAAAAAATGAGAACCTGATTCAAATTGCTAATGCCTGATAACAATTATATAGGTGCAAGTTAGTATTTAGAATGTCAAAATGATCCTGATTTAATGGACACTCGGCCTTTCTTGCCCATTGGAAAGCATTTAATGCATAGCTGGGCTAAACAGGCTTCAGTCCAAACTGAGGGAGTAGAGCCAAGTTACCTGCTGTTGCAAAAGTCCTTGGAATCCCAAATTTTTTGCCATCTGCAAAGCCTGACGATCCTTTATGCCTTCAAAAATATCTATTTCCTCCTGCAACAACAACATGCAGAAATATAACTAGATATTCGATCTGAATGGAGATTTAAAACTTCAAAAGGAAAACACTTAGTATACATTTGCAAATTAGTAATTAAAGCCTGGCTGGTTGCCAAGGCTCCCCGAGACTGAGGCTGTGGCAGCTGCCTATAGGGGATGTTATAATTACCACACCAACTATGAAACAGTCCTTCCACAAAATATATAATTCTTCAGGGTGGCACACTGACAAGACAATGTGACACAAGTTTTCACTTTTAATTACTGTACAGATGGCGTTGACGAATATTTAGTCTGTTAATTTTTATGACATGTTCTAGAGTATTTTCAAGGCAATGAGTGTCACTGCCCAGTGACACTGTGAAGTTTATATAATTTTGAAATGCACATTAAATATTTTTACAATTTTTTGAATAATTACATTTGATTGTATCAATTATTTTCTCAGCTGAGTAGCTTGTCTATTCATTATCTTGCCACAGTAACATAAAAATACTTAAATGCAGTCATTGTTAAAAAAGTAATTACAACAGTTGTACTTCAGATGCAAAAGTCTTCCAGGTACAAAGGAATAATTAACAACTCTGTCAGTTAGAGAAAAACAGCCACAGAAACAATAACTATATTGGCACCAGCCTACTTGTGAAAAAACTGTGCACCTTCCCGAGAGCAAAACTCACTCATAAAACATTTCAGGTATAAAGTTTAACATGTCACACAGCAACCAGATTTAAGCTCTTTTTCTAATTGAGTTGGAGACACAAACTCTAATAAAATCAGATGTTAAACACACTTCATCTACTGGATAACAAGTTTGATCCTGTATTTAATGAAACACAAATTTTATGGTTTTTACTGTCTTCTTTGCACACATGGAAGAAGAAGAAATGGAAACAGAAAGAGGGAAAAATATTCTTTCGGATAACTGACATGGAACATTTTTAGGGTAAAACATAGTTTCAATACCTTAAAGATAAGTTCTGGGCTAGTTACTGCAACTTCTTCTATGTCCACACCACCCTGGGGACTGCCAACCATGACAGGTCCATTGCAGGCTCTGTCCATCAGAATTGCAAAGTATGTTTCTCTGGAAATATCCAGTGCTTCTGCAACCATCACCTGAGAGTGAATAGAGGGAAGAAAAGGAAACATCAACACTGCTGCCAGATCCTTCTGCATTGCCTTAAAACGCAGCAGCTTGACACTCACTATCCTGAAAAGAAACGTTTGTTCCACAGCTTTTACAAGGTATTACAACCCAGTCACCTTTTCCCCAAGAAATCCTCTCTCCCTAAATAAGATGCTCCTCTGGTGCTGCTGTTCTTGCTGGGACAGGCAGCAAGAAGTGTAAACCTAATTGTTGGGGTTTTTCCAAGAAAAGAATCAGAGCTGCTGCCGAGTCCATAAGGCAGACACATTAAATTATTACATTACTGTATATTACATTTTTATTCCCAAAAAGCACTTTAATGTGCTGCCTCAAGAACAACTTGACTCACGAGGGACTCAGTTTGCAAATCGCATGGATGTAAGAGTGGGCACATTGGCTTTCAGCTGCACCTCACCAGTAAATCCTCAGGCTTAAGTTTTCTCCCTCCTTCTGGCAGAAGACCACCCAACCCTTAAAGTCCTGAATCCTTGCCCTAAGTATTTCCTAAGAAAATGGGTTTACAGATAAGTTCTGCCATCCAGCTTTTTACTTTCAACTTAGAGAGTCAAGTAGATGTGTGTTCTTTAGATGCTGGCACAATCTAGGAGCACAGAAACTTATTTTTCAAAAATGCTACTAGTTTCTATTTATTATATATAAGTTACAGAGCCCTTTTGTACCAGTATCTGACAGATACCTCAGCACACCACAAAACAGATGATTCAAATTCTACATGTTTGGAACCTACAACTACTCACATTACAATTTTGGGAAATTGGCCCATATAAAGTCTTTGCTAAACTTTTTTCACTCCTCACAAAAAAATTACCAAGTCAAAGTCCTTGCCATGTTAGTAGTGCAATAACTGTACCTTCCTCTTCACCTGAGCTGTCAATTTTTTCAATAGTTTGACAATAGCCAATGAAGGACTTTCAGAGATTAAGTACTTATACACCTGGCCAAGGACTCAGAAATTATGTTTTGATATAAGAATACTAAATTTCCCCAGATATTCCTCATTTTAAGAAAAAATCTGCATGTGATCATTATTAATTCTTCCTTGTGATCATAACAGGTGCCACAATCCCAGGTGCAAAGACTGTAGTTCTGCTCTGCTCTGTTTTGCTTTTCAACCTGAAAGTCAATCAACCACCTCTGCTTTAATTAGCATTACAGCTTCTTCTGATGATCATTAACTGTACTCTTCCTTAACAGAGCTACTATTTCCCATCTTTCAATGGAACTGGTACAAATCACCAAAATCACTTCCCTAATATTAATATAATCAGGAAGGATTAAGTGGTAACATCTTTCTAACATGGACTGTTTATGAAGTGACAGTTTTGAACAACGATTGCAAAGATCATCACTGAACAAAACGTCAGGTGAAATCCATTCTAACAGTCAGCAGATCTGAGACCTGCAACCTTAAAACTCTGCCTGCCAGGCAAGAGCTGTTCCATCAAATGAGTATTCCTGGGGTTTTCATAGTTCAAGGGCTATAAACAAGAAAGATGCACTATACTTTCCCCCAAGTCGTTTCTTTGACATTCTATTCCAGAGTACAGAAGAAGGGCTGTACCGACCGTCTGGCACGCGGTGTGTTATTAGA